>CM008340.1:4681080-4691278 GCA_002525835.2 Ipomoea batatas
TTTTTTTCTCTTTAAGTATAATTTGAATTTTTATTTATCAAATTATGCTGCTTTTAATTTGTATTTTTTTCCAAATTTGAGTACTTTTTTCCTTGTCAACATTTTATGATATACTGTTATTAAATTATCATTAACATGTCATATCATCATCTTATTGCAAGTCGTGTCATTATTTCCATGTCATCTACCCGCTACTTCTATGCCAGGCTTTGACTCTTTTACAATAATATATAATATCAGTTCATAATTATTTTCTTAACTTACTGAAGTCATGCATGACTCTATTATAATATAGTATCTGTTCATAACTACTTTCTCAACTGAGTCACTTCGTGCCACTAAACCACAAAGTCATTGGTTTATACCAGGCCTTATAGTTTCATGAAATATTTAGAATTTAAAATGTTATTGTTAATTAGAATCTTGTTAATTAAAATAATCATTGGTTACTTAATTAAATTACTTAATAAAGTAGAATTAAAATAATAAACATTCTATTGCAATAATACTAACTTGTTAACAACATTATTATTTTACTTAATCAAACAGTTGAAATTAATGTTAAAAAGAATCTAAAATATATAAACTAACTATTTCAAAAGATAAATTCTACAAGTTTAGAAGTTAATTATAATGGACTTAAGAAAAAAATCAACCATAAGTATTGGCCAGCACCACACAACTCACCTCATGTAAAAATTAATTTTATATGGTCAATGAGGTAAGCCATTGAGATATAACAATTTAAATATATTTATAAGGAAAAAGTGTCAAATAGGCCACTGAACTTATCGCTTTTGTGCAATTGGGCCATTGAACTTAAAAAGTGTGCAATTCAACCATCAAACGAGCAAAATTTGTGCAATTGGACCATTTTTTAAAAAAAAAATTAATTCAATTTGAGTTAAAAATATTTCAATATTGACTCTCAACTAGTATGGTAGAAGAAAATGCCATTCTTAATACATATATGTTAGTAATATAATTGGATTTTACCAGAAAATTTTTGTAAAAATGGTCCAATTGCACAAATTTTGCTTGTTTGATGGTTGAATTGCACACTTTTTAAGTTCAATGGCCCAATTGCACAAAAGCGATAAGTTCAGTGGCCTATTTGACACTTTTTCCTATTTATAATATCATTGAGATAATAATCTAAACGCAATCAATTTCATGATGCCACCACTACATTATTGACTTTAATTCATTTCCCTGTCCGCTACTTGAGCAAAGAAAACGAAATTGTTAGAATGTTAGTACATTACTATCATTAATACAAAACAGTATAAACTAATATCATGTTTGATTTACGGAATAGATAGGAAATAAAATAGCATTCCTGAAAATAAGTTTATTAAGAATGAGTTATTCTCTTTGTAAAGTGATTAGTTTTTTTTTGGATGACGAGAGAAATTCCACAACCCTTTTAGGTGTAAGTAAATATTGCCTTGTGATCTTAGTTGACAAAGGACCACAAGAAAGTAAATCAGTCTAATTAAGTTACTCATAACTCACCGCCTCAAACTATATATAGGGGTAAAGATTCAAACTTGTGATCTTGTAGTTTAAGAGTGGATTTCTTGCCATCTTGATTGGAACTATCCCAAAGTGAGTAGCCTTCTGATAGAGAAGTGGGGGACATAACAAAAATAAGTCAAATATATTTTGAATGTTAATTTCATATATATATATATATTCTTTAAATTAATCAAACATAGTACCTAGAGTCCTTTTGTGAGTTATAATGAAATAAAACTCATATTTTAATTTATTTCTTGTGCATGTCATTTAATTTCTTATGGAATAAGATTCATATTTCTCCAAAATTTATTTCGTTAACCAAATGTGTTTCGTTAACCAAATGTGTTGTAAAGTGCGACAAGTTATTTTCTCTTTTTGTTTTTAATTTACATATCCATCTATTATGACTAGGTTGCTTGCAAATGCCACAACGACTCATTATTTTACTTTGTTGGTCCTAGACTCCTTAGAAAAGGTAATAGTCTAAAGAGTGGAGAGCAGAAGGGGAGGAGGAGGAAGTAGAATTTTATTTATTTATTTTGTATAAAGTTTGCACAACGTAAGTTTTTTGAGCTAATACCAATTTTAGTCCTACGACTATTAGCAAAATGACAAATTTGGTCCACATGTTTAATTTCTACCAATTTTGATCCCACGATTATTGTTTTAGTGTCAAAATTCATCGCGTCGGTCACCCATCCGTTTAGAATATGCAAAAATCTAAAGTGGTTAAGGGTATTTTTGTCATTTTCAACTTAATATCTCAATTTGAGCATGGGTAAATGAATTTAAGTCCTAAGATCGATCAAAATTCACAGTTTTCTCCTCATTTTACCTTAATTAATTTGAAGAGGAGAACCGTGAATTGTGATTAATCTTAGAGCTTAAATATCTTTATTCATGCTCAAATTGGATATTGAGTTGAAAACTTGAAAAGGACAAAAATACCCTTAACAATTTTAGATTTTTGCACGTTTTAAATGAATGGGTGACCGACGCGATGAATTTTGACACTAAAATAATAGTCTTGGCACCAAAATTGGAACTAAAACAATAGTTGTGGACCAAAATTGGTAGAAATTAAATATGTGGATCAAAATTGTCATTTTGCTAATAGTCGTGGGACCAAAATTGATATTTGCTCTAAGTTTTTTACTTGCATCATTTGAATAAGAAAATATATGTTTACACTAAAAGAAGGAGTGAATTAAATAGTATAGCTTAAATATTTATGGATTTTAATGTTTTACCTATGAAAAATTGTTGGTAAATTAAATACTTACGGATTTCAATAGTTTATCTACGGAATTTTTCAAATCTTGTAAACACGAAGTGAAAATATATTATCAATGAATTATAAAATACTTTTCAAATCTTAATTTGTATTGATTTCAAATGTCTCAATTTATTAATTTTATAGGGAGTTTATTCCATTGTTTGTCATAAATTTATATGCGATTATCCACGAAGTGAAAATTATTAATGATTTTTTTTCAAAACATCTTCAATTCCTTATTTTCTTTGGTCTTAGTATTATTGTGGTATGATAATTTTTGTCAATACCATGATCTATGATTATATTATTCTAATATAATGTCTACATATATTATTACCATTGAAAAATATAAGAAAATATATGATCGATATATGTGCATAGTAACAGTAATAAAAAAGGTAACATAAAAGTAATAATGGTATGCACTTTTTTGTCAAAAAAATTGCATAGTACAACATTTAAGGTATAATGTATCAAAAAAGTAATGAATAAATAGACATAAATAAATGGTACCAACCTTATTATTATTATATTATTTTTTAGCTTAACCTTCATTTACTACTATTAAACTTTTAGATTAGATTAGAAATTTTTGTTTTGTTTTTTTTTTTTGGAAGATAAACATAGCTATTTCATTAATTCATAACATAAAACGTTTACATCAATGATCAATGAAATGGTAAACCATTCCTTACAGTCAGACATAGAAACAACTTTTCTAACTATGCTATAGAAAACTTGAATCGCAGACTGTTTCATAACTATGAAGCTATGTTCCTTCAGGGAGCTTAAAGCTTCATCAAAGATCTGGGTCTTCGTCATCATTCTTTTTTGCTTGCCCATAATAAGATCAACACTTGTCGAAACAAAACTAAACGATTTATGCTAATGAAAATGAAAAGCTCGTGAAAGTAACGAGAGGAAAAATGCTCGTGAAACTAATAAGAGAAAAACACAATAATAGAGAAAATAAAAAGTGGATAAAGTCAAAGTAGGTTTGGGAGTTCAAGACTACAAACACAAACCCCAATACCTACCTACTATTATTTTATTCAAAGGGATAGAAAACGGAAGAAGAAGATCCGTGGCGGTGGTCGGAGACGGACGGAGCTGCGACGGTGGTCGGGGCTGAAGAAGAGCTAGAGCAAACATAGAAGGTAACCAAAACCGCCGGCTCAAAGCTCCATTAGAGCTCCGGCCGGAGGCCGGTGGTGGAAGCCGAAGTTGAACAGCAGAGAAAGATGTTTGGTTTTAGAGAGAAAAGGGAGGCAGCATTAGGGTATAGTTATTCTCGATGTAATATAATCAGATGTATTAAAAAAATAGAAATTTTTGTTTAGTTCCATC
The DNA here is from genome assembly GCA_002525835.2 of Ipomoea batatas. NCBI lineage: Eukaryota > Viridiplantae > Streptophyta > Magnoliopsida > Solanales > Convolvulaceae > Ipomoea > Ipomoea batatas. The sequence continues at coordinate 4,685,225 of CM008340.1, forward strand.
TGTTGTAAAACATATTAGCTCAAACATAAAAGTAAAGACAAGACAAAGTAATGGAGACAAAAACCAGAGAGTGCTCTTATTCATCATTCCACACATATATATAAAGGGGTACAATATAATGATGAGATACATAATGAGGAATAATTGCGTCCGTTACAACTGTTACAAGCAATAATGTCCACTAATGAAATACTATTATAACACTCCCCCTTGGACATTATTTGACCACGATCTTGTCTCATTAACTATTTGCTAGGAAAACCCTGTGGGAAAAAAACCTAGACAATAAAAGAGTATAGGGTACATGAATGGTATATTCAAATACTTTCATGCCTCGTTAAAAACTTCACTAGGAAAACCACGTGGGAAAAACATAGTTGAAGAAAAGAGTACATGATATTTATAAATTCATATATAGTCCTAGTTGCCTCATTAAAACCTTACACTAAGAAAACCCAGTGGGAAAAAACTTAGTTAAGGAAAAAGAGTACAACCATAACTTGTTGCATTTAATCTTCTGGATTTGCAAGAGTTGGTGATCTTCTGGACCAATAATCTCTGTGTATGTTGTTGATCCCCCAGAAGACAACAACCTTCCTGATTGCCTCGTTAAAAACCTTAACTTAAGAAAACCCGGTGGGAAAAACTTAGTTAAGGGAAAAAGAGTACAATCATAAGCATTCAGGGCATAATCTTCAGGATTTTGGGGTTCGTCTATTTAAGTATTTATTTGCAACTTTCTTCCCGTTTATTATATTATACTCATGCCTCGTTAAAAACCACACTAGAAAAACCCATTGGGAAAAATCTAGTGAGGAAAAGAGTACATGGTATATAGGTTGCAAAATAGTACAATTGTTGGTCATTTTAGGATCCACCCAATCTTCAGGATTGATTTAAGTAAATGTAGTCCAACATCTCCCCCTGAAGATAACAATCTTCGATTTCTACATTGCTTAAAGTAGAATAATTGTTTCAAAAGGAGCGTAAAGGAGATGATATGGCAATCTTCAGGATTGTCACTATAAGTTAACATTTTATACAAGTCCTAATATGATCACGGAACTTCTGGTTCTTTCGTAGTGTTCTAATAATGAAGAAATGGACTTCAGGTCCTAAAGTGTCCTCAGTATCATTTTGAGTCTAAACGGTTCCTTATCTTCTGCAAGAGATATAACCGTTAGTGTGATGAGTTCAAGGGAATACTCGATCTACAAGTTGAGATAATACTTGGTTTTCCAAATCCTTTAATTTCTAAAATTCATTTTTGGAGTTAATACCATTAAGCTCTTTATGATTCAATAAGTACTACGGTATATTTTGATTTTTACATTTTCCCACTTCAGGGGAAAATTACTCAGTTAATTGTGATCTGTGCTAAGATCATATAAAGACCATACCGTCCAGTGACCTTATTGTCATATGGTCACAACGTTTATTAGCTGCATATCTAAGTTTGTACTGCCAATTATCTTGTATAGCGGAACTTAATGTCATCGTACATGGGAGATTTGATTAAAATTAATCAAGGGTTTCTGCGTTAACCCATATGCTACAAACACTCGCTATTATATCACCTTATTGTTTTCATTTCTCTTTCGTACAAACATCCATTTGTAACCAACATGGTTATTATTCAATGGTGTATGTATTGTCAAGAGAATCTATTTTAGCGAGTTGAGCTTTGCCTTAATTGCTCCTTTAAATATTAAATAATGAGGATGCTTCTGGCATCTCACATGGATCCAGTTTATTTAAATGAGCAATTATATAGGCATGTGTTGTCGACAATTTTAAAATTTTCTCCCAAAATCATGACAATTTTTAATCAGATCGTTGACATTTCCCAGTATTAAGATCTGATTGTTCCGTATCCCTAGTATTATGTTTGTTTGGTGCACCTTACTAGGGTTTTTGTCTTCTGGACAGATGTCTTTAGGACATAATTCCTTTTTAGGACAAGAGTGACAATGCTTCTTTGCTAGCATTATGTTTCATATCTCTTAAACCGATAGATCTCCTACACTTCTGGTGTCAAGGAGTATTGAGATAAATATATTTGGTCCAATTTGGGGATTATCTTATGGGACCTTGTCACTCTTTTCTAATAAACATGGTCAGTGTATATATACATTATCGGTATATATATTTGGCAGATTATTTGCTAATATTGTAAATAGATTATCTTCTGAACTTCTAGTTCAGTTTTACAAGTACGTGGATTATAATGAAGATCTTTCCATTTCATGGAATTTCTCGGCATTTAAACTTGGGTATATCTCCCCCTAATGCCGTGAAACTGATCTTCAGTATGCAGTCAGCGTATCTATTGAATCCTTATCATGGGCTTTATGTAAATAGATGGAGTTTTATAGCCCATAAAGATACGCAAATGGTGGTGATATAGCAATTGGACTGCACACTAAGAATAGGAACGCAGAATGGGAAATGTTTACACGTACTAGGTTGATGGGGGATTGATACTGATATGCAGTGAGCTAGATTTGAAAATATATCAAGTATGATGTCCCCAAATCATCAATACTTGTTTGGGTCTTATCACGACATTTTGGCAAACCAAATCATACTCATAAGTATGGTATGATTTCTCAAAAGTGCCAAAATAACTTTAATAAAATTAAAGCAATGAATATCGTATAAGATGATGTGGATAATTTTGGTTTGACACAGATGCATAAAACATCGAGAGAAAATATATTGTAATGTCCAGAATGATCTTACTAATGATCATTCATATCGGGATGAACTATCACCATGTAGGGATAGTGATCTTCGTAGATCATGCATCAGTTCAAAATATTTGCAACAGAATTACTATCGTAATTTATAGAGGAATAACCTATCACTTCTGGAATAGATAAGGTATGTGTATCATCAATATGACCAAACAAGAGCGTTTGCTTCAAGCAAAGCAACTTGGTCGGATTCAACATTGTGCTGCTCGCTTAGGTTTCAGCAAGATGCTTCGTGGTGTGGCACGCACGTGAATAGTGCCTTTCATATCCACACGTGAAACATACTTTGCTGCTGGGCCAAAAGTTATGTGAAGTTACCCTCAACTAGTTGAATAACTTAAGTTTGGGACACAATTGTGTATAGCTGATTAAATCAGTTACTGACTGAAAACCTTGAAATCTAAAGTTAAATAAGCCAAATTGTGACTTAGAAAGAACCAATGATATTTGTAGTCAAAGCAATCCTTCAGGGATTTTTATAAGGCTATCGACAAGATATGGGATTGAGATAAATTTCAATTTCAAGGGTCTATGTTAAAGACGTGCTCCATCCAAAATAAGATTGGTAAATTCATATTTTGGAGATAACAACCAAGATTTAGATTTTTCAAAAAAAAAATCTATATATACTATGGCTGGCTAAAAACGAGAATCCACTTATTATTCTCATAAAGAAACTATATATTATGCAAATATAACCGAATATGCATATGAACTCATAAAATCATGTCAGCCAAATAAATTGCACAAACTAGCAATTTAATTTAGGAGCATCAATAATAAATTCAAAGAATGATTTGAATGGCATTTTGAAAACAATATAGTTTTCAATTTTAAAAAAATTGGCCCAAATCAATGATTCTCGTAACCAAAATCAGATAGCCCAAAATTTCCTTAGGCCCCAAAAAAAATGATGGAAGAATATTATAAGGGACTAGATTAATCTAAAAATTGGGATTATTAAAGCCCAAAACTTTAAATAAAAATGACTCCAAAATTTAAAGCAAGCCCACAATTCTTTTAATAAACCAAAAAGGCTCATCATCATTTTTGTATTATTATTGGCCGAATTTGGGAAAGGCAAGGCCCAAAATAACAAATGATGGAAGAAGATTTTAAGGATTTGGGTTAATGGAAGAATTAAACACAAATCTAAAATCAAATGGGTCGAGCATTTAAAGTTAGTTCAAATGCTTTGAAATAAACGGACCCAAAAATCATATAACTGCTTTGGTTGTAAGTCCAAATTAAATTAGCCTAGAATTTAATAACTGAAATAGGCTTCAATTTAATTTGCTTAACAAAATAATCCATCATTTTGATCTATTAATTGAGCCTAAAACAACATGCCCAATATAAAAAGGATCTAAAGAAATAGATATAGGGCCAAACATATTTAATTCAAGCTGAACCCAATTTCTTCCGTCCTAGTGTTCTTTAAAAATCCGGATCTGGGCCAAGAGAAGCCCAAACCCTAGTCCAATATAACAAAGGGAAAAGAAACCCTTGTTCCCAGATAGCCGTCTGCAAAGACAGACTAGAGCCGGAAAAACAATTGCGAAAACAAAAGGGGACGATCGCGATCAGAACGCAGAGGCAGAGCCGCCCGTTGCTTGAGTGCCGTGCCGACGCCATCGCCGACCATCAAGCAGCGCCGCTACCATCGCCGGCCGCCGCTCTCAGGTCCAACCGCAACCGCCGTCGACACCCCCCGACGGAGAGGTTGGAGACAGGGAAAAAAAACTATCGAACAAGCAGGTTCTGTTTGTTGATTTCGAAAAGAAAAAAAATTCCATCTCTTTCATCATCTAGGTGAGGAGCATCGCCGTCACTGATTGCTACCTTCAACCACCCGCCATCGATCGCCATCGACTATTCCCACCGTCGAACACCACTGTCGCTAGAAGAGGGGAAGGGGGGAAGTTTTCAGATCCGCCACTGGGAGGGAGAATCCGCCAGAGGGTCGGACGAAGAAAAAAAAAAATCGTCGCACCCAGCCGCTAGGGACTGGGCGTCCTCGCCGTAGCAGCAGCACCGCCGATCGCAAGCCATCGTCCGCCGTCCGCCGTCCGTTGACCCGTAGCCGGCGTCGTTGATGATTCAAGCAGTAGGTATTGTTGTTTTATTTTTTTATTTGCGAAAAAAATTGTTATATTTTCCAGAAATTTTTGTGGAAAATTCATGTATATACTCAAGGAAATATATATATGTGCATAAGGAAAATATTAATATGCAATTTACTTGAAGAGAAATTTGCATGTAGATATATACATACACGAAATTCAATATATATATGCATATACATACTGGAAACAACAGGCACAAATTTATGCATGCATTCAAATATAAAATTATATTCATATAGCATACAAAACCAAATAAATCAATTAGATCAAGCAGAGATTTTATAGGGTTCTTGATACCAATTGTAAACAAAAATCATAGCATTGTAAAGCATAATATCATACGGAGTATTTTACAGGCTATAATGCGGAAATCAGAAAGCTTGTTGATTCCATTTCTATTAAAATCTGGAAATTGATAAATGATCAAATGCTTCACCTCTGATTTGTAATCCTTAATTGCCTTGTTCACTACAAATCTTTAACTGCCTTGTTCACTGTAAGAGCGTGCTGATAACGTGTTGTAAAACATATTAGATCAAACATAAAAGTAAAGACAAGACAAAGTAATGGAGACAAAAATCAGAGAGTGCTCTTATTCATCATTCCACACACATATATAAAGGGGTACAATATAATAATGAGATACATAATGATGAATAATTGCGTCCGTTACAACTGTTACAAGCAATAATGTCCACTAATGAAATACTATTATAACACCATCATATTTATATAAATTTAAACCAATCACACCAAATTAATTTATTACTAAACACTTATGTTAACATATTCTTCAATCACCAGATATTAAGATGAATAAATTAAATTCCTAATGACACACATATATAGTTAATACCATCTATGATCCTCTGAGTATAATGATTTTCAAATTGACCATCTATGGTCACGCTTAATTCTAAACTTTCAAATTGACCATCTGTGATCCTTCAATTTTCAAATTATTATCATCCATGGTCCAAGTTAACCATCAATGGTCCTTCAACTATCAATTTTAACCCACCGTGATTGGTTATATTTTGAAAGTTGAAGGGCCAAAAGTGGTTAACTTGGACCACGATTGGTAACAATTTGAAAGTCGAAGGACTAAAACTGATCAATTTGAATGTTTAGAACTAAATGTCTCAAAATCACTATATTTGGAAGACTCCGTA
>CM008340.1:4725507-4738794 GCA_002525835.2 Ipomoea batatas
AATAAGGTGATGTGATCCTTCATCTCACAATTCAACCTTTGTGTCCCGCATACCTGCGCCTGCCAACCTATCACATAAATGCTACAGAATTTTCATTTACCTCATTAGTTGCAACTTTATTTTTTTCCCACTTTAGATTCAATGCCCAATTCACATGAACTGTCTGCAACTTCATTTTTTTTTTCCACTTTAGATTGCCTAATTCACATGAAATGTCTTTAATCTTCAACCTAGTCATTCATGACTTGACAAACCGAGGAAATTAACAAGTGCTTTTGTCTCCAATGATGTTACAACTTACAACCAAACTAATCTTATATGCTTCTCGTTATTTCTGTATAAAGTGTGTATATAATAGTATATGATAAAAGAAAGCAAAAACAAAAACAAAAACTAAACACTGTATGACTATTATATTCCATCTTTATCTATATAACCATCTTGTAATGATTAGATTTAGAAAAGTGGAGAAATGATCCCATTGCTTTTATTTAACACTTGATTCATTAAGAAAAAATGTAGATGTACTTCATGAATTTTTATTTTTATCTAGAGAAAAATAAATAAATAAATAAAAATGATGATCACTTTTTTTTATTTATTTAGCAATCAAAGCATGACAAGGAGTAGAAAATGATAGTACATATAGAATTACACAGTGATTAATGAGGTTATATACAATGAGTATGCTGACAGTAGCCGGAAAAAGACATACCACGTCAAATTTTTTCTTTTAATCTATTTAACATTAGTTTTTTCGTGTAATAGATTTGGGCGTACTAACTTCAAAAATATACAAAGTCGATCTTTTTTAAAAAAATCGATGTCATAAATATTTTTAAAAAATTAAAGACTTTCGACGTCAATTTTTTATTAAAAACAAAACTGATATTTGAAGTTAAAATTTATTTTTAAAATTTAAATATGCCACGTCGATTTTTAATTGGAAATCAACATTGTAAAATTTTTTTAAACATACAACGTCAATTTTTTTTTTAGATAAACCGACATTGTATGTTTAAAGTATATATACACGACATCAGTTTTTTGGTAAAATAGACCTCGTATATTTATTTTATTTAAAAAAAAATTAGATGACACCAATTTTTTAGAAAATCGTCGTTAATTTTTAGAATTTTCTTTTTTAGAATATTTATTTTTCCCCAACTTGCAATTTAAACTTGTACAAATTATCTCACAATTCACACCATTTACTAAAATAATAAGTAAAAATTAGTAACTAAATTAGTTATTCACAAACTAAACCATAAACACACTTACAAAATGAATTCGTCAGTAATAATGTCAAGTTAAAGTATACTAACATGAATCCAAATCAAACTCGGTAGCAAACCATATATCATAAAAATATTTACACTAGATGTCTCTCACTTGATCAATTTCTTCTCGAGTATAGCTCGATCTTCCAACTCTCTTTAACGGATACAAGATTAAAATGAAGTAATATAATTAATATGTAAAAAAATTTATAATGCTATAATATATATAAACCATACACTTGCATGATCGATTTCCTTATATGATTGGATTGAAATTATTTCAAACACGAATTTCATTACATAATAACGACACTCAATAATTTCCGATTGTATAGAGCACTATAAAAAATTACATAATACAACTAATAAGAAAAAAAAAATCTAAGGCAAACAAAATGTAATTAGCTCAAAATATGTAAAATACTTGCCGGGCATGTAATCCATCTCGATTGTTTAAATCGATTTGATTTTCTTCCATCTAAAATATTGTTTGATCTCATACATCTTTTCACATAAGAGAAGTTAATATGTGTGTAAATACCTATTTAACCATTATATTTATAATAGTTTAAAATATATCAATTTACATGTGTGTCAATGATATTCATAATATCATCACATGGTGAATTTCCGATGGAATAGAACTAGTAAATTTCATTCAAAACAAGATAAATCACCAACAACATCTTAGGGATTGTCTATTGAACACTATTGTGTCATTTTTCTAGCATTGAAAAATCAAGTTTCATTCGTGGAGGATTGTTGGAAAAATTGACTTAAATGGCATTTAAAGTGACCATTTGTGGTATAATTTTCAGTGAGGTCCACTTCCAATTTGGTTCAAGTTAAAGCGGATTTGAAATTCCCCAAGTGAGAGGTTTAATTTGGTACATCAAAACTCAAAATGGATCATGGTAAATGAGAAATAGATTTTCCTAGTGCACCCATTTGAGTTGGGAAGACATGTAAGTAGCTTTTGTCCAACGTCAAAAAATAAATATGAGTTTTCACTAGAGGGGAAAAACTCCGGACTCGTGTTAATTTCTCTTCGTATTAGGATTGAATTCTTTCCTCAGACTTGAACCCACCCCCTACCATTAGGGGTGGAAATAGGCTAGGCCGAGCGGACTTTAGAAAATTAGGCCTGGGACTGGTATGGAAATCTAAAGCCTGGGCCTGGGCCTGAGCCTGTATGTAGGCTTTTTTTAGGCTTAAGCCTGAGCCTACCGTTGGCATGGCCTGGCCTGGCCTGAAGCCTTTTTAAAAGCCTATTTAACATATAGGCCTTTAAAAAGGCTTCAAAATAGATCCTAAATAAGCTTTGAGCCTATTTAAATAGGTCTTGAACCTATTTAAGGCCTACATTTTAAAGTCTTTTAAAGTATACCTGTAAAAAATTTACAAAAAATACTTAAGTTCATATTTCATAATGAATGACAAAATCATAAGTTCATATTTCATAATACAATATCCAACATCACAAGTTTAATAAGTAAAAGTTCGTAATACAAAATTTAACAATGCATTGTTTACTAATTACTAGTATTACTACAAATCTATAAATCCTACAATCAATTACTAGTATGCTCATATTACATTAGTATTATATTACTACTTTACTCATTGCTTTAAACTGTAAACACTAAACGACTAGCAGAATTATTGCTAGTAATTAGTAATACTAATTATTAATAATTTAGCATAATAGCAATAGTAACTAGTAATATCTAACATTGTTTACTAATTAGTAAGTCGTATTTGAGATTTGGGAATTGGGAATTAGGGTTGTAGGTTATATATATATATATNCGGAGAAGGAAAGTGAGGCGGAGGTTGCAAGGCGGAGACGCGAGGGTTGGAGAGGACGGTGGAGTTGATTAGGAAGAAGAGTGAAAGTCCTATTTTGCCCTCAAAAGAGACGGTCAGTTAACACCCAAACTAACGGAGGATCAAATCGGACAAAAAATTAATACTTGAAGACTTAATTAGTCAAAAATGATAGTCCAGGACCAATTTGATACTTTCGCTATAGTCGAGGGACCAAAACGGTAATTAACTCTTTAAAATATTTCGGGAGAACCCAAGTTCTCCCACAAGTGGCGATTGTCCCTAGGCCAGTTCATGTGCCTCTTGGAGCGAACGCGGGTGGATCCGGACCGTTAAATGGATGGAGAAAAAACTCGGTGAATTTACCGGAAAAAAAAAAAAAGAATGAATTTTTATATGACCGTAAAAATTTGTGTGAGATTGTTTCACGAATCTTTGTCCGTGAGACGGGTTAGGTCAGGATGAAGATATAATACTTATACAGAAAACTGTAATACTAATCAGAAATAAAATGGTTATTATTTATAAGAAAAAATGTAATATTTTTATACTTAAATTTAAAAATAATATGTTTTTTTCTCAAAAATATTACATTTTTCTTATAAATAATAAATACTTTATTCTTAATTAATATTACATTTTTTAATATATTTATTATATTTTCATTTTAACCTCACCGTCTCACATATAATCCCACGTAGCAGTCAGTCTTATATGAGTAAGAATATAAAATCAAACTCTCTGATAGTTGCAGTATATAATTTATTTTTCACTATTTTGCCGAGCAATAGTGTCAATCATAGGGTTAGAGAATTTGGGCATTTTGTGGATAAGGAGCAAATGTTTTCGTTCAAATGTTGAAATAAAAGGCAAGACCGGGTGCCTGCCACAGTGCCACTTCTGGAAGTAAAAGGCAAGGAATCCGAGTCATCAACACCTAGAGTTTATCACTTTATCTGCCACGTGTCACTATCTTGACCTTTGATTTTCCATCACATCCCACTTTCTGATAAATTTGCCCATTCATGGGACCCCACCTGTCTGCCACTGAGATAAAAGTTGAAATTGCAATGATTGAGGCTCTAATTAACCGTTAACGTCCTATGCATCATTCTTTGGTGGCAGTTTCCGTTTCGACAGCCGTAAAACTACCTGTTTTCTACTTTTCTGTCTTGTACTATTGAGCTAGTAACGTTTTTCCAATTAAGTTAATATTATTATTATTAAAGTTATAATAATAATATTATTATTATTGTTATTAAGCCCAAAGAGACTCCTGATCATTGGACAAGCATTCAAGCATTATCAACAGAAATGCTATGATGGGAGATTAGTAGGTTATTAAATTATCGAGTAATTATGTACCTATGTGAATTATGTGCTTGCATCTTGTTCGTAATACATGAACCAAATTAATTATTCACATATATATATATACTTCTCAAATGTGGTCGCGCCTTAACTTGCGATCGGTGCGGCCGCTTATAAAATGCACTAATAGTGTTAACAAAAGCACCAATAGTGTTACGAAAATGCCTAACAATGAAATACACAAATACATCACATAATGCACAACACACCCAAAAAATGTAGCATATCTCCACACACCTAAGTACATTTCTGAATATTGTGTGGTACGTTTATGCATACCTAATGGTGCGTTTTGGTGATGCATACGTAATGGTGCATTTTTGGTGTATTTGTGCATTTTTTGTTGTGCGTTTCGTAACAGTATTGGTGCATATTTGTATAACTAATGGTGCGACCGCACTAATTGTACGTTAAGGCGCAATCACACCTGAACTAAGGTATATATATTGTGTGTGTGTGTGTACACACACATATAGTTTGAATTCTTATACTTAATACTCCCTCTGTCCCATTTTATGTGTCTTACTTTCCTTTTTAGTTTGTCCCAAAATGTTGTCATCTTTCTAAAAGTGAACATCACCATCATTCTACTTTTCCCACTTTACCCTTAAGACTTTTCATTTCTTTATTGCTTTTAATTCCAAAAGTGAAAAAGTTGGGGACATAATTGGAAAGCACATCACATTTACTTTAATTTCTTAAAAAGCGTGCAAAAAACAAATGAGACATTCATTTCGGGACGGAGGGAGTAGTATTTTTATATAATTTTTAAATATATAAATCTTATATTCTAACACACAAAATTTGAAGTATAAATAATTTAAGTTAAACCTCATTAATTGAACACAACACATTGAATAGGACATAAGGACTAATATTTAGAACGATGAAGATGAAATCGAAATGGTTTCACATCATTTTTTTTTTATTTAGTAAAATTTTTGTAGTTAGGATAATTGACTCCTAAGTGCACATAGTTTTTGTTCTATCTGTGCTAGTTATAAAGTTAATTGTAAACCAAGGTTATTATTCATTTATTTATGTGTCAAATGTTAAATGAAAATTTTATAGGGATAGGGACTAAGCAAGCCAAACACAACAATTGAACATTTAAATTTGAAAAAGACTCCCAATTGACCTTTGGATTCAATTTTTTTTCTTTTCGGCAACTGAGCCCTTTTAATAGGTTAGGATTAGTCATTACCATCAAGTAATCTATTAAAATTTACAACAGTGTCTTTCATTTATATTCATAAGGTGGACTTAGTAAAAAATATGTTTATAATCATAAGATTGACATGATGTGACACGAAAAGATGTCGGACATATAAAACTGAATAAGTTAAAAGTACTTAGTCATGATTTTTTTTTCTTGAAAAGTATTAATGGTAATATAATATTTCTTTGATCCATAAAAATATTATATATTTTTNTATATATATATATATATATATAAGGGTTCAGGTGCGGTTGTGCACCTTAAGGATTAAATGGTGCACCTTAGGCACACAAACCACGCAACTTAAGCACACAAACAAAGCACTTTAAGAACACAAATCATGCGCACCTAAAGTTTTAGGCCGACGCAGCTTAAGTACACAAATCATGCACTTTAAGTACACAAATCACGCATCTAAGGTTTTAAAATGATGCACCGTAAGTTTCAACGATTCACACACCTTAAGCATACAAATCACGCACCTTAAGAAATAAAAATAACGCACCATAAGAAGGAAAACCACGCATCTTAATTTAAGCTTTAGGTTCACGCATATTATGTTTCAACATTGACGCACCTTAAACATACAAATCACGCACCTTAAGAAGGAAAATCGTGCATCTTAAGAAGAAAAATTACGCACCTAATCAGCATTATATATTATATAGAATTTGGATCAAATGAAAAGAGGCGTCCAAGTAAAAAAAAAAAATGGGGTGAGATCTCATCCTTGATCAGGTCCAGATCAACGTCCTTGAATGAATGGATTTTTTTTTTTATAAAAAAATACGGTGTCATTTTGATTTTTTTTTAAGTGCAAAAATTTATAAATCTAAATGCAAAAGTTTTATTTTACAAGTGAATATGCTTACACTACTAGAACAAATAGTAATATAAGTTTAAATAATCGTCTTTTGATAAGATCGCATCATTTTTTTTAAATGCATGAATAGAGTAAGAAGTTTAATTTAAACACACATTATGATGAGATAAATACACAATGATACATACATTGCCTTTTGGTTTAAAAACTTATAGATATATCAAAGAAGTATATACATGTATCATTTTGAGACAAATACACATAGTTTATTCATTCAAATTCCTATTTATTTATAAAAATGTCATTTTTTTTTAAAGTTTATGTATACATCTCCATTATTTCATTTCTTGTGATTAGAGGTCAAGATTCAATTTTTTTTTTTTTAATGTTATGTATATTTCACTATTTTAGTGTACTAAATATTTGTAGAGTTTATTGTCGGTGAACCAATTAAGGTGTCATACGATGTGTGCAATATAATAATAATAATAGAAAAGGAAGCACGAATTAACCGAACCGAACTACCAAAACCGAATTAACCGAACTTGCCAAACCCTTTAACCGTTAACCGAACCGAAGTTTCTATTTCCGAATTAACCGAACCGAATTCTTTTTCGGTTAATCGGTCGGTTAACCGATTAACCGAAGTTTTAAAACAAAATTTGAAATTCTTTAAATTATACACAAATTTCGCAAAAAAAAAAAAAAATTATACACAGAAAGTTATTGCTTGAAACTTTTGATACATAGAATATTTCGGTGGTGGAATATTTCTAGTTGTGTATCAGCATAGCTTTTCGCATTCTCCAGGTCAGTGGGACTATTTTGCTTCAGAGGAACATGCTTGATTGCTTGCTTGTTTCACCGTTATACTCGGGTATAGGCTGCCTCGAATATTCAATTGTTCATTTCCAGACCCTCTCAACTCCTTAGTTTGTATATGGCTGCGAAATGAGGCCATTAAAAAACTGTTTACAAAAAGAACAAGTGTTTTTAGTGAAGATTAGGTTTAATGCATTCAAGCCAAGCCCCTAGTAGGCTAGTATCAGGAAAGAGAAGCCTTGGCTTGGAATGTACCTTGACAGAGCATTGTGACAACAGACAGCATGAGACAACAGCAACAAAAATAGACCCAATGCAGGATAAACAAAGCACACAAGTGTAGAAGCAACCATTCCAATAACAAGTGAAGGATTGGATGCTACTATCCTCACCACCTGTTTAATGCATAAAAGATCATATCAAATCATCAATTAATATGATTTTGAATTTTGAATTTTAATCATTAAGTAATTTAAAAACAATTGTGTTTGATGGAGTCTAGAAACTTCAGCTGCTAAGATTACAAGAACTTGAAACTTCTGACAAATCAATTTCATTTCTGAACATGAAAACAAAACCACTCTTGTTTCATATTAATCTGTACTCAAACAAATTGAATCCTGTTTTATACTTATTGAATGAAAATGAAATATTACCTTAGATGACAAAACAACATAGGAAAGATTCAGAAACCAATGATCAAAGTGAAAGCACCAATTGTTTTCCAATGTTTGCCACCTGTAAATCATTAGCTCATTGTTTTAGCTGAATGTTCTTATTGCAAGTTGGAATGTTTGTGTTTTTTTTATTCAACAGCAAGTAATACACATACGACACATACTTACCAATTGAGGCGTGAAGAATCGTGGAGCAGCGGAGCAAATCCTCGTGGTGATTCTTCTGCTTGACTGCTCGGGAAGGGAGACGACGACTGAGGCGTGAAGAATCAGATATTCAGATCAGAATGAGTGAATGAGAGTAGAGACATACAGAGGGGCGGTTGTGGCTGGCGGTGGAGGCGTGTGGAGGTCTCAGGTCTAAGGGGTGAGGTGCGGCTGTGGTGAGTGATCTGTGGAAGTGAGGAAATGAACTACAGAACTAGGGTTTTCACAATAAATATTATATATATTATATATATTAATATTTTTCGGTTAACCGTTCGGTTAATTCGGTTAACCGGATGTTTCGAACCGAATTAACCGTTAACCGAAAATATAGAAATCTTTTAACCGTTCACCGAACCGAAAAAGTTCGGTTCGGTTACGGTTAACCGAAAAGCTCAGTTCGGTCGGTTAATTACGGTTAACCGAAATTTTGCCCACCCCTAGATAAGATGTAAAGGGAGAATGAGCTGTCCAAAACACTTGGCATGATATGAATATGATGTCCCCAAATCTTAAGTGATGATACAAATAGGGGACACCACATGGGCAATGACCCAATTGAACGTTTGTACAATTGTACGTCGCTGAAAGAATATTAATCATGCATCCAAAGATATTTTTGTGGAGCAAATCTCCAACCAATTCAATTTTATCAAGGTTCACACTTGTGTGAGACCGCCTCATGGATCCTTATTCGTGAGACGGGTCGGATCGAGTTAAAGCACCATGTAAATGTCATACTTATATGCTCAAATATAACACTAATCAAGAATATAATTTTTTTTACTTATAAGAGAAAAAGTAATACATTTTTCATAATAAGTAATGTTGACAAGTGTCCCTTACTTACATTTGTGCATATAAGTGTTGCATCTGCATCTTGACCCGACTCGTCTCATGGTGAGACGGTCTCACACAAGTTTTTGCCTTTTATCAAAGTGTTGGGTTTATTAAACGGCAATTTATCTCACGACGTGGTTTTGGTTATTTTAATTAATTGTTTGTTTTTTTGAAAATCACGTTTCGTATTTCGGCCCGTCTGTGTATTTGTGTTAATATTCTGTGTATATTTTGAAAATATTCTGTGTATTGTAGAGTACGATTCTGTGTATTCATGTTAGGGGTAGTTGTGACATGTTTTGTGTATTCGAATGTTAGGAGGATGATTTCTGTGTAGTTGTATCAATATTCTGTGTATTCCATCAAATTATTCTGTGTATTCTAGACAAGGATGCTGTATATTCATGTTAGTGGTACTTAAATACATGGGTGATGTGTTTGCCCAACTCTAAACTTGTACCAAACACATTCAAACAATACAATCACTATATTTACTCTTAAATTTCATAGTTAATTTTCCGGTGTTACATTTGAATAATATCATCTTGATTCTTGATCTTTATGACTTACCAATTGGTCGATGATCTGTCGTTATCTTAGTAAACCAATTAAGCTCCATAAGACAGTTGTTAGTTTGCAAAATATAATAGACTCGTTTGGTAGTTTACTTAGTTCCAAGCAACATTTTAAATTAGTTAACCATTTTGGTATTAGCATTAAAGTTTAACCACCAACTAGACTTCATGATATAATAGATGTTTTAACACCAACCTTCTATTTCAAGAATAATTGTTTCTCCTTGTTTAGGTGAGTACATACTTTGGAACTTCATTTTTTTGTTCTTTGATTTGTTTAACCAAAGCACTATCTTTTGTTGTCAATGAAAATGATGTTTCAACTTAGTTTTCTTATAAAGGTTATATATTTCTTTATAGGACAAATTGTGTTCTGATATGTTAGTTGTACTAAAAATTTTATTAAATTATTTGTATTAAATGATGTGACATGTAATAAGTGTCATAATCATATCATTCAGATACATTGATCATCCGAAATTGATAAATCTGTAACAAATTGAATAGGATAATTAGATAAAAGAAAAAATAGGGATCTCGGGTCTAACCCAGAAGCATTACTGCTAAGGTAATGGCCAAAGAGTCAAAGCAATTAAAACAACCAATAGTAATGGTTAGGAGTCAGGAGTTAACCCAAACACTTAGTACAAGAGCCATATGGTAGGAAGCGGGGAGCACACTCTACAATTGTATTATTGAATACACTGAAACAATACAATCACTCTGTTTACTCTTAAATTAACATTCATAGTTCATTTTTGGTGTTACATTCGAATAATATCGCTAGATCAAGTAAAAGCCGGACATTTATTGAGAGAGAGAGAGAGGCTATCAAACATAATTGTATATTAACAATTAGTCAAAAACAATTAGTCAATGGACACGATGTTCCGTGTAACATGTTTGCCCATAATACATGTTAACCTAGTTAACACCACATACATTATTAGAGGTAACATGTTGGATATGTAACAATAAGACCTTTTTTTTTTTTTTTTTTTGAGTACTACTGACTCTGTTACAATAAGACTTAATTGCATTGTTTTTTCGGTTTAAGCATCCTTGATGGAGCTTTTTCAATTATGGGACTTAATTATACTATTTGTTAAATTCGCCAGGATAATTTAACACTTTTTTCCAAAATAAAATGATAGTTACCCAAATGTGTTACTAACCCTTTTTATTTATATTTATAGTAATATAATAAAAATGGTGTCTTTTAATCATTGTAAAATTTATCATAAATTATGTATTATGTGATAAGTAAACTAAATTGCACTTTATGAATTGAGTACAAACATCTTGGAGAAAATACTATAAAAATTACTTATAGTTGTGATTTGGATCACTCACACGCAAATGTACGTGATCAATAAATAATAAATAATATAATAAAGTGATAAGTAAAATTGTCTTCTCATACAAGGAGTATTGAAATAAGTTAAGAACCAAACCGTAAGAAAACAATCAAGAATAATTAATTGAACAAATATCAGAGGACGGATAGATCTAAGACAGTTACCTTATGGATCTGTTTGATATAATAATACCCTACTTCAAATACTATTTTAAAATGGGTCACAATTTTGTGAGGTTGTCTCACGGATCTCGTGAGATGGGTCTGGTCAAGATGAAATGTACTACTTTATTCATAATTTAGTATTGCATTTGTTAGTATAAGTATTACATCTTGATTCAATCGGCCGTCTCACGCAAGTTTTTGCCTTTTAAAATAAGCTTTTGGTTTTTCCTTTCTTTTTTATCTTTATTAATTTACAAAAGTAACATTATCTACCCTTCATTAATCAAAATCATAATATCTTAGTTTATCCTTTTATATTTGTATACACTTATCAGCTAGTTTTAGTGTTAAGTGTGCCAAATAGAGCCTATATTACCAACAAGCTCATATTATTTGTAATTTAATTTTGTATCTCACTTGGCAAATAAATATGTCAATTAGATCTTTAACAAGTTGCTTTTAAGAATCAAATAGGTGCGTTTAGTAGGCTCAATGAAGCTATACTTTTATGCCCATTATAATCTTTTTAACATAAAGGCCGAGCATCCATGTGTTCGTTATATAAAAGAGTCTTTAATTACTTCAATTTGTATATGAGTATATCGAACTAGGTATGTTAAAAAGATAAATTTTCAACCACGGATGAATAACTTATATAATCTATTATTATCAATATTTTTCTTTTAATTAATTTTTTCAATATTATGTTTATATATTATATGCTTAACAAGCCCCTCAGGTGTGCAGACCGATTGCTTTTGATTGGCTCTAAGCAACACGTGAACCATTATTGTCTCTTTTTTATCAGGTATACCAAATTGAACCATGTGTTCCATCTCAACAAAAAGCTTAAACTAATAGTTGGATTGTACATTTATGTTTATATATTATATATGCTCAACAATGACAAGAAGCAGGAGAAGAAGTAAGTTTTGATGGAATAATAGAAAATCTCGTATTATTAACAAGATTAACCTTTGAGCTCAAATGATATATATGATGCATAACAGATCGAGAGGGTGTCAAGTATGGGAAAACACCTCTAATACTTACAAGCTAGCTAATGAACTTGGATAATTAAACCCACAAAGAAACAAATGAATTAAATGATGCACCATAATATGATGTGATCGGATCGAATTAAAACTAGTTTAAGTGGTCAAGGCATCAGGCAGGGTTGTTCTACCTCCTAGCACTTTTCCACCAACGTCTGGGAAATATTCAAATCCCCCCAACGGACTTACCTTCCCATTTGAATCCACTTGCACTGGGTACTTAAGAAGATGACCCTGCAATGGCGTGAACTTCTCCGCCGTGTATCTCTTCCAGTTCTCTTCTGCGATTTCGTTTACTAGTTTAACGCATGACCTTCCTTCTGCTTCGTCCAGCCTCTTGTCCATCATCCCCAAGTGCTCCGCCCACAGCGACTTTCTGTACCCATACACCTGCCCCAAAAGTTTAAACTCATAGTAAGACTACAGGTATTAATATGACTATGTCTTTTTGTGATTAATTGAGTCTGTACATTGATGGGTGATTTTTCATAATTTAGTCCTCTATTCGGCCTTTCGTTTGTTGGCGGTTAGAATCAAAATGACTAAATTAAGAAAAACCAATATAGTCGATGATTAAATTAGGTAAAATCACTATCGTCAACTTCTTTTTGTGCTTAATTGTGTCCTGAAATTTGATGATTTTACATAATTTAGTCATCAGTTACACCTTCCGTTTGTTGGTTGGTAAAATCAAGGACTAAGTCGAAAAAAAAATCGGTATAGTCCATGATTAAATTGGGTAAAACCATTTTTTTTTTTGGGTTTTTGCCCAAAGGTATCTCTCTAGCCGAGAGCCAGAAGACTAACCCTTCATCCCAATGGTCAGCACACTAAGTTGTAGGGGACTAGCCAAATGGTTTGCTCCATTCACTGCGTGGAGATCGAACCCCCAACCTCATGCTTAAGGGACGAGAACAACTTTAGTCAATGATTTCTCTTTGAACTTAACTGGGTCCTGAACTTCGGATGGTTTTACATAATTTAGCCCTCTATTAGACCTTTCGTTTGTTAGTGGTTAAAATCAAGGACTAAATCAAGAAAAATCGCTATAGTCAATGATTAAATTGGG
>CM008340.1:4773292-4803591 GCA_002525835.2 Ipomoea batatas
TATTTATTTATTTATTTATTTAAGCATTGATATATATTCATGCATATAAATAAATAAACACACACACATATTATTGATGACATTATAGTAAATTGATTCATATAACCTAAAATATAACCCTTAACCAAACAAGGTAATATTATATTCTAAAATCCAAACCAAACACATAAGGTAATCTTACATTCCCAAAATCTCACATTACCTTCCTGGAGGTAATCATATTACCTATGGTAATCCAAGATTCCGTGAACCAAACGCCCCTTAAGAGTATGAGTTTTGTACTTGAAACAAATTAGTAATTGTGTCTTATATTATGAATTTTTATGTCTTGTGTTGTGAAATTCTGTACTTATATGAACACAAATTATGTATCTAAATAATATTTGAAAAATAAGTAAATGTATAACATGTGTATATGCTTTGTGTTGTGATTTTTTGTGTTATGAAATTTTGTACTTTACGATTATGAATTCGATATGTACCTTATTGTTTCAATCCATGATTCATAATGCTATGTGAACCCGGTCCATGATATACATTGCATTTCTAGCTAAGACAATCATTATTGCATGGACCATGGTCCACACAACTATGTAGATCATGAATATAAGGTACATTTTTATTATACTAAAAGTACATTATTTTTGTACTGAAAGTACATTATTTCATATATACTATGAAATAATGTACATTCAGTTCAAAAATAATGTACTTTTAGTATAATAAAAATGTACTTTATATTCATGGTCCACACAGCTACGTGGACCATGTTTCACACCATAATTTGCCTAGCTCAGATTGGCCATACTAACGGACACTTTGATTTATTTCAGAAAGTCATTTCATTGATACGGCGGACACATGGCCCATGACGTGAAAATGGGAAGACAAATTAGCCCACGACACTCTGATTCGTTTCAGAATGGAGTCGTAAATAACATGTTCACGATAGCCCATGCTCCTGGAGAACTCATCATCTCAATTTAAAAATATTATCAAGAATTGCTGTCAAGAAACAGATCAGACAATCTTATTTTGTCTTGACAATATTATAATCAAGAACATACATATTCTCTGCAAACGCACTACAATATTGATGTGTTTTTTCTTTTTGTTATTTTTAATCAAGCCTAACGCACCACGAAATTTGATATTTGTGGTAAAATAAGCAACAAATTAAACACATAATTATAAATAGGAATAAGGGTCAAATAGGCCACCGAATTACACACGAAACTGCAATTAGGTCATCGAACTCAAAAACAATGCAATTGGGTCCTTGAACTACACAAATTCATGCAAATTAATCCAAATTGACTTGTTGACTTGATCTTCGGGTTACCAACTTTAAAAATAATATTTTAAAATAATTTTAAATAAATAAATTAATTAAAATTTAAAAAAAAAAAACAACAAACAGGAACAAGTCAATTGGGTCCTTTTTTTAATTTTTAATTTTAAATTTAATTTTAATTAAGTATTTTATTTAAAAATATTTTAAAATATTATTTTTAAAGTTGGTAACCGGAAGATCAAGTCAAACAAGTCACTTTGGGTTAATTTGCATGGATTTGTGTAGTTCAGGGATCCAATTGCATTGTTTTTTAGTTCAATGGCCTAATTGCAGTTTCGTGTGTAGTTCAGTGGCCTATTTGACCCTTATCTACACTTATAATAAGAGCCAATAATGTTAGACCCTTAAATGGAACTAAAAAAATGTCGGTTTAATAGTCTGCTATAACATATTGTACTTTGTGTTCTTCTTATTGTGCAACCTCCAATTAAATTCCTAATATATCCTAATCTTTTATAATTTTACCAAATTTTTCCGTTAAATATAACGGAAGTTTAACATTAAATTTTTTAGGCAATTTGTTTCTTTATTGCAATTTTCAAACAAATTGGCAATATTCTATAATACAATTCTGTGTAGATTCCTAACTTAAAATTAGAATATTGAAGTCTTAATAATATTCTATAATACAATTTTGTATAGATTCCTAACTAAACCATTATTCTACCCAAAACAATAGTATATAAACCCCTCCCCTTCTCACTGGTATTCACCCAAAACACACCATCTACTTGACATTCTAAGGTATGATTGTCAAAATATTATCATGTTAATTCTATTATTTGTATTTGTACTCATAATGATTACAGTTTTTTTTTTTTAAATCAATGATGGTATACTCATTAATTAGTATAACTTCAATATCGTTATGTAAATATATCTATTGTATAATCTGTTCATCTATACTTGTATCCTTGTATGTAATGTTGTGGTTCTCATTATATTCCTCTATAATCTACACATTTTAGTTACTCCTAACTCCCTAATCTATGATTGTTGATTTATGTTGTGATTCCCATTATATTATTTCATAACATCATTTATGAACATATTTTCCATGACACAAGGATATTAGTAATGACAAATGCAGTAAAGTTAATTGATATTTTGACACACAAAGTGTGGGCTGGAGTTGTACAGTTCATGTCATTAAGAAAAACGAACGAAACAACGCTATTGAAATGCCTGAGAAAAAGTATATGCTCATCGTACTTGAGGATGAAACAGTAAGTAAATAGTAAAATTTTTCTCCCTTTATTATTATTATTATTATTATTATTATTATTATTATTATTATTATTATGAAGATGCTCTAATTCACCACCAACATCATTGTAAATGCTATATCTAAATACAAGGAACTCGAGTTCAATCAATAGTGTTTGATAATGACATTGGAATGTATGATATCACTTTACAAACCAACAAATGGTACATCATCTCAAATGTCATTGTCAAACCTGTCCGGACGAACTATAAAGTACTTGATCATAAATACAATTACACATGGATTTTAAATGGTCGGACCGGTGTCCAAACAAGTGACAATGATGACACACCATTTACTCCCATGCAAGTGATTTATTTGTTTCTACTTATTTTAGTTGCAATTTAGCTATTTACAATTTCGTTATGTTTTATTAAAATATATAAGCATCGAGACTATTTCTTTGATTTTTATTAATTTAGCTTTTTTTTTTCTCTCTCATTATTATATGACTACTTTAACCAATTAAGGAACCCTAATTTAAACATACGCATTGGGCATTGGTTTAATCGCGCAACGCGCGTGTAATAACTAGTTCCTTATATAAATATAAGCTTTGTTTGGTAATGTTATCAAAATAAGCTAGTAGCTTAAAATAAGAGCTTATTTTGAAAAGAGTAATGTTATCAAAATAAGCTAGTAGCTTAAAATAAGAGCTTGTTTTGAAAAGCTACTTTAGGTAGCTTTTAAAAAATAAGCTAGTATCTTTTTAACTTTTTTTCATCTTTACCCTCATTATTTTAAATAAATGACATCATTTACTCCTCCCAATTAAAAAATTTTTGGCCTTTTCTCTTCAATATGTATGGTTGTAATTCAATTGACATTTGTGTTTGAATATTAATTTTTGTGTGAACTAATCTTATGAATTATAAACATTTTGTTTTACTTTATATATTTTAAAATACATGTTCTTACTTTATATTTTATTAAAATATATTGATTTAATTATTTTATATTTTAATATATAAGCAAACCTATTTAAATTTAAAACTATTTAAATTGTATGAAAATGCTCTTTTTAGTCTTTTTACATTTATCAGCTTATCAAAAAGCTAAATTTACCAAACACTTTTAAACATAATAGCTAGCTTAGCAGTTCTTCAGATTTCAGTTTCGAGCTTATAGCTTTTTAGTTTTCAACTACTTTTAAACTTTTAGCTACCTTTTCAGCTAGGTTTGCCAAACATAGGCTTAAACGAAAGAATCAATTACAATGCATAATTAGATGAGAATTTTTTTTTTTGAAGAGTATTAGATGAGAATTGATTATGAGAAAATTAATAAGTTATTACCTTGTATAGTTTGGACAATTTTGGTAGTTTAATTAGTATAAGTATTATTAATAATTTAGTATATATAAATAGGTCCATTGTATTTAAAAACTAATAAGTGTGCATTAAAGCTATATTCTTCATTTATGTCCATTTTCCTTTTTTTTTTTTTTATAAATATGTTATGATGTAAGAGTTGTACTATACAAGTAGTATTTTGGTCAAAAATACCCCACCGTTATAATTTTCATTATCTTTTTCAACTATTGTTGTCATACACATGCATTTACCATATATTTTCTTATTTTTTCAATGGTAATAATATATAGACATTATATTATATATTAGAGGACTATATAAGTTATTTCTTAAAATATAAATATCAATTTATAAAAATGGTTTATATTATTATTATTATTATTATTATTATTATACAATAATATAAATATCTAAAATCTAAATAAATAAAACTTTAATATAGAGTACTAATATGGGGCATCAATTTTTACGCATCGCGGATAAAAAATACTAGTATGGATTATAAGAACCACAGAGAAATATATTGATATTCTATTCTTCTTATTTATTGGGACTCTCACATGCTCAAAATATGAATTTCAAGATTGATGTGACTCGAATACGATTAGGAATCATAAGTCTTGCTTAAAAGGATTTTTTTTTTATCAATTATGGTACTACTTAGAGCATTCTTATCAATAGAGTTTTTTTGTAGTTTTTGATAAATTTTTGTAAGTGTGATTAGGAAAGAGAAAATGAAAGGGGAGGAAAAAAAACAAATTTGATTTATTAAAAAATAATTAAAAAGTCTTCTGTCAGGCGCGTGCTGCGGGCGCCTCTAGTGGCTGCCACGCGGGACAGTTGGGCTTGGCTTTGGTATATGTGCTACTCCTTTACTATTCCAATATTCATACTTTGCACATGAACCAATTTCTTCTCTCCCTTCTCTTCTCTCTCATCCACATGTATAAGCACTATTCCAATAACTATGCCCGTAAGGGCATCCCAAGTGGTAAGAGAGTTACACCTGCAGCCGAGAGGTCGTGGGTCCGAACCTCAAGTCCTTGGGTTGAGCCTGTCAATTATAGGTAAGTTAGATTAATTTACTTTCTTGTGATCTTTTGCCGGTTAGGATCACAGGGCGAGGGTTTACTCACTATTCCAATAACTAAGAAAAAAACTCTTGAATGGATGCGCTTAGGATCGTAACAACTAGATAAGACGATGCTTTGTGCCTATTCAAGGACAATTTCCTTGATCTAAGTCATGTGCGTTTGTCATAAAACAATTAAAAAAGATTTTTTTTAATTGACAATTATTAAAAGTTAAAACGATTAAATCATGGGAAGAATTGATAGACAAAAATTTAACATTTTTCCATTAAAGAAGTTTTCATGTGTTTATCACATGATCTCAAGCATGTCAGAGTTAGAATTGACACTACACACGGCGGTGGTATTTGTTGGAACAAATTATTGAACCCAACTTGTTGCAAATTAAGAAATAATGCACATACTTCATATCATCAATTACGGCAAATTATTTGATGGACTCAGGTCCACATTGCAAGGTGGACTTAGGTCCAAAGATATACAATTTACCTACTAAATACTCATAATTTACCTTTTAAAAATTTACAATTTGTGATGACCCTTGATTGTATTCACAAATTTTCAAAACTTAGAAACACAACTTAAATTTTAGAAATTCACAATTTCAATACTAAAAATACACAATTTAGGACCATGGGTGGACCTTGGTCCAGGATATACACAAGAACTTGTTGCTGATTAAGAAATAATGCACACATTCTTCATATCATCAATTACATATATGCATGGTAACAAGCAGCATGTAATTATTTACTCAAGTTAAATTGGTCAAATAATTGACTTGATAACAATAAGCTAATAAGGATACAAGATCGACTCTTAAATCCTAGGAGGAGCAGGTGGTTTCTCTACAACTATGAAAAATAAATGCATTTTTTTGTAGACAATAATTATGCAACATATCTCCAAAGATATATTGCTGTCAAGAAAACAGATCAGATAATCATATTTTGTCTTGTCAAAACCTTATTCCCGTGTCGGAACCCAGCACATGAATAATTGCAGAAATCATACACAATAATACTATTACTTCGTGATCAATCGAAGATGTATGTTATATGTCGTTTTCCAGTTTAAAACGAGAAAACTATTATGAAAAGCGTATTTTTTGTTTAGCAGTTTGATTCCCTGAAATGTGATGGATCATGGATGTGTACTAAATGTACATATATACTATCAACTTTTAACTAAAATACAACAAGTATAAAAACAAAAATATGAATTATTTGTTGGAATTTTAGCATATAAAATGGCATAGAAAGTGACTATTTTGTAGTACAAATATATGATGAGTCTACTTTTGATTTGGGTCGGGTCAAAGTGGATTCACACTCTTCGTAGTGAGGCGAAGAAATTGATATATTATACGTTCAAAACGGATATCGGTGAATGAAAAATTGATTCTCAAAGTATATTCATTTGAGTAGGAAAATGAAGGTGGAAATGCTTTGAATAAGTACTTGTCTCACAATCTCACATTGATTTGGGAAGTGGGTCCGCACCACTCTATATATACAAGAATCTTTTGAAGAAAGATTTAAATGTATAACATAAATGCTCTCTTTCGTGCGTAGGAGGGTGTAAATCTAATCTCAAAATGAGTCTGTAAAGGCTTGGCCTTGCAAGTTATGTCAAATTTTTGTATATTTTTTCCAACTCATATCCACTATCCGGGGAGTAAAATTTTGTTTACTATTCAGTCGAGTAGTTACCATTCGGACTTGACTATTCGATTTGACCTAACAATTGACTACTCGTACGTAATCTTCCGACAACTCTTCGTGGGTACTATTGCTCGAAGTACTCGTCGGAGTATTGTTTAGAACAGTGTTAATTCTGATCTGCAAGAATTAATTTCGATTTATATTTTAAGAATTAACGGTCATAACAGTTGTGTTAAACTCCAAATTAAGTTGTCGGTTACAAAGGTTACAATTTCAGAATTTATTTAAGATTTTAATGCTATTTATTCCATCTTTCCCTATAAATAGCTTGGTGTTGGGCATATGGTTTTCTGCTGTTTTTTTTAACCTGAAAAACACTTTGGTTTTCTCTCTTGCTCTCTCAAAATCATTTTCTTACGAAAATTTGGCCAACACTTTCGTTAAAATGAATGAAGTGCTCGCCGTTGTTCTAGTTCGCCGGACTGTTTGTTTGAGTGTTCAAACTTAAAGTCGTGATCTATTTTATCCTGAGAGACTAATGCTATAACGCTCCTAGCACCCTCGAGAGATAGCGAATCGATTTTAAGAAAAGTGTGTTTTACACACGACTTGGATCTTTCCTTGCTTTCTTGTTGGGTTAATTTTCTAAAATTTAAACACTATTTTCGTATTTATTTAATTTTTAAATAAATAAATTGTCTTTAGTTTCGTACCAAACATGGTTGGAATTAATTTTTCAAAATTAAATTCTATTTTTTGTTAGTGTGTATGTATGTGTGTATGTGTGTGTGTGTATATATATACACACACACATGCACGCACAAACACTTTTTTGTTGATCGACTTATTCACCACCAACATTATTGGGAGTAACTCTAGTCAAGTTGATTAGGCTGTTGACTTGGTAATCACAAAGTTACAAGTTTGATTCCCAACGGGAGGACATATTGATCTTTTTGGTTTGAGCCGATCAATTATGGATAACCTAGGTTGGTTTACCTCCGTGTAGTCATTTGATTATTAGAATCATAAGACGGTTTATCCAATGTATACCCTCAAGTAGTGACTACGAGTTTCTTTCGTCACAAAAAAAATATGAAATATATAGTAAACCATATATTCTTACAAAATATTGTGCATGTCATGTTCATTATGATGCATGATTTATTACATTTTATAATCATCATGATATCATATTTTCATGAAAAAATATATAATATAATTCTTGAAAAATATTACAATTTCATTGGTTATAATACTGTATATTTTTGTAAAGTTATACTTTATTTTTGTTACACATGAGAGAATGTATAACTTTGTAAAGCACGTTGATGGATACCCAACATGGGTACGCGGTTGGTACCACCTAGCAAGTGTTCGGGCATGACACTCAGACTCGACAGTCAGTACTCGAGACACGATCAATCAGTCTTGGCACCCTAATTATCCTTCCACAACCTCCAATTAATTACTCATAAATTCTCATTATTACCCATTTATTGTCCAATTATTACCCATAAATCCCCATTATTACTCATTTATCACCCATTTCCTTAATATAAAAAGGCCTCAGAACAAAGAAGAGAGCCAAT
Source organism: Ipomoea batatas (assembly GCA_002525835.2). Lineage (NCBI taxonomy): Eukaryota > Viridiplantae > Streptophyta > Magnoliopsida > Solanales > Convolvulaceae > Ipomoea > Ipomoea batatas. The sequence goes on from CM008340.1 coordinate 4,781,574, forward strand.
CAACATCCCTTCGGAGAACACAACTATACATGTACAAAAATTATCTACAAAATAGTAAATTTCGGTTTGGCACCGCCCAAAAAGTCTCGTGATTTTTACCTTTCGATTTCCACGTAAAAATACAGTGTCTCTCTTTCTTTTTTCTTTCCATTATTTCTATTTTATTTACTCAAATCGATTGTGTTAGCCCATCAAGTGACTATTCCCGGATCACGAAACCAACACACGTGATACACTTTAATAAGAACACAATATTTTCATAGAAATATAATTTACAACATTTTATTTTTTATTTTTATGATTCTAATAAATTTTATAGCTAGTGATAACATTATACACCTTTTACATGGTATATCATCACATATTGGTTCTTGAGAATTAATTTTTGAAAATTAAAGATTAAAATGAACAAAAATTGAATGAAGTATGTACATAGACTTCTCATGTATTTTGACTGACTTGAAAGTCGTCATTGGTAGGGTTATAGTGCAGTATTGTGTTTTATCAAGAAGTTAAAGGATACGGAGTATTTTGCAAGTTTACAAGCACTTTTTTTTTTTAAATTACTATATTTTTTCTAAACACTATATGAAAAAACAAGAGAAAAGAAGGTGAAAAATTATAATTATGTAGGTAAAAATTTGTGTGAGACCATCTCATGAATCCTTGTTTGTAAGACAGGTTGAGTTGTAGACAACTGGGTGGGTGGATAAGTATTACAATATTTATCATTAACAACAATAATTTTATCCTAAATAGTATTACAATTTCACATATAAATATTATAATATCTATTATAAACAACAATTTATTTATTTTAAATTGGTATTAAAATTTAATTTCTATAATAATAATTATGATTTCTATCATAATATAAGTAACAAGCAACCATCCTAAATTCGACCCGTTATGTTTTACTGATTAAAATCCGTTAGAAGGTCCTAGCCAAATAACTCTAACCGAATCTAAATGTTCTAATTTAGTTGCAAGCATTTATTATCTAACTATATTGTAGACTACCTTGGCCCATGATTAAATGCCATCTATATCACTATATGTGACAAGTCGATTGCCTGTTCATTACAAGTGACATCTCATAAGGAAATAAGAAAAATAAATAAATTAATGACGAAGATATTATTAAAATATGAAAGTGTCCACAACTTAATAAAGACTTGCGTAATCCAAGAGCAAAGCCAACTAAGACGTTAATTTCACGCCAAAGACCTTGTGATTGAGTGACATAGCTATGGTTTCTTAAATGAAAGGTCTCAGGTTTGAACCCTAGTGTGGGAACATAGATGTAGGTAGGGAAAGTATGTATGAACAGTTTTGGAAATGTATGGATGAAAATAAAAACGTTTTGAAAGCCGCAACTTGGTGTCATTGGACCACAAGGTCTTTGACATATTTATTTTACTTAAACATACACTCTAGTGGTTTTATTCAATTTATGTGTTAAAATAGTTTGGTAATTTCCCTTCTATTAGTACCAATTTAGTTTTTTATTATAGTGATTTTATCCTCAACTATAGTAGTGGTTTTATCTAATTTAATCAACTATAGTGATTTTTCTCGATTTAGTCATTGATTCTAATTGTCGATGACTCAATTAGGTAAAATCATCGAAGACTCAATTAGGTAAAATCATCGAAGTTCATGATCTAATTAAGTACTAAAAGATATTTATGACTAAATCGAGAAAAATCAATATAATCGAGTATTAACTCCTTTTCTTACGCATCTTTGTTGTTATTATAATCATTTTGCTTGAACCTCGCCAACTTGGGACAAAGCAATGATTGGGAGACTCTAATCTTGGAAGATCATTCAGATGGAGCTAAGGACTTCGCGAAAAGAGACGCTAGTGGCGTGGCTACTAGACGCATTTACTAATGACGGTAATAATGTGTTACCGGATATATTATTTGAGTGTATGATAGTTCAATGTTTGAGTGCAGTGCTCAATGTACAAATGAGTTCAAGTGTCGTAAGAAGTGTCCCCCTTCTACAAGTGTTGTGAGCCTTTTTATCTCCTTCAGCTCAGTAACGGAGCGTTAATGCCAAGGACTGAGGAGCCGTTGAGCATTAATGCCTTGAGCTGAACGTTGGGTGTCAATGCTAAGGAGTTGAACGTTGGACATCAATGTTGAGGGGCTGAACGTTGGGCATCAATAGCATTGATGCTGAGGAGTGATGTGTCTTGGATAGTTTGAACGACAACTATTTTGCTTTTTGGTCCTGCTAGTGGTTCCGGGTCGGATGCCCAATTATCCTGTCAACTAATTTTCGGGGCCTTTGGGTCCCTCTATCGCACAAAGAAAAAAATTATTATTACTTTGTATATAGAAATTAAAGGTTATGTCGCTAGTAATTAATTTGATTGGCAACATTTTGGATGAGGACAATACATGAATTAATTAAAGCAATACATTAAATCAGGGATTGACGTCCACCAACCCTTAGGCATCGAATGTACAGATCGACCCCATGATAACTTAATTCCTTATTTCATTACTATAGTGACATCTCAAAGAGGAATAAATAAATCACGAAGATTGAAGTATCAAATGGTCCAAAACTAGAATAAAGACGTCCTTAGCTTGAGTAAACCAAGTGCAAAGCTGATCTGATCGATTGACGCGTGAACCGTACTCTAAGGAAGTATTGAGACTGTAAGCTAGACTTTATGTTTGTTTGCTACGCTCCTAACTAGCTTTTCTTCTTTGTGAATTAGCAGGAGGGTACCAAAAAACAAAAAAAAAATTAATTAGCTATCATAAGAATATTCCTGACACGTGGGACACCCCATTTGCTATTTGAGAACACTGCCACTAGGGATGATCACGGTTCGGTTCGAATCGGAAAGTTCGAACCGAACCGTGTACTGTTGGAACCGGACCGAAACCGGAACTGTACGGACGGTTCCGGTTCCGGTTCCTTAAGGTTTGGAACCGGAACCGCCGGTTCCGGTTCCAAACCGGAAAATATAAAAACAAAAAATATTTAATTATTATTTATTATTTAGTTAAAGTTTAATTATTATTTGATTAATGTTTAAATATTAAATAACATTTTAAAATTCAACTATAACAATTTTCTTAAATATAGTTTAACTTTGAAGTTTAAATATTTAATATAACTATTTTAAAAACATTTTAGAATGAAAATTTTTCTACAAAAAATATTAATTGTTGAATTTGGACAATTTTAAAAATTAAAAAAATTACATTTAAAAAAAAAAATCCGGTTCGAACCGGAACCACCGGTTCCAAACCGTACTTGGAACCGTACCCATAAGGTTCGGTTCCGATTCGTCCAATTTTGGAACCGGGAACCGCCAATTCGGAACCGGAACCGAACCGTGGTCATGACTAACTGCCACGAGACACTAAAGTGGAACTTCAAGCACTTTCACAGCCTAATCTAACCGAAGAGAACCCAACACAAATATCTATCGCTCTATTTTATTTCTGAAGAGATGCTCCATTTCAATCTTCCAAGTTAGGGCGGAAGGGATGGGAGAATATTTGTAATGAATTCTCATCCAATCTATTAAAGTTAGATTTAAAAAATTACATCTGCATCCACAACCAGTAAGGGTGCAGATCAGCACCTCGTCCCTTAAGCATGAGGTTGGGGGTTCGATTCCCACCCAGGTGAATGGAGCAAACCATTTGGCCAGTCCCCTACCACTTAGTGTGCTGACAGTTGGGACGGAGCTCTGTTACATATAGTATCATTTTAATTATACTACAGTTACATATTTGACTGTATACATTGTTGAATGAGCTCTGTTTTTTTTAGTTTCATTTTTTCACATACTAGTTTCATTATATCAACACTGAAGTATCATTTTAAAATTTTAAATCTATTACAATTTTATTTGACGATTATGATCCACATAACACTATGTGAACTATGGTCGGCGCTGTATAACAATTGCTCAGCTTTCATCGATCTTTTTGGTTAAAACTTAAAACCCCTTCTTTTCCGGGATTGATGTCTCATCTTTTAAATTATCTCTTCACATCATACCAGACAAGAGTGGATAGAAATTGAGGTGGGGGGACAACAAAAGGATTTCATTGATTTTATCCTAATCAGGTGATGTGATCCTTCATCTCCCAATTCAACCTTTGTGTCCCGCATACGTGCATGTATCTGCCAACCTATCACATAAGTGCTACAGAATTTTCATTTACCTCATTAGCTGCAACTTCATTATTTTCCCACTTTAGATTCAATGCCCAATTCACATGAACTGTCTGCAACTTCATTTTTTTTTCCACTTTAGATTGCCTAATTCACATGAAATGTCTTTAATCTTCAACCTAGTCATTCATGACTTGACAAACCGATGAAATTAACAAGTGCTTTTGTCTCCAATGATGTTACAACCAAACTAATCTTATATGCTTCTCGTTATTTCTGTATAAAGTGCGTATATGATAAAAGAAAGCAAAAACAAAAACTAAACACTGTATGACTATTATATTCCATCTTTATCTATATAACCATCCTGTAATGATTAGAATTTAGAAAAGTGGAGAAATGATCCCATTGCTTTTATTTAACACTTGATTCATTAAGAAAAAAATGTAGATGTACTTCATGAATTTTAATTTTTATCTAGAGAAAAATAAATAAATAAATAAATAAAAATGATGATCATTTTTTTTTTATTAAGCAATCAAAGCATGACAAGGAGTAGAAAATGATAGTACATATAGAATTACACAGTGATTAATAAGGTTATATACAATGAGTATGCTGACAGTAGCCGGAAAAAGACATACCACGTCAATTTTTTTCTTTTAATCTATTTAACATTAGTTTTTTCGTGTAATAGATTTGGGTGTACTAACTTCAAAAATATACAACGTCGATCTTTTTAAAAAAATTAATGTCATAAATATTTTTAAAAAATTAAAGACTTTCAACGTCATTTTTTTATTAAAAACAAAACTGTTATTTGAAGTTAAAATTTATTTTTAAAATTTAAATATGCCATGTCGATTTTTAATTGGAAATCAACATTGTAAATTTTTTTTAAACATAAAACGTCAATTTTTTTTTTAGATAAACCGACATTGTATGTTTAAAGTATATATACACTACATCAGTTTTTTGGTAAAATAGACCTCGTATATTTATTTTATTTTTAAAAAAAAAATTATATGACAACAATTTTTTAGAAAATCGTCGTTAATTTTTAGAATTTTCTTTTTTAGAATATTTATTTTCCCCAACTTGCAATTAAACTTGTACAAATTATCTCACAATTCACACCATTTACTAAAATAATAAGTAAAAATTAGTAACTAAATTAGTTATTCACAAACTAAACCATAAACACAATTACAAAATGAATTCGTCAGTAATAATGTCAAGTTAAAGTATACTAACATGAATCCAAATCAAACTCGGTAGCAAACCATATATCATAAAAATATTTACACTAGATGTCTTTCACTTGATCAATTTCTTCTCGAGTATAGCTCGATCTTCCAACTCTCTCTAACGGCTACAAGATTGAAATGAAGTAATATAATTAATATGTAAAAAAAATTATAATGCTATAATATATATATAAACCATACACTTGCATGATCCATTTCCTTATATGATTGGATTGAAATTATTTCAAACACAAATTTCATTACATAATAACGATACTCAATAATTTCCGATTGTATAGAGCACTATAAAAAATTACATAATACAACTAATAAGAAAAAAAAAAAGAAAAAAATCTAAGGCAAACAAAATGTAATTAGCTCAAAATGTGTAAAATACTTGCCGGGCATGTAATCCATCTCGATTGTTTAAATCGATTTGATTTTCTTCCATCTAAAATATTGTTTGATCTCATACATCTTTTCACATCAGAGAAGTTAATATGTGTGTGTAAATACCTATTTAACCATTATATTTATAATAGTTTAAAATATATCAATTTACATGTGTGTCAATGATATTCGTAGTATCATCACATGGTGAGTTTCCGATGGAATAGAACTAGTAAATTTCATTCAAAACAAGATAAATCACCAACAACATCTGAGGGAATGTCCGTTGAACACTATTGTGTCATTTTTCTAGCCTTGAAAAATCAAGTAGTTTCATTCGCGTGGAGGATTGTTGGAAAAATTGACTTAAATGGCGTTTAAAGTGACCATTTGTGGTAGAATTTTCAGTGAGGTCCACTTCCAATTTAGTTCAAGTTAAAGTGGATTTGAAATTCCCCAAGTGAGAAGTTTAATTTGGTACATCAAAACTCAAAATGAATCATGGTAAATGAGAAATTGATTCTCCTAGTGCACCCATTTGAGTTGGGAAGACATGTAAGTAGCTTTTGTCCAAAGTCAAAAAATAAATATGAGTTTTCACTAGAGGGGAAAAACTTGGACTCATGATAATTTCTCTTCGTATTAAGATTGAATTCCTTCCTTAGACTCGAACCCACCCCCTCCCATGTAGGGGTGCAACCGGGTGCCACTAGACCACAATGTTTTTGGCAAGATTGAATTGTTTTTATTCTTTGAGAAATTAAAAGTTTCATTTTTGAATAAAAAACTTCCCAACAAATTACCAATTAGTATCCTATTCAAAGTTACAGAGTTGGCATCTATATGTGATTATTAGGGGTTGATTTGATATCCACTTATGATTGTAAAATAAAAGAAAAAGATAAACAAGAAAATTTATGTCATACATGGCTCACTGATGGAGATGCTAGGACCAGTAGAATGAAGGCACCATGACTACTACATTCAAATATAGATGAAGAAGTTTCTATGACTCTATCCAGATTTTGACAGAGATGGTGAATGGTGATAGCTTCTTCAATTAGATTTGGATGAATCGCCATGGTTGACTAATCGATGACTATAAGCCATTTATTGTTGAATTTTATTTTTTTATGAATAATTTTGTTTAATTTTTAAAATAAACACACTTAGGATCTTATGGGATGTGACACTAAATGAAAGATGTTTTATTTATTTTTTTTGCTCATTAGTGCCAATTGGGATGCACAAATTTTTCATTTCAACTAGGTAATTGACTCTGTGTTTCAATAAGTTGAGAAAGTATGTATGGACATATACTATATTGTAACAGAGTTAATAGTGCTAAAAATAGGAGGTAATTAATTAGTAAAAAGTGGCATTTGTACCATTTTTCCAGTTTAATTAAGTGTTAAATTTGGAAAAAAAAATGTTAATTTGATGATTCATTTAACCCTAATTATCTCTTTAATTTCTTTTACAAAAACAGTCATAATGATTGAAACTTCTTATCCAATGTTTGATCAACTAACATCCCCGTTTTGTGTGAATGATTTTTTGTAAAGAGTGGATATTTCTGATCAATATGGACTAATTGAAAACAATAAACTAGAAACACTCATCATGATTTTTTTTTAATAACTCATAATTCTTTATACCTATATGTACTTCAAGTGCCTTAATTTTTTAATTTTTTTTGTGGGCATAAATCTTCAAAAGCATCCTTTGATTTATAAAATTGAAAACTATCTTTTCAAAATCTACTATTATTGCGATTTTTTTCTTAACTAGATTAGAGATAGTACGCTAAGCACTTTGTGCTCAGATGACACATTTATAGCTCTCTTTGAATATTATTGACTCTTTGGGTTGCAACATATAAAGAAAGTATAAAATTGATATTACATTATAATAAAGTCAATAGTATAAAAAAAATAGCACAATTTCAAATTAATATAATTGTCCCCACATCATGATTCATGATTAGGTTTAGAAAAGTAATTTAAACCCCCATAGAGGTTTGATGCTTGTTTGATCGAAATTGTATGGACCCCACATGCAATTTCAGACTTTATCTTAACATTGTTAGTAACAGTAGTTAAGCGGATAAGGATTAGGTTTCGTATGTTTTTTTTATTATGAATTTGGTGTTTAAAGTATTTTGCTGAAATGACTCTGTTCTAGAAACTCATGTAATGCCCTCAATAATGCAATATTGTCTGAGTGGAAACGTACAAATGACAATGGAAAGAAAGTGATTATCGTTATAACTAATCTAATCCGGCTTAATATTTTATTTTTATTATTCTTGTCCTTTATGGTTATAACGTGATTTGCAATCACACCCTTACATCATCAGTAAATTATACTATCAACCATACTTCACATTGTGATGTAAACCACAGATAAATGTTCATTATTAGTATACTAAATGACGGTAATAATAGTTATCGGAGATATTTTGAGTATTATTGAGTGATGTTGAATACAATATTTTATTACAATGCTCAGTGTGTGTTTTTAGTTTAGTTCAAGTGTCGTCCCTCTGCAAGTGTTGTGAGCCCTTTTTATCTCCATCAGTGCAGTAACAGAGCATCAATGCTAAGGAGCTGAGCCGTTTGAGCATTAGCCGTTGAGTATTAATGCTGAGGAGCTGAACCGTTGAGCATTAATGCTGAGAAGCTGAGGAGTCGTTGAGCATTAATACTGAGGAGCTGAAGAGTGAAGTGTTGAACGGCTAGTTCTTGCCTGCCTTTGGGTCCTGAACGTAGTGTGATATATGACACATCTGTTACCATTTCAAATGGGTAGTCACATAATTAAGCAACCCTGGTAATGGGACATTGGTTCTTTGGGCGGAAAAAGATTGAAAAAGTATAAAACGAATAAATACTAAGTAGAAAAGAATCACGAGTGTTCAAAAACAAAAGGAAAAGGAATATAAAATATTTTCTTTAAAGAAAAAAAAAAGTAAAAAGTTAGTAATCTTAAAAGGTATATCTTATTTTGAGATGAATTAAAAAGAAAAGCATAACAAATAAAGTGAGACAAAATGAGTACAATATAAGGATTAATTTACATTTTAGTTTTCACTTTAATTTGTAGTTTATGTGCTTTAGAATATTTCATGACACTAATAGTATTATAGGAATGAATTTGTATATGAGTATAAAAATTTGTGTTAGACTTTATCACAGATCTTTGTCAATGAGACAGGCTGGGTCAGGATGAAGATATAATACTTATACAGTTATACTGGAAACTGTAATACTAATTAGGAATAAAATATTTGTTCTCAAAAAGAAAAATATTACATTTTTCCTTATAAGTAACACATATTTTATTCTTAATTTGTATTATACTTTTCAGTATATTTAGTACATTTTTATATTGACATGACTAGTCTTACATATAATCCCACATAAGAGTCACTCTTCTATGAGTAAGAATAAGAATACAAAATCAAACTCTTACAGTTACAGTATATAATTTATTTTTCACTATTTTGCCGAGCAATAGTGTGAATCTTAGGATTAGAGAATTTCGGCATTTTGTGGATAAGGAACAAATGTTTTCGTTCAAATGTTGAAATAAAAATGACAAAAATTGGCAAGACCAGGGTGCCTGCCACAGTGCCACTTCTGGAAGTAAAAGGCAAGGAATCCGAGTCATCAACACCTAGAGATTATCACTTTATCCGCCACGTGTCAATATCTTGACCTTTGATCTTCCATCACATCCCACTTTCTGATAAATTTGCCCATTCATGGGACCCCACCTGAAGTCACTGCTGTCTGCCACTGAGATAAAAGTTGAAATTGCAATGATTGAGGCTCTAATTAACGTCCTATGCGTCATTCTTTGGTGGCAGTTTCCGTTTCGACAGCCGTAAAATTACCTGTTTTCTACTTTTCTGTCTTGTACCATTGAGCTAGTAACGTTTTTCCAATTAAGTTAATATTATTATTATTAAATTTATAATAATAATAATAATGTTATTAATTATTATTAAGTATTTTATATGGTTCAAATTATTAGGATTGGCCGGAGTGTTTAGTCCATATTAAGTAATTAGTTGTTTACTTTGATGCGATGTAAGTATAAAGATTTTTTAATTCTCTTACTGTTCAATTTAATGACTCATACACTCTCTAAAGTGCTAAGAAAGTGAGAGAAGAACGTGTTCACTGTTCACGTTAACTCTACGTCAGATCAAAGGGACTCCTGATTATTGGATAAGCATTCGAGCATTATCAATAGAAAAAGCTGTGGTTGGAGATTAGTAGGTTATTAAATTATCATGTAATTATGTACCTATGTGAATTATGTGCTTACATCTTGTTCGTAATACATTAACCAAATTAATATATATATACACACACACACACACACACTTCTCAAATGCAGTCGCGCCTTAACTTGCGATCGGTGCGATCGCTTAAAAAAGGCACCAGTAGTGTTACGAAAATGCACAACAATGAAATGCACAAATCTACCACAAGACGCACAACACATACAAAAAATACATCATACCTCCACACACCTCATTGTGCATTTCTGAATATTGTGTGGTGCATTTATGAATACCTAATGGTGCGCTTTTGGTGATGCATACCTAATGGTGCATTTTTGGTGTATTTGTGCATTTTTTGTTGTGCGTTTCCTAACAGTATTGGTGCATATTTGTATAACTATTGGTGCGGCCGCACTGATTGCATGTTAAGGCATAGCCGCACCTAAACTAAGGTGTATATATATGTATATACATACATATATATGTATATATACATATTGTGTGTGTGTGTGTGTGTGTAAGTGTGTGTGCGTACACACACATATATTGAGTTTGAATTTTTATATTTAATACGGAGTAGTATTTTTTATATATATTTTAAATATATAAATCTTATATTCTAACACACAAAATTTGAAGTATAAATAATTTAAGTTAAACCTCGTTAATTGAACACAACACATTAAATAGAAGATAAGGAGTAATATTTAGAACGATGAAGATGAAATCGAAATCGTTTCACATTATTTTTTTTATCGAGTTAGTAAAATTTTTGTAGTTAGGATAATTGACTCGTAAGTGCACATAGTTTTTGCTCTATCTGTGCTAGTTATAAAGTTAATTGTAAACCAAGGTTATTATTCATTTATTTATGTGTCAAATGTTAAATGAAAATTTTATAGGGATAGGGACTAAGCAAGCCAAACACAACAATTGAACATTTAAATTTGAAAAAGACTCCCAATTGACCTTTGGATTCAATTTTTTTCTTTTTGGCAACTGAGCCCTTTTAATAGGTTAGGATTAGTGATTACCATAAAGTAATCTATTAAAATTTACAACAGTCTTTCATTTATATCATAAGGTGGACTTGGTAAAAAATATGTTTATAATCATAAGATTGACATGATGTGACACGAAAAGATGTCGGACATATAAAACTGAATAAGTTAAAAGTGTTTAGTCATGATTTTTTTTTTCTTGAAAAGTATTAATGGTAATATAATATTTGTTTGATCCATAAAAATATTATATTTTTTCTAAAATATATTATATATTTAAAATTTGACTCATTTGAGTCTCACACCCAATTAAATGAGTTTACATTTGTTAATTTATATGGAGTATTTAAATTTTACATGAAAATCAAAGTGCAAACGCTGCCATACGTAGCAAAAAAGAAATCAAATCTATATTCTATATTATTAATAAAAACAAAATTCTCTATTTTTTACTTCCTGCTCAAAACACTCATATAGTATTAAGGTTTGTCTAATATTGTAAAATATAGTAATAGAATTAATTAATTCAGATAGGCAAAATCCTTCATTTTAACTTCCGCCCAAAGCACTCCTATACTATTAATGTCATTCAGATAGATTGAAGGGGGAGGAAAAAAAAAAGTGAAGGCAATATGGTGAAAAGGAATATACTTAAGGTATAAAAAGTATAATTGCACAAATATTAGTATAATTATCTATTAATAATTGCCTAATAATTATTATGATAATAAGTTAAACATGATCATTAGTTTATTTTTATAATAATTACAATTAAATTATTTATCTTTTTTCTCATATTTATTTTAGTAGTAATATAATTACATAAATCATATTACATATCGATTTTTTTTAAAGATAATTACATACAAACGAGTCATATATTATTCAATTAATTGAGTGATACTTTTGCACTAATCTTATAATCAAATAATTGTACACTTTCAAATATTAGAATTGTTTATAATTTCATCTTTAGTTTTATTATCTAAATATATAATAAAGAATTTATCCGTGCATCACATGGCAATTGACAATTATTTGCTCGAATTCAAGCAAGGATAACATCATAAAACATAATTGATCCAACTCATTTCATCAATTGCACTATATAATATTCGTTGTTATAATTTATATAATTATATATATATCGATCTAAATATTTTAAAAATATTATAGCAAATCCATTTTCCATGTAATGTACGGGTGAAAATACTACTAATCTTTAACAATGATTTAAAATTAAAAATTAATTAAAAGAGTAGTGTCTCCAATTTACTAATTAAAAATTTAACTTCTTATAAATACATACATATATATATGTATATAATGAATTAATTAATTAATAAACTATAAGCTAAATATTTGGTGTTCCAAAAACACTCTTTATTGGCGGTCCAATGTAAGACAAAGCCCCGTACTTTTGTCATTCCATTAAAAAAATTAAATAGAAAATGACATTTGAACAATTATATACATAATATTAAAAATTGTGAAGCCAAGATATTATAATTATATTAAGAAGGTTGAAGTTTCAAAGATATAGCGTACAAAAAAAAAATATGCATGGGGCAATATTTGCCAAATTGATTAGATAGTTAGAAATCGAGAGCAATAAAGTTTCACGTTCAACTTGACGTGTTAGCTATTTATTAGTTTGAATCGATTAATTATGAAAAATGTAATCTAAGTAGGTTTCGCCTATAGCGCCATTTTTGAATAGTAATTGTAATCATGTAGATTTCTCAGTAAATCAAAGTATACAAAGAATATAATGCAGTTTTTGTAAATCCTATATTAATTATTCCTTTTCAAAATAAAAATAAAGCGCACATACACAATTACACTATATTATACTATATGCATAATTCTTCATCAATCACTTGACATTAAAAATCTTGAAACTTTTTGTAGATACATTATTTATTGATTGATTTTTATGTTATACATTTATTAAAAGAAATTCATTAAAAAAAAATTGGCAATGCTTAGATGATTTTTTTTTCTTTAGGGATTTCGATTTTCAGTTTGAGAACAAAAATAATAGATGATTATCTAAATAATTACAAAAAGAGACTTTACATGAAAATAAACTAAGTTATAGAAGTAATAACTATTTTTTTTTAATAATTTGTAATAAATGAAAAATAGAATATCCCTAATAGCAGTACATTAAAAATCAACTAATTATGTCAATATTATCTAATTAGTTTTTAGCTAGTTTCATTAAAAAGAATATCTAAAAATAATTACAAATAGTTAGATATGGATAATAAAAAAATTTAATATATAATTATATAGATAATTTTCTATTGTTAAAAACAAGTCTCCTACATAAAAAAAAAAAGAAATAAATTATAAAAGTAAGTAATATGAATAATATATAATTTGTAATAGAAGACAATTGGATGGAGCCAATATTAATCAATTGAAAATCAACTAATTATGTAGATATTATTTGATTATTTTATAGTCCCATGAAAACAATATCTCAAAATTAATAAATAAAAATCATTAGATATTTTAATTAAAAATAATAATCAGCAAGTGATAATAAGAATCAGTAATTTCTCCGTACAACAAAAATTCCTACATACAATTATAGAAACAATTAAGATAAATTATAACTTGAGAAATTTAAATAATTTATAATTTATAATAAAGGAAAACAAATTAATTTGGATTTATACCGAGGGTTAGTTTGTAAACTTGGAAAATGACTTCCAAAAGTTATTTTTTGGATTTTTTTTAGTATTTTGATAATCAAGGAAAATGAAGTCAAAGAAAAATATTTATTTTGGTCAACAGAAAAAATGTCCAATTTGGCAGAAAATGTCTTCCTAGTTTTTTAGTCAAAGACATTTTTCGGATTCTTTATTTTTCATTTCTCTCTTCAATGTCTTCATTTATAAGTTAGTTTCTAAATTATTATTATTATTATTATTATTATTGCCACCGCAACGCTACCACCACCACACCCACACCGCCGCCACGCTACAGTCACCACCACCATCACCACACTTCAACACGCCACCACCATCACCACAGTTCAACACACCACCACCACTACCATCATTACTACAGCACCACTACCAACACCACCATTGCCACACCTTCATCACCACCACCACATCCACCACTAACACCACCACCATCACCACATAATAATAATAATAATAATATTATTATTATTATTATAAAAAATAATATGTTTATTTAAAAAAAAACATAAATAATGTATTTTCTTAACTTTCAGCCAAACATAAAAAAAAATAGTTTTCTTACATTCAGCTAAACACCAAAAAATTAAAATATTTTTTTAAAAAAAATGAATCATTTTTCGAAAAACATTTTCTAAGTTTCCAAAATAACCCTAAATTTCAAATCAACTCTATTTTAATAATAAGGAAATATAGACGGTCCTTGCACAAGTGAAAGTCATTATGGAATTTAAATAGTCACACACTCGTATTCTCTAATCCAATATTCTAATCATATCAAATCGTGAAATTCAATAACGTTCCAAAAAATAATAATGATAGAATAGTGTAAGAGTTCACCTCATTTAACATATATATGGTGAAGAAGTAAATATCCATATTAATCAACACTTCAAATTTCTCATTTGCAACGTGAAATTTATTGTATTTGCCACAATGCGTTTCTTCCTATGTAATTTTTTTTTGTTTATTGTATTTAAAATATTATTTTCAAATATTTTTCCTGATTATTTTTATCGATAATTTATTAGTAAAATAATTTAAATTATTGTTATATGTTGACATTTATAGACTCGTGGAAGCAATATCTAAGTATGATTTAAATTATGAGTATTTCTTATATTTTCGTATCATTATTCATGTAGTGCTCATTGAAAAATTTTTAAGCGAAAATTTAGAATTAAAGTTTTAGTGAGTTACTTTAAATAACAATCGAAATAATTTGACATCTCTTTGTGTTCAAGTGTTTTAATTTGTAGGCCTGGACCAAATTAAAAAAATCTAAAACTTAAATGATGTATTTTACACGTGAATTACCTCCAAACTAAATTCCTAACTACTTTCATGCTAGCAAAGAAATGTAGGATGACACGATTAACCCATTCTATTTTTAGATAATTGCTTCTCGGTTATCATGAATATTATCAAACTAATCGCTTTAACGCATTAATTTATCTAGAAGATGGTTGGCGTAGCATTAAAATTATCTAGAAGCAATGTAGAATGACACGATTAACCCATTCTATTTTTAGATAATTGCTTCTTGGTTATCATTAATATTATCAAACCAATCGCATTAATGCATTATATTTATCTAGTAATGGTTGGCGTAGCATTATAATTATCTAGAAGATTGTTAGCGTGTCATTCGGATAAAATATCATTTATTGTTTTTTTTTTAAAAGTGTGCCTAGAGTTTTAATTGTTAAACACAGTGACTGATCGAATTGTAAGCACTTCTTTTAGGTGGGGTATCTGGCTAGCTTAGAGATTTAAGCCTGCTTCAAACCTCAAGCTAAGGGTCAAGGGGACCTTTGGTTAAGGATGGATAAGTCCAGGTCGACCGCACATGACCTCCAATTTTTGAGGTCTAATCTAAAAAAAAAATATTTTATAAATAATTTAATATTTTCATACTTGATAAATATTTTTTTTTAGAATCCATATATTGGTCTTAATAATTGTAAGTGGAATTTTTTTTTAGAAGTAATTGACATCGAAATTTGAGTGAATAAATGTGTATTTAAATATGCACGAAAATGTCACTTTTAAATTAAATTTTAAAATGTATTTTTTCTTTGTTGAATTTTTATGCATTATATTTAAACAAAAAAATTTATTACTTTTTATTTACTTTTGTCATGGAATATAATAACCTGAAGCCTATATGGATTTGGACTCAATTACCTTGAGAATTTTCTAGATCTTCTAGACTTTTATCTTTATATTTCATAGATATTTTTGAATTATGTTTCTTACCTTTAGAAATAGATATCTCTTTGTATCATTATAGCGAAATCTAAATGTTAAAAAAAAGTTCTTTTTCCCTATGTTCTTGTCTCTCTATTATTATTTTTGTGTTTCTCATTTTACTCTATTATATTTAGATGGCAATTTTACTCTATTATATTTAGATTGCATCTCGAAACGAAAATAATGAATATCTAAATTGAACTATTAGAAAGGGCCTATATTTTTAATGGAACGGTTCTTGATAAGTCCCTTCTACTCAACCACACCCCCAAGTTATCTTCTATTGTATTTATCAACTCAAGTAAATACATAATACATGCTATTAAAATAAAAGTGTACCAACATCCAATATAGGTAAGTCAATTGTGACATATCAACAATTTATTTCCTTCACTAATCTTTAAGGAGGAGCGGTAAAAAATTTTGTGTTTGAAGTTTTAAACTTACGAAAGTGAAATTTATTGTTATAAATCAATATCTTCAATTGCTGTCGTTATGTAAGTATGTAACACACCACACACGCTATAATGAGTAAAATTACCTATACTCGCATGGGTAGCTCAGTTAGTCACATGGGTGAAGTTTGGAAAGAAATACTAGGGAT
This sequence comes from Ipomoea batatas, assembly GCA_002525835.2. Taxonomy (NCBI): domain Eukaryota; kingdom Viridiplantae; phylum Streptophyta; class Magnoliopsida; order Solanales; family Convolvulaceae; genus Ipomoea; species Ipomoea batatas. The sequence continues at coordinate 4,798,235 of CM008340.1, forward strand.
CGAGTTTCACTAACAATAGTGTGGGAACAACCTCTCAAACTGATTGCATATCATTGATGCGATTTAAAAAACAAAAACTAGTTTGCTATTAATTATACTTATTTGGCTTAAGAGTTTCTTTGAGCAACATTTCTTTATTTTTGAATTATTTAAACATAACATATTGGATATGACCTAAGAGTAATAAGAATAGTGATTATCTTTAAGTCCCTTTTTAGTACAATGAATTGACATTTATACATGAACGAATATCTATACATTATTATAGGACTACTAACCGGAGCTAGATATAAGACATGTATAATAGAACTAGTTGTCATACTACTATGCATATATAGTAACTTCTGGCCAATAATTAAGAAAAGTAATAACAAATTGCCTTGGTGTTTATGATAACCACTTGATTTATCTCATAGTAAACTCATGTGAGGATGGGGGGCTTAGCTTGGAAGATGGGCTTACAAGAAGTAACTCAAACTCTTCACTTGATTGGGTTCATCCTACTCAATCAAGTAGTCAACCAATCAAGTGAATCCTTAATACTTAGGTGGGTTAATTATTTGGATCCTGATTATATATAATTGAACTTTCAAAACTTTAGATTAAATATCGAGAGTTGAAATGATAATTCCAATATCTCCATAATGTTTGCTTAATTAAGTTTTAGAAAAAACTGGACGTGAATAGTTATTCAAATTTTATTCCTTTCTAGATAGCGATCGCGAATTAACATCCATCCATTTTTTTTATTTGTATGTGTTGCAAAATAAAAAATTAGCACAAACCGCGTACCAGTGCAAACTCCTTAAAATTACACCAAATTTAATGCAAACTCAACACTTAGAAGTTGTTAAAATTAAAATTTTGCCTAAATTTACCTCTTGTACCAACATTGGTACAAGAGGGGATATATGTTCCTCCAATTATTATGAATATATGACAAACTTGTTGACCTTTAATTTGTGTTAGGTCATGAGCAGTTCTCCTTGAGAGTAGATTGGCCAGATTGAGGGTGCCTTCTTCATTATGGAAGATGGGATGGTCTTCATTGTCTCCATGGGTCGATAGTATTTTGACTTTTTAGACCATTGGAGACCATAATAACCCCAACAAGTATAATCATATTTGTTTAGCTTATCAAACTTGCATGTTTACCAAATTTGCTTATGAACAAGTTTTTATTTTGTTTGTATGTTGAACTCGTAATCATTAAAAAAAATGTTATATATCATCATCATTTGATTCTCAATAATAGTATACACATGAAACTTGTAGAGATCAAATAATGAAATTATTGATAAATATTGTATAATTTTTTTTTATTCCCAAGAGTTTTATTTAATTTCTTCTAAATTATTAAGTAATATAACATTTCTTTTAAAATATAAAATTAAAAATCCTATAACATAAAAGAAATGCACCCTTAAGTTTCAATATAAACGGGTACATTTTTCTCATTAGCTTTATGTTTACTTTGGGATTATATTAAATGTGATCCTTAATTAGGCTATTCTTATCCTTGTAATACTCTCACACTTTTAAAAGTAGTTCTACTTGTCTTTTATATTATAAATATAATAATAAAATAATAAATAATAAATAAAAAAGAAATAAAAGTCAATTGCAAACTTGCTATTATAGCAATCTTGCAAGCCACATAAGCTAACAAAATAAAACAAAAAACAAAAAAAATCTATATTACCTTCCACATCATCTTGAAATGATCGAGTTCACTTGTTGGGATAAGGATTATCTTTAAATAAACTTATTAGTAATCAGAATATTAATGCAAAAGTCTTACCAATTTTGGTTTAGACCAATAATTTTAGCCTTCCACTTGAAATAAAATAAAAATAAAAACAAAATTTCACTCTTTCTTTCAATTTTTCATTTTTACATTTTATTGTCATGATTGATAGATACCAAACATGGGTACCCGGTCGGTACCACCTAGCAATTAAATGTTTAGGCATGACACTCGAACTCGACAGTCATCATTCGGGATGCGACTAGTTAGTCTTGACTCCCTAATTATCCTTCCATAACCTCCAATTAATTATCCACAAATCACATTGTTACCCATTTATTATCCATTAATTACCCATAAATATTCCATTAATTACCCATAAAATTACCATTACCTTCCTACGTATTCCTCTATTATTATTATTATTATTATTATTATTATTATTATTATTATTATTATTATTATTATTATTATTATAAATATAAAAGCTTTAGTCAGAAAAAAAAAATGAAAGAGGGAGGAGGGTTCCATCTCTTTGGGGAAGACAACAATACAATATGTACAAAATTATCAAAAAATAGTAAATTTTTAGCTTGACATCATTCAAAAAAGTTCATAAATTTTATCATTCAATTTTCACGTTAAAATTATTATGTTTACTCTTATCTCTATTTGTTTTTTGAGTTTTGTTATTCGATCAGTTAGTCCACTGAGTTGAGTACCTCCGCGTTGCAATACAAACAATGATGAAGATGCCTCTTACTCTCTTAGGCTTGGAAATAATTTTTCGTATAGTTTGTAAATATAATATTTTACTTCAATAAGCATGATAGCGAGTTTCATAAAAATGATGGACACGTGGACGAATCCGATTACTGGATGAGGATATATCGTGTAACCGCCTTTTTCTTCTTCCCCTCTCGGCTGCTATAAATATCCAAAGTGTACTCTCAATCTTCTGCAACACTTTTTCATCATAGATAAGAATTAAGAAGAGTTTCTGGAAACAAAAGGTCGAGTCATGAACTCAGCGGCGGAATTCTCCGAGTTGATCCCGGGTTTGCCCGAGGAACTCGCTCTCGAGTGCCTCACTCGGTTGCACTACTCGGCTCACTCGGTCTCATCCCACGTATGTAAACGCTGGCGCGAGCTTCTTCAGAGCAAAGACTTCTATTATCACCGGAGGCAAACCGGGTTAACCCATAAGGCGGCTTGCTTGATCCAGGCGCTTTTGGTTCCGGCCGATTCTAAACCGGTCGGCCAACCGAGTTACGGAATTTCATTGTTTGAACCGGCGAGTGGGGATTGGGATCGGGTCGCCCCGATTTCGAAGTACCCGAACGGGTTGCCGCTTTTCTGTCAAATCGCGAGTACTGAAGGGAAGCTTATTGTGATGGGCGGGTGGGACCCGGCCACGTGGGATCCGATCAGGGACGTGTTCATGTACGAGTTCACGACTCGGGAGTGGACTCAGTGCAAGGACATGCCGTCTCGACGCTCGTTCTTCGCGATGGGCGCCGCGGGTGGGCGAGTGTTCGTGGCCGGCGGGCACGACGAGAACAAGAACGCGCTGCGCAGCGCGTGGGCGTTCGACACGAGGGAGAACCAGTGGACCGAGCTGGGCGGGATGAGCGAGGCGCGTGACGAGTGCGAGGGGATCGTGGTGGGCCCCGAGTTCTGGGTGGTCAGCGGTTACGACACCGAAACTCAAGGGCGGTTCAAGAGCAGCGCCGAGGCGCTGCAAATGGAAACGGGCGAGTGGAGGCGCGTGGAGAACGCGTGGGCGTGTGGGTCGAGTCAGTCTCCAAGAGGGTGTGTGGGGGTGGACAAAAACGGAAATTTAAGAAGCTGGACGGAGTGTGACCCGGCAGTGAGGGTCGGGTCATGTGGAATTGACCTGGGCGAATGTTGTATATTGACCGGGTCAGCTTACCAGGGGGGCCCACATGGTTTTTTCTTCGTCCAACCCCAAAATCTTAAATTGGTAAAGACAGACGTCCCTGATGAGTTTGCGGGAATTGTGCAGTCCGGATGCTGTGTAGAAATATGAATTATCCATTCCAAATAATTAATACTACGTACCATATATATATTTTTAATACTATAATATAATGCCTTTCATGAGTTTCATCCTTATCCTTATCCATTTTCCGACAATTTTAAAATAGTATAATTATTATTCCTAAAGTTCAATATAAATATAATCTTGTGTATCTTTACTTTACAACACTAAATATAATCGCAAGTAGTTTCTTTTTTCACAAAATATTTGTGATTGTTTTAATCTATACATCTTACATCAAATTTGTTATGTATAAATATGGATTTATTTTTAAATTCTTGTCAAACAATCTCATTTATTTTTATGTGAAATTTGGCATGAATTGTTGAGCTAAAGTCTAATGAGAACACCGATGTTTGGTTTGAAAATGGATCACAACTATGAATTGGTTTGTCTAAAGTAGAATAAAGTTATTATTCAAATGGTTGTAATGATGAAAGATATCAAAGTCAAGTGAAAAGCATTAATTACAAAAATAGAAGAAAAACTGATCGGCATTTCAATTTTGAAGTATATATATGGAGAAAAAAAATCTTATAATTATTACAAATATTGGGTGTGTACTGCTTAAAGTTTGGCAATGTACTCAAAATATGTCAATAACACACTCAAGTCTCACATTTGCTGGGTCTGTAAGATTATAGATAATCTTACGACGTTCGCGGAGCGAGCACGAGAACTGGCCTAGGGGGTATCGTCACTTGTGAGAATTGAAAACAGATTCTCTTGAAATTTTTTCCCGCAAAGAGAACTCACTTATCACTTGAATTATCCCATTGAGTTAAATTGAGTACATTTTTAATTATCCAATGGATGTACTCTAAAGAACTTGTATTGGTACATAATACAAAGTTTAGAATATTTACAAAATTAATATCACATTTTTTCTTAAATCAACATTGTCCTAACATATAATCCTAGATGAATGGATCGGATCAGTTTATATATTTTTACGAAAAAATATGAATGGATCAGATCAATTTATATATTTTTACGAGAAAATATGTTAGATATATATAAGGGAGGATCCAGGTGATAACAAATCTCCTATAAACAGTATGGGCATATCCACATCCTCCATCTTATGAAATCAAAAACTAAAATCTTAAAATTACTGAACTTTCAAATTTACAATAATTATAAAGTGAACCCTACTCTTAAAATTTTTTAATAATTTAAAATCAACCTCGTATTTTTTCTTAATTAAAATTCACAAACATTAATAAACTTTGATGGACAACTGAAATCAATCTACACTTTTTACGTAAGTACCATATTTTCATTTGCTATGCCCTTTATATATAAAGTTCTACTATGGTATGAATCTAGGAAAAGTTGTCTACATTCAAAATTTGTGAGGGGAGTAAAAGTAATATTTTCTCTCTCTATATATAGTTTTCAGCTTTTAAAATGATTCAAAATTGTTGCCCAAATGATGGAGCAGTCTTGTTGGCTAGTGTCTTTTAGCCTTTGGATGTGGTTTTGGGGCATTTCAATATTGCAAATTGCAAGGATGATATTTGACAATTTGGTATTTTAGGTCCCACA
>CM008340.1:4873328-4883990 GCA_002525835.2 Ipomoea batatas
TTTTCTACTTGGAAGAGTTACTACATGTCACTTGACTATAAGAAAAATACTACTTAATTAAACTCAAGAATTCTATTTTCTACTTTTACTTTCTCATTAAAATTTTGATATTAACATTTTCTTTGAGGTGTATAAAATAAAGATAACTTATCATCATTTATTACATCAGCAAATAAAAAAAAAATTTAAAAAGGAGAAATTATGAGAGAGGAAAGCCAGAAATGGTAGTGAGTAGTGAGGGCAAGGTACGTGGACTAGGTAGCTAGCTTACAGATTCCCCACGGCTCTCATCTTCCACGTATGGATAACATAGATGTCAATTGCCAATTATGTACTTATTTTATTATTAAACATATTTTTGTTTTAATAGTATTTCATGGCGTCACTGTCCACTATTCATGCTAAAATATATTACGGCTATATTTGACAAAGATAGTTGAAAGCTGAAAAATTACAAGCTAAAAATTTAAATTTAGAGAATTGTCAACTTAGCTGTTATGCTTAAACTGCTTGATAAAATTAATTTTTTAATAATCTTATAAATATAAAAAGATTAAAAAGAACATCTTCATAAAATTTAAATACTTTTAAATTTAAATATATTTGTTTATATATTAAATATAAAATATGAAATTAATATATTTTAATAAAATATAAAATAAGAATATATATTTAAAAATATATAAAGTAAAACAAAATGTTTGTATTTCATAAAATTAGTTTATACAAAAGTTAATGTTCAAACACACAAATGTCAAATTGAAATTACAATCAAACACATTAAAGAGAAAAGACCATAGGGATTAAGTTTGGGAGGAAAGACTAGGGATCGGGTCTCACCAGCGTAGTGTGAGGCAACCTCTCAAAGTGGGGCTCCTTGTGCACAGTAAACAAAGGTCTAGCCTCTGTGTTAAATAAATGATATTTTTTATTTATCCCAATTAAAACCTTTTGACATTTCTCTTCTCCTATATTTTTATTCATCTTCTTCTCCTATGTTATTATTATTTTTTAATATGTAAACAAACTATAAAATAAGAAAAATATTCTTTTTAGGTTTTTTTTTTTTTTTTTACATTTATCAACTTATCAAAAAATAAATTTACCATACTTATAAATATAATCAGTTAACTTAATAGCTATTCAATTTTTAACTAATAACTTATAATTTTCAGCTAAGTTTGCCAAACATAGGCTCTGTTTGGCAGAGCTTATTTAGGAGCTTATACCTTATTTTAAGCTACTAATAAGGTATAAGCTCTGTTTGGTAATGTTCCTAAAATAAGCTAGTAACTTAAAATAGGAGCTTATTTTTAAACGCTACCTAAGATAGCGTTTCAAAATAAGCTATTAGCTTCCTAACTTTTTTTCCATCTTTAACCTTATTATTTTAAAGAAATGACATCATTTACCCTTCCCAATTAAAACCCTTTTCTATTCTTATTTATTCGCAATTTTCACGCTAATCGCTTCATCTTCATTCACTCTCCGCAGAAGCATCGCCCATCAGCCACCTCGCTCCGTAGTCTGCAACCGGCCAATCACAATATCATCGGTCTGTAGGTATGTATATATTTATTTTGTTGTATTACTTGTATATTTTTTTTTCTATTGCATCTCGTATATCCGTAAGCTTGTATATGATATATATTTCATTGTATTACTCGTATTACTTGAAGATGCCCTTTTTAGTCTTTTTACATTTATCAGCTTATCAAAAAACTAATTTTACCAAACACTTTTAAGCATAACAGCTAGCTTAACAGCTCACCAGTTTCAGCTCCTAACTTATAGCTTTTCAGCTTTCAGCTACCTTTTCAGCTAGGTTTGCCAAACATAGCCATAATCTATACCATTTTTCCTTTTACTTAGTTAATGAAGGATTTAAAAAAATCAATTACAAGTTGGAGGAGTTCTACTTCTAATTCTTAATTAAAAGTTCGAAAATTAACAAGAAATGTGGGGGAGTTTTCCTTCTCACTCAAAAAAAAAAAAAAGGAAAAATTATTACTTTTAATTCTTAAATTATTAGTTTTAATTTTCTACTTTCTAATCATTATGTTAACAATTTTGTTAAATCTTTTATTTCTATTTATCCATCTAAATTATATTTTAACACTACAATTTCACTGCTAAAAATGGAAAACTATAACACTATCGAATCTCATTAAACTATATTTTTTTTAAAAAAAAAAAAAGTATTACAAAGGATAATAATTTGTATTCTTTTCCACACCTCCCAAACCTCTATAAAATAGTGAATTGATAAATTAAAATTAGGAGTTGAACTATTCCCCCGAAGGGAAAGCGTAGCGAAGCGTAGCAAGGGGGGACGAGTTGCTTCCTCTGTCGTCGCCGGGGAGCTCTTGGCGAGGAGACCTTTGGAGAAGTTGCTAAAACAAACGGTTATTAGGTTAGAGGACTATTACTTAATATCCACAAAGCATTCACTATATTAAGTTAATTTTAACAATCTCACACTTGTAACCTCTATAAGATGATAAATTATAATTACTTAACAGTTTATTAGGTTAAAAGATTAAGTAATGATAAATTATAATTACTTAACAGTTTATTAAGTTAAAGGACTATTACTTAATGTCCACAAAGAATTCACTATATTAAGTTAATTCTCACAATCTCACACTTGCTATTAAGTCTCGATCTTATATTTCTATTTATAATCACATTTATATTATACTTTATTATTTAATAAAAACAAAAAAAATACTCAAAACTTTGTACTTCAAATTACTAATTAAAATTGTTTTAACTTTTAAAGTTAAAAGATGATAGATAAAGACGTGAAAATAAAAAGTAAAATTATGTCAAATAATAATAATAGACAGCATTGCAATAATAACTTTACATATAAGGTTCAAAGCAAAGGATGTCACTAAAACCTGCAAATTAAACAAATTACAAGCCAAAGCGCCATTCGGTATTCTATAATCTAATCTACAGTATACTTGAAATGTATGTATATACACATTTTTATTGTTATCTTTTACTTTTACTGTATGGTCTTTCTTTTCATCATATCTAACTTTCTACAATATATGGGTATATGGAATATTCTTCACGATTTGGGTGATCATGACATTTAACTGCAGCATCTGAACCCCAAACGCAAATTATATACACTATGCATATGTATAATTGCCACCTTGGTGTGACATATCAGAAAGGAGCCCGGTGGGGAATGCCTTTTCTCCTCCTGGAATTGTGGTGGTTGAAGATGGGTGGAGTACCCGGGGAGATGTTAGTGAAGACCTCATCTCCTGGCTTATAGGGGAGTGCCCGAATTTGATTGAATATATTGTAATCCCTGCGGTTCTTCTTTGGTGTCGACGATTCATCGGATAATTCCGAGCCTGGAAATGGATCGCGGTTCATCTGTTTCGTCCTCAGAGTGAATGTCAGTTCCTGGTCACCTCGTTTCATTCCATTAAGCTATTAAATGGAACAAATAGATCAGATTTTCAACACATTATTAATTTTAAAAGTTACAGGGATAAATTGCAAGTCACTCAAACTGTCAGTCTTTCAGACAATTCCTGTCTTAATTCAGACAAGAGGATATCTCCCACCACCACACATAATTTGAAAATATTATTAACCACAAATCACACCAAACTAATCTTATCATATGCCATAATAAATTGAGAATTGGACAGAGGAGGACCTTACAACCAATGGAACAGAAACGGAAAGTATCAACGAGGCTGCGGCTGCAGATTTGGCAAGTATTGGTGACTCCTTTGCCGGGCCGAGGTTGGGGCCTTTCATTCAGGAACAATATCTTGGCACTGTTGATAACATACGTCTGAATACAAGAAATGTCTATGTACCTTTGGATCTCATTCACCCTCACCACATTGTGGTACGAGGACCGCCGTATCTACACATTTCAAACACACATCATAACAACAACTAACTAACCAATTTAATTTATATTCGAATCTCAATCACTCTAATGCTTAAATAGTTAAATATAGTGACCTGAACAACCCGGTGGTCTCTGTGCGAAACCAAACAGTAAGAGCAGAGAGCATCTCCCATGCAATCCAAGCAATACAGATTACACTCACTCTTATTAGCATCGCCATGAACCGCACAGCTCCCGAAGTAATTCGCCTTCAACATTGGTTTCAACCATGGCGGCCCCAATTCAAGATCATCCTTCCCCTTCCCCATCCCCACTAATGGACTCACCTGCCCCTCCAAACCCACAAAAACACATCATGCACAACATATACACATCTATACACCCAAAAGCTAATCAAATAAAGAAATTACCATGGCTATATGTATAGAACTTGAAATGAGCTCTTCAATCAATCAATCTATGAATTGATTCTGCAGAATTCACAGCAGCAACCCATTAAAGAAGCAGAAGGTTGGGATAAAGTGGAAGAGAAAGGATAGATGGATGGAGAGGATTAATGAATGAATTAGCAGAAACAAAAGTCAAGTTGGGATTTAGCATATATGGAGGACTGAACGAAAGGTGTAGAAGAAAAAGCTACAGTGACTGGAAAATGACTGATTATTATTTTTAGTATTGTGTAAATAATTATAATTTCTAAGGCGGTCATACATGGTACTAGTAGTTGTAGTAGACTATTCTATGCTCTATCTGATCTGCTGAAGCAACAGCAACAACATTAATTATTAGAATAGGCCAAAATTTGTATTCGTATGGTGTGGGCGTGTGATGGTAGTTTAACAAAAAATCTTTGTTCATTAAAATATCACTATATATTCATTGATAATGCCAACAGATTAACTATTTTCATTAAAGATAACGAAGTCAAATAGAGATAAGGACTATAGAAATGATTAATATATTATTATAAAAATGTAAAATTAGAAATAATTAGTATGTGTGTCAATTATTATGTAGTGTAATGACATTTCTCTTATGGGTGATCACAAGATTGAATCTCAAAAAAAAAGGAAGAACAATACACAAGTTATTATATTTAATGGTGTTAATTAACTATATAGAGGAAAATAAAGTGTAAAATGTTAGTGTCATATTTGGGTATAATTTTTTATTTGTTCGATATACTTTTTTCATCTGTTGTAGCCCAAAGAGTTAATACCACACTGAAGATTCGATCCTGTGACTTTCTCTGCCTCAAGAAAAATCACAGAGGTGCCAACTGAGTACAAGGTGCTTGGCTTGGGTATAATTAGTTATTGGCTTAATTCTTGGGCAAAAATAGGTTTAGGACATCCTTTGTCTATTAGAGTAGTTATTTGTACTTATTTATGGTATAATTCGGATGATACAGAATGTCCCGAGTAAACATAATTACAATAGAGATCTTTCGATATAGATGTTGGTTTAAAGTTAAGAATGATGTTAAAGAGTGTTCGCTCTCTTAAAAGACCTTCATGTATCTTGAGAAATAGTGATATTTCAGAAGGTCTTTTTAAAACAAAATTATGTTAGTTGACGTTATAGGATCAAAAGACTACTTAAGCTTAGAATACAAGTAAATGAGTGAGAGCTAATACACAATTCATTTTGATAAACTCCTTGCCTTCTTTCTCCTTGAACTACATGAAGACTATATGTCTTCTTATATTCTTAATCTGAAACGTTGAAGACTTGTAATACAATCCTGACTTACTTTTAAGATAAATTGGACGTAACGACAACTCTAGTGAAGGGATTTTCGGTTTATAAGTTTAAGGGGGAACCTCAAGTCATTGGTAGTGTTGTACGATGCTAAACCACTTGTTTTGGGATTACATCATGGGTTAAACATGAGTATGTCCGAATGATTCTTAAGGAACCATTTATGGAATTTATTCTTAAAATAGGCGTCTGTAGTTGTTTATGGTATAACTCGACTGGTATAGAGGGTCCCAGATATTATTAATTACAACAAAGATCTTATGGTATAGATGTTAGTTCAAAGGATGACGTCAAAGCAATGTTAGCTCGATTAAAAGACCCCACGTGTCTTGAGAAGTGTTAATATTCCCGGTATTCTTGAAACAGAATTTTATTGGCTGACATTATAGGATCAACAAATTACTTAATTAATCTCAAAATTCTTGTAAAGGAGTGAGAGATAGTACACAATTCATTTTGATAAATTCCTTAGTTTTCCCGTTCCTTGAGCTACATGAAGATTATAGGTCCTCTTGTATTCTTGATATGAAATGTTCAAGACTTGTAGTATGGTTATTCCTTACAGGGCGTTTGGTTGGGATGAGGGAATTAGGGAGGAAAAGAATTGTAATTCGGTGGGAAAAGAATAACGTTGAATAAAGTAGGAATTGAATAAAGTGTTTGGTATGCATGAATAGGAGTACAGAGAATTGAAATGTAAGAAGTGGCAGAATGACTAAAAGACCCTTATGTAGTAGTAGTAGTAGTAGTAGTAGGTTTAGGGGAGGAGCAAAATTGTCTTTACACTAACAAATTTGTAGTAGTAGTAATAATAATAAAAATAATAATGATAAAAAAACAAAGGGTATTAGGGGAGGAGCAAAATTGTCTTTACACAAACAAATTTGTCCCTTTCCTCCACCGAATTGCAATTAATGGGGGTACCCCATGAATTGCAATTTCTCATTTGGAGGTAATTGCAATTCGGTGGAATTGTCACTTGTTTTGAGATTACAGCATGGGTTAAACATGAGTACGCCTGAATGATTCTTAAGGAACCATTTATGGAATTTATTTTTAAAATAGGCGTTTGTAGTTGCTTATGGTATAACTCGGCTGGTATAGAGGGTACCAGATATTATTAATTACAACAGAGATCTTATGGTATAGATGCTAGTTCAAAGGATGACGTCAAAGCAATGTTTGCTCGATTAAAAGACCTCCACGTGTCTTGAGAAGTGTTGATATTCCCGATATGCTTGAAACATAATTTTATTGGCTGACATTATAGGACCAAAAAATTACTTAATTAATCTCAAAATTCTTGTTAAGGAGTGAGAGATAGTACACAATTCATTTTGATAAATTCCTTGGTTTTCCCGTTCCTTGAGCTACATGAAGATTATAGGTCCTCTTGTATTCTTGATATGAAATGTTCAAGACTTGTAGTATAGTTATTCCTTACCGGGTGTTTGGTTGGGATGAGAGAATTAGGGGGGAAAAAAATTGTAATTCAGTGGGAAAAGAATAACGTTGAATAAAGTAGGAACTGAAATTACAGTGTTCGGTATGCAGGAATAGGAGTACAGAAAATTGAAAGATAAGAAGTGGCAGAATGACTAAAAGATCCTTACAAGGCGTTTGGTTGGGATGAGAGAATTAGGGGGAAAAAGAATTGTAATTCAGTAGTAGTAGTAGTAGATTAAAAAAACAAAAAAAAAAAAAAAAAAAAAAAGGTTTTAGGGGAAGAGCAGTAATAGTAGTAGTAGTAATAATAATAATGATAAAAAAAAGGTATTAGGGGAAGAGCAAAATTGTCTTTACACTAACAAATTTGTCTCTCTCCACCGAATTGCAATTCGGTGGAATTGCCACTTGTTTTGAGATTACAGCATGGGTTAAACATGAGTACGCCCGAATGATTCTTAAGGAACCATTTGTGGAATTTATTCTTAAAATAGGCGTTTGTAGTTGCTTATGGTATAACTCGGCTAGTATATAGGGTCGTCCCAGATATTATTAATTACAACAGAGATCTTATAGTATAGATGCTAGTTCAAAGGATGACGTCAAAGCAATGTTTGCTCGATTAAAAGACCACCACGTGTCTTGAGAAGTGTTGATATTCCAGGTATTCTTGAAACAGAAATTTATTGGCCGACATTATAGGATCAACAAATTACTTAATTAATCTCAAAATTCTTGTTAAGGAGTGAGAGATAGTACACAATTCATTTTTATAAATTCCCTAGTTTTTCTGCTCCTTAAGCTACACAAAGACTATAGGTCCTCTTGTATTCTTGATATGATATATTCAAGACTTGTAATATAGTTATTCCTTACTTCAAAGGTAAGTTGAGCGTAATGACAACTCTAGTGAATTGATTCACAATGCATAGGTTCGAGGAGGAGCCTCGAGTCATCGTGGTATAGTATGACACTAATCCACTGGTTTTGGGATTGCAACATGGATCTGACATGAATCCGAAGGATTCCTAGTATTATTATTATTTTTTTTTGCATTAATTACCTTCTATAATCCATAATTGTTGTGCCATATGTTTCCTTCATCGTTTTACTTTCATATGTTTTTCCTTTATTGAAATAGTTCATGCTATAATATAAATGGTACACTGAGTTTCTTGTAGCCATTAGGTTTATAGACATTCCGTATTAGGTAAATTTTCAACAATCAAAGTTAAGTGCAATTTCAAATTACACCAATACATTTTTTTTCTTATTAGATTATTACCATTATTGACTTGTACAGTTTTTGTTTTTTCTTTTTAAGTTCTATTCGTGTTTAAAAAATTTATTGATGTGCAAATATAAATTCTACTAGATGTACTCTCTACTTCTACTCTATCACTTTTGCTCTCTTATGTGACAATTAGTGATTAGTTATCTTCTTTATGTGAATCCCAATAAAAATGCAACACCCAAATTTTGTAGGGGGGAATAAAAATTGCTCCATCCACTCTGCGGGCCGATTCTTTGAAGGGCTTTTTTCAAGAAGCGCAGAGATTCGAACCCATAACCTTTTGCATGGCTCTAATACCAAATTAAAACATGTGCTCCATCCAACTAAATTTCTAAGCTGATAGTTGGATTGCACGTTTATGTTTATATTATATTTATGCAGAGTAGTATTTTCCTTAAAAGCTCATGTATTGGATAATTGGCGTAAAGTATACTGAATGGTTAATGAAGCATAATGTAGTCCTGTTTTTGCCATCCTTCCATGTTGTTGGTGCTTCTATTGTTTTTGGTCAACCTATGAATATTACAACACTTTTACCAGTAACAATTTAGCTATTGAAACACTTTTACCAGTAACAATTTAGCTATTGAAATGTTATGCTTTATATCAGGTTGGTTAAAATTTAAAAGTTGAAGAATTATGAATGGTATATCAAGTTGGATAAAATTTAAGTTGAAGAATTATAAGTGGTTAACTTGAAAATAAGACTACACATAATACTTGAAAGGTCCTAGATGACATTACCTGTATAGTAAAATTTTGATTTAACTCAAAAAGAAAAAGTAATTTTTTTTTTTCACACAATTACACAAACATCAGTGGACCCTTTACATTTTAAATTTATTTTTTGTATTCATATGCTCTAGTTCTGGTCAAAGTACACATCTCAACAACCAACGCCTACACACTTTCTTCGTTCAAACCCACGCAAAATGAAACATCATACTATATTATTGTCAATATATTTGAAAAGAATAGTAGTTACTGTCCAACCATATATGATATAGATATTAAATAAAGTATCTTCTGGTGCACCTAAATTCTTTACAGTAACAAAATGGAGCCAAAGTCAGCTATCCTCTAGTCCACCCACACCCACCATCCACCCAAAAAAAAATATAAACTAAAATAAAAATACAAACAAAAGAGAGCAAAAAGAAATTAGTCAACTTACCAGAATCCTATCACTATCCAACACAACAACTTACTTGATGAACTTTTCAATAACAGGCTGATTTTCGGGCCCGCTTAATGCAGATGATCGCCTCGGTTTAGCTGTTATACCTCTTCCATTTCATCGAAAGTTCGATGCTTAAAGAAACGTTGCAAACTGCAATTGCCCGAGCCAAATCCTGGCCACTACAGAGACAAATGCAATACCATTCTGAGTTTTGACTCCACTGGAAACTTAGAAACACTTGTTGTATAAAGCTAGATAGTATTCGGGACTGGAGGACCACACGAGCCTCCCCGGTTCCACTGATAGAACGACCATCTTCACGTCCCCAGTGACCATCTCCAACGAACTAGTGGTCCTCCATCTGCTGCTTGGTTATTATATATGTCCCTCTGATTAGTTTATTACAACCCTATTATCAATCGCGGTTCAAACTTCAAAGAGCTCACTCTAGTCAATCTTGAATTACAGCGGGCCGAAATCCAAGTTCTCCCACTTGAAGGGGGCGACGGACCCAATATCCGGGGCACCTCGAAAGAAGACACAGACACAAGCGCACACAGCGGCAATAGCGAGCATCGAATGAATGTATGGGCGATAAAGTAATCCTTGTGAACCAGGAACCCTCGGGCTATGTCTCATTGCAGCAGCTGCACACTTGGAACACGATTTGGGGGCCCGGTCAACCTGGAAAGCCTGTTTATTATGGTCCTCGTCCATTTCTAGCTGATCTATTTCACCCCCAATTGATACAGATACATGGCCGTTTTCCCTGTTGGCAAGCTTCTGAGATACAAGATTGTTATAGGAGTGGTTATTCCTCATCAAAGCATAAGCATTAGGAGAGAGTCCATTTTCATCAAGAAGGGAATTCCAGCAATGCAAACCAATCTACAAAGCCAAGGAAAAACACCATCAGACATTAGAAGAGCAAAATCCGTAAAATTAGCTACATAAAGTAGAAGGAAACAATAAATCAACTTCAGACCCTAGTGGTATCAAAAGGGAGAATTAATCCATTTTCTCGAGTATATACAATCCAACACAATTTATTTAGATGTTTAAAAGCCAATTATTGCAAGAGGCACAAGCCCA
>CM008340.1:4890709-4903560 GCA_002525835.2 Ipomoea batatas
TATATAATTTTTTTTTTATGAATCGGTGACATATTATATAAATCTAATACCAAATTAAAGAATATATTCTTTTTTTTAATGAATTGGTAATATATTATATGAATCTAATACAAAATTAAAGAATATATATTCTTTCTCAAGTAGTAATTAGACTGCATATTTATTATTTATATATTATATTATATACTCAACAAGTATATTTCAATACACTTTATTTAATTGGGTGAAAATTATATATGTTTATTCATTTTTAAATATTTGTTCATAAAAAAATTATTCTAAAGTATTTTTAAAAACTTTTACAACAAAATCAGTACTCTCCTTGTTCCATTTTATATGTCATGTTTATTATTCATTCGTCAAAATAATTTTTTAATTTAATTTTTTGTGTTTAATAGTAATTTTGATGTAATTTCTAAATATATAAATTTTATATATCAATATTAAACTTAATATTATAAAAATTAAATTAAAAATAATTCCAGTCAAACATTGTTAATGAAACTAGACATTTAAAGTGAGACATATGCAATATTAAAAAAAAAAAGTAGAAATAAACTCGAAAGGGCAGCTTCCTCCGTGGCCAGCTCATGTGCCTCTCGAAGGGAGCGTAATTAATCAGGTGGACCCTGATAGTTAAACGGCTCTCGGAGCGAGAGCCTAATTAATCAGTGGACCCAGATAGTTAAACTCAAAGGGGCAATTTCCTCTGTGGCCAGCTCATGTGCCTCTCGGAGGGAGCGTAATTATTCAGGTGGACCCAGATAGTTCGGAGCAAGCGTAATTATTCATGTGGACCCAGATAGTTAAACGGTTCTGGGTGCGAGAGCGTAATTAATAAGGTGGACCCAGATAGTTAAACGGCTCTCGGTGCGAGAGCGTAATTAATCCGGTGGACCCAAATAATTAAACGGACGGAGAAATTCACGAAATACTGGTGAATTTATATATATAAAAAGAAAAGTAGAAATATATTTTTATGTAAGATGTTGACAATCTTTCCTGAGACGGAGAAGATTAATATAATCATAAAAATCATAATTAAAAAAAAAGTAGTGAATAGTGATGACTGATGAGATGAGGCCTTTACAAAAACTCTGCACCAAACTCAAGCCATGTCTTCAATCTTATATAACCACNTTTTTTTTTTGGTTGAATGATGAGGTAAATCGGCAGTCACTATTCGAACTCGTGCACTAGGTAATAATCCGCAAATCACACTAGAAAGACTCTACGTAACGGGCTCGATCAACAAAAATAATAATAAATCACGCACAACAGAAAAACTGTGCGGAAGAGATTCAATCGAGAGAGTGTTAACAATTATACTCCACATACTCAGTCACCTAAAAAGCATATATATATATATAAACATCTAGTTCCTAGCTAATAAATAACTAATATTGTTGGCAGACAGCATATATTTCAATATATAGTATGCAAATTGAGAAAAGCAGGAACACACAGACGAGGGTGCACGAATCCTCATCTTGGACCAACAGGGAGAGCTCCGTCGCCGTCGCCATCGCAGCAGAGCTCCGTCACCGGCGACATCGCAGCAGAGCTCCGTCACCGGCGCCATAGCAGCGGAGCCCTGTCGCCGTCACCATCGCAGCAGAGCTCCGTTGCCGTCGCCATCGCAGCAGATCGAACTTCTCCGTCTGTGACTGCTAAATCCTTCACTCGGAAAAGACACAAGAACCCCTTAGCAGACGCGTCGCTTTCGGAAAACAGAATCTGCTCTTCTTTTGACTTCCGCTCAAAGCTCACTCGTCGCTGCTGAAAGGCGTAGATCTACACTACTGCCGCTAGAAGCTCGCTCGTTGCCGCTGGAAGTTGTAGATCTACACCGACGCCGCTCAAAGCTCGCTCGTCGTTGCTGAAAGACATAGATTTACACTGCCGCCGCTTGAAACTCGCTCGTCGCCGCTGCTCATAAGGTAGACGAAGAAGCAGCTAAACTAGTACGTTGGTCACAGATCCAAAGATAGAGCCCTAGCCGAAGGCATCTCCGATGATGGAAGAGCAGGCTAGTCTGGGTGGCGAACCTCCGGATACCCCCATGGAAGAAGGAGACACACAAGCCCGGTCTGCGAAGAAGCAACGTCCAGCGAAGAGATCGTTTGCGGATGCAGTTTCGGACTTTAATCCTCCGCCATCTGCAGATGCGTCGAGAATAGAGGCCAATGAATGGGCCTTCGAAGATATTGATGTAGAATCTGATTCTGAACCAGACGCTGCTGACTTGGCGGATGGTCGTCCCAGAGTGACATTCTCCAAAGCGTTACGGAAGGAATTATGTAGCGCGTGGAAGATGGCTTTGATCATCAAGTATCTAGGGAAGAATATACACTTTAATGTTTTAAATCAGCGACTGCCAACCATGTGGAATCTTCAAGGCAAAATGACGTTGATTGATATTGGATATGGTTGTTTCATTGCCCGTTTCGACAACAAACTAGATTATCTCCACGTCCTCCTTGATGGTCCGTGGAAGATATTTGATAACTATCTTGTTGCTCAACGTTGGGTGCCTGCTTTCAGACCTCGAACAGCCAAATTCTCTAAGATGGCGGTGTGGGTCAGACTTCCTGAGTTACCTATGGAGTACTTTCGAGACGACACCATCCGCGGTATTTTAGAGAATGTTGGGAAGCCCCTTAAGCTAGATAGAACGACGATTGTGGCAGCAAAAGGGAGGTTCGCTAGGGCAGCGGTGGAAATTGATATGAACAAACCTCTGGTGTCCGAAGTTTGGGTCGATAATTCCGTCCAAAGTGTCGAATATGAAGGGTTGCACGTTGTTTGTTTCAAGTGCGGGGTGCTTGGTCATCGTGAGCAGACATGTCCAGATTCCATGCAAGCCGAGACGGGAGGGCAGTCTTCTACTCCAAACGAAGAACAACCTCCCTTGCACAGCGCTATGGACATCCCGAACACCAATGGCACTGCGGCAGTTGGAACCGGTTCGATGGCTCATACGCAGCCACCGACTCACACCCCCCCTGCACAGACCAAACCACGTTATGGAACATGGATGTTGGTCACGCGGAAAAACCATCAGGCGACCGAGGTTGCTAATAATCGTCAAAGCAATTCCAGAAAAGATAGCAGTGCCAAGGCCCCTCAAGCAACGAACCCACGCCAGCCTAAGAAGAACCAAAATGGTCCTAGAAACCAGGGAAATAATTCTCGACATCCCAGAAAGGAAAATAACAACACATCTTCTCAGAATAACCAGTTTGGAATTCTGGCCGACCTTCATGATCATGCGGATGCTCCCGCACGTAATAACAACACAGTGAATGACAACTCCACGTCGAGACCGTTACCGAGAGCCAGAAGTAAGTCTCCGATGCATACTCGTGCCCCTCAGTCTTCTGTTCGGTCTCCGCAGCCGACTTCGACGACTGACCAGCCTGTGAACCCTCAAGCTACCAGAATGGAGTCGAGAGGTCGCGGAGGGAAAGCTGGGAACACTCACGGAAGGGGGCGAGGTGAGGGAAGAGGTCTCCCAGGTAATGCTTCTAACCCTGCGCTTGAGTCTTCTGCCATTCAATGGAATGCACATTCTGCTTCAACCTTATTTCAGTTTGGAAATAACCAGCCTGCGGCTGATCGGTTGACAAGCTTTAACCCCAATCAATTTGTTATGGGGTCCACGTCGGGTTTTACGCCTGGGGAAGGCGGTGACCAAACTTCCCCCGGTTCCAGATCGTTATCATGAAGATAATCTCCTGGAACTGTAGGGGCATCGTCAATAGACGTGTTAGGAAGCATGTCAAGCAGCTCCTGAACATGTCAAAGGTGGATGCCTTTTGTTTACTTGAAATCCGGTCCACTAGGGCGGATAAGATGATAGCTTTAGCCTATAATCTGGGTTTTAATAAGCACTTCCTGGTAGACCCCATCGGTTTTGCCGGAGGTCTTTTGTTGTTTTGGAAGCAAGGTAACATTGACCTTGAGATTATTAATCATAATTCTCAGGCTATCCACACTAAGATTAATCGTCAGTCGGTGAACTGCTTTATTACCTTTGTTTATGTTAGACCTAACCTCTTTGCCAAAGCTAGTTTTTGGGATTTTTGTAAAGTTCTTGCAGGGACAACCCAGGACCCTTGGATAGTCCTGGGAGATTTTAATGATATTGCAGGGGTGGATGAACAGTGGGGGAGTACTACGTTTAATAGCAACCACCACCAACGCTTCTTGACGGCCTATGGAGATTGTCACCTTCTAGATCCCGGGGCAACAGGGGCCAAATATACCTGGCACCGTGTGGTGGGGAATAGAGTGGTTCAATCGAGAAGGCTAGATCGTCTTTTGTGGAATATGGAAGCACAGCTAACGTTCCCTGAAGCCAAAGTGATTGTGTTACCTCGGCTCTATTCTGATCACAATCCCATTATGTTCGTAGCAGAAGCTGGCCCCCCGCCAGATAGGAGAGCACGGCCACTTCGATTCGAAGCAGCTTGGCTTAACCGGGAGGACTATCAACACATTTGGAGGGATGCTGCAGGANGTTAATTTTGTCAAATTGACAAAAGTATATGGACATGATTGACCATAGTTTAGATACATGGACTAAATTGAACAAAGTCATATAATACATAGATCTCTTGTTTGTTTTGTTCTTTTAAATAATCTTATTACAACAACGAGAATACTTGCTACAATTATTTACTGATTTTGTTTTGTTTTGTGTTGTTTTGCAGTGGTAGTCGTAGTAATTGTAGCACTCCTTTATATTATTACACTATGCTCCATGCGGTGGCTTCAAAAGTACAAGTTGGATTGACAAATTAAGCTGCATCATTATTGAGTTGAGTGAGTCCTCACTACAAATTCTACTGAATTGGTTAGAGTGAATGGAAGATGATTCACAACAAATTTTGAAGTGATTAGTCCTAGTGCTCTTTTGTCTTTATAATAATTATCCTTTTTCTTTAGTGCAATCATATACATCAGAAATTGCTGGCAAGCCTGTTGAATTGTAGAATTAGTGACATTTTGCTTCTAAAGTGGTCATGACAATATGATAAAAGTATAGACAATAAAAAGTGTTGCCATATCTTATTACCCCAAGGTAGAATATGTTGGTTATGCAGGCAGGGTGGGTGGTTCATTCTTCTGTTTTGCTTCAAATGGATATGCAGATTACTAGTTTTTGTTGTGAAGGGGTCCCTATTTCTCAATCATTGCTGTGTAAATCATACTATCAAATAATGTACATTTAGTACATATATAATATATTTTTAGTATATTAAAAATGTACATTATATTCAGAAAAAATACATTATTTGAATACTAAAAGTACATTATTTTGCATAATGTATATTCAGTATACGAATAATTATATTTAAAATGTACCTTTTGTTATGATCTACACAATAATTTGCCCCTGCTCCCTAGTCTATTGAATGGAAGGAGTGATTTTTGTTGGCCTTATCCCAATTTTTGAAGAAAAATGTTATTTTCTCATTTTGAATTTATCTTATAATGTTTTAAATTTTATTAATTAAATATGAAAATAATTCATTCATGAATGTTATATTATGATTTGAATTTAATAGGTTATCACTCTTCTTTAGAAATGCCTATATAATGTCATTGCTCACAAAATTATCTAACATTCACCCCTCTATTGCTAACTTTGCTAATGGAGTGGAGATAAATAAAATAAAAAGTATAAACATTTGGAGATGGTTACTAATTTGCATTCTTTTTTTGTGGACCTTTTAACCAAATTAGATTTAAAAGAAAAATTTAAAAAAAAATTTAAAAAAATTTAAAAAAAGAATTTAAAGGAATAGTTGTCACCAACTCTAAGTCTCAGGCACTCAAGGGGTACCCATTTTGTTTTCCTCAGACAAAAATCCCATTTTAACATAAAATGGCCTCACTTGTTTCTCCTCCAACATGGTCATGTCCTCTTTCTCTCCCAGAGTAAGCAAAAAAACTCCATTTGAATTGCTCTAATGCAGGTAAATGGGCGGAGCAATGAGAGAATGAACAAAGTAATAAGACAAACACAAAAAAATGGGCCTCTTTTTGCCTCCATTTTTTCTATTTTGACCTTTAAGATTGAAATTAATAGCAACAGAAAATGAAAAACACCAATTCTACATATACTACTACTACTACTACAGTACTACCATGATCAGCTGCAAACATTGAACAGAGTTCATGTATGGTATTGATTTTGTGACCTAAACCAAGTGGAAGTATTTTGTCATTGATTCATGTAGACCAAATACATGCAATGCATAGATACTCCTTGGCATAACAATTTAAAGAAACAAAAGTGGCTTTTATTCTCATTTATATTTAAATACGGAGTATAAAAGAAAGCCATGCAAAATCTACTCAGAAAAACTGAACATATTTCCACTGTATTCATTACTTTTTTCTCATCGACATCTTGGACATTTCCAAGTACACAAGTGGGCAAGTAGCACAGGACTACAGACTATGCTGTAATATGCAAAATCAAGTATATTGCTACAACCAAGTAGAGTACAAAAGATAAAAAATTGCTCGAAAATAAAGAGAACTAGTACTTTTAAGAACAAGACAAACATATCAGAGGAGAAATAATGTCTCATGAAGATCACATAATGCATAAAAGGAAAATGTCTCTGTACTGCATTCTCATTTTGTGGCTTGTGCAATCATGTTACTTAGCGAACTTGCCTGCTCTTTGGCAGCCTCCACCAAAGAATCCTGCAAGTCGGCCGAGAGGAATCAGTTAAAAAATCTCACAACACATTAATGCATCAACAAAACTGAAAACCAAGAAGCAAACCTGTGCAGCAATTAAACGCGCAACAGTTTTCTTGCTTGATTCTTGGAGTTCACCAGCAATCAAAAGCTCATCCAGTATGTAATATGCCTGCCAATATCCATAAGTAGGAAACAGTTAGGTGGTGTATGAAGGAGAGCTGTGGTAGAGAGTAGATAAAGCAAACAATGCTCCTGCTAAGTCTGCAGTTGTACTTTAGTTTAGAGACACAAATTCAGCAATCCATAAGGTAAACTAAAGTTTCAAGAAACCTCATAGCATACCAATCAATTGCCTAAAGGTAGATTTTGGGCTTCCTTGTGCATTAACTATAAAAAGAAGTATAGAAGTTGGAAGAATAAAGCTGTGTAGATTTCTTAATTACCACATGCCATCTCGAAGGCCATGGGGTTACTTGAAAAGCCATGGTTCCATAATTATCATATGTTCTAAATTGAAGACCCATGTGTCTAGATACTTATGTACCTCTCATAATCTATATAAGTTTTTGTAACTTGTTCTATAAGCTTAATTTAGCTAATAATAAAGCATTACTAAATTCTCTTTATTCCCTATCTAGATTTCCTTCTCATAGTTTTTGCCCTACCAAATACCAATGGGTGGTAATTCTTTGCCAGCCACCAGACCATCCCAACATCATTTTGTTCACATGGTACTAGGGCCATTTTTTTCTAATAACCCTGCAGCAATTTTCCAAGTACAATTACTCTGGTGAACAGTACCCAATTGGTGAGCATGCATGTTACTGTTTACGGGAATGCATTCCCGTGTCATGCATCAGAATTTCAGTTATTTTCAGCATATATGTTTCTCACTCTTCACGCATGCTCTACCACTGTCACTTCTTGCAGTGAAATTTTCATATATGCTTGTCTAGTCATGCAGTTTTGTTTGATGATGCAACGCTGATAGTGCTTCCTCCACTATTTAGTTGCTGCTTCTTCTACTTCTGCTGTTCAATTTTTCTGATCTTTAAAAGTGAGGGGAATATTGGATTCTAGTCAGATTCTTGTCAACCTCAAGTCAATGAAGTCTCTTCAATTCGTCATCATTCATGTATTTGTTCTAAAAAGCAATTGCAACTGTGAAGAATTCTTGTCCAACTATTTCTTCGCAATGCTTTTTCTCTTAAAGAAACCACATTTTGAAGAGATCCTCTATGATTCTATCTTCATGACACTTTCTCAAAAGAATGACTTTCTCGAATTGGTGTCCCACATTAAGTTCCAATTTAAGATTTTTTCCAATGCTTTCTATGTATGATGGGCACATAGAACATGATCCAACTTGAGGAGTGTTGAGAAACATAAAGTATGCAATTTCATTATTACCATATACTGCAATTTCAAGGGCCCAAAAAGGTTAGTTGAAGAGTCATAATTATCACTTGACCCATCCATAAGTCAAGGCTGTTTATGTACCTCTATGGTCTACGAATACTAGGCCTATGTAACTCATTATATAAGCTTTATGAAGTTAGTATTCAAGCATTACTATATTCTCTTTATTATTCTCTATTGTGATTTCTTTTCATAGTTTTAACTCTAATGGAGTCTGGAGGGAACTAACCCTTTGCCATGATCTGGACCACCATAACTCCTATGATAACATTCTCAAAAGGAGTGATAACTTGAAAGTTTTGTTAGCATAGAAGCAAAACACAATTTTGGCTCTAGAGTATTGCTAGTTTGCTAGCCCAATAGCCATGACTATAAAGCCAACCAAGTAAAGAGAGAGCTAACATTTCAACAAAGTAGTACCCAGAATTGACTGATGCTTCAAATGGTTATAGTGATCATACCTTGTGAAAATTAAATATTAGGTCCAGCTCACAAACCTAAGGAACAAAGAGGAACACTATAATTATTATATTCAAAATATAACATAGAAAACTAAGCTAAGCAGTGCTCTTAGTAGCTTGAAAATTGAGACTCACACTGCCAAAGTATCTGTCTAATATCTCAACATAGTGGTGAATGATTTCCAATATCTCCAATTCATTGTCCTCTTGATCAATACACATGCAGAAATAAAGACTAGCATATCTGTCAAATTAACAAATAGAAAGCAAATCATATTTTATTGTTAGGTCCCTCCAGTGCAACCACGTATAACTAAAGACACCATAAGTAGGACTATGAGCTAAAAGTCGTTGGTTCAGATATACCTTTTATAAACAACTTTGAATCCTCTCCATTCCACAAAATTGCAAAGCTTTGGGCCTCGGGTGAGAATCATACCACTGAGCTCACGAATCACCTTTCAAGGGGTTTGCATAACAAGTAATGTCATAAGCATGTAGAAGAAATATAGGTCAATTTGCTTGTAAGTGTTTGTTAAAATACTAAACATACTTGCCCATTCTTATCACAGTAGATATTTTATGCTAAGATACAAACAAAAGGATTTTCTGTTCTTTCTGTTGAAAACTAAATTCATTTCAAACAGTAAGGAAGTAGAACAGTCTAATTAAAGCCAATAGCCAAAGTCAGGAAAAGTCTCTAGCAACATGTCTGACAAAGTAAATGAGTGAAGGAGCTTCTTCCTAAATTCTGATACACCCATACGTGCTATGCTCACTTTATTTTGGGAAAATGAAGTGTACCAGAATCTTTTCTGGTCTTAAATCCCCACTCCCCAGTCATGTTAGTGGCGTAGTGCAGCAGAACATTGCATTAGTTTCCCAAGCAATTAGTACAGGGACCCCACTTGTGAAAGCATTAAATCAAAAATCCAAGAGAAATATTGAAATAGAATATACGGATGACCATCCATAGAAGAAAACTTAAAAGCCTAATGAATTATCAACTTACAAATCTTGAAAATAATTTGAAGGGATACCTTAGTTCTCTCCTTCTGGGCATATGGAGAATACCATTTTGTCAGCCTCACTTTTCCCTGCCGGCTTATAAGAAGCACAAAATGGATCTGGAACAAGCAGATATAGTTTAATTGTCTTTCTTCATTTGATATACACGCATACATATAAATCACTTGCTGGCAATGCACTAGTGAATATGTCCCAACTCCCAAGAGATTCACAAATTATACAACCTATAAATAAATTATAGGACTAACAAACACCGAGAAACATTGAAGGTCACCTGAACTTGCACATCAGTTTGTGGTTTCATTACAGTTAATATGCAATCATCGGACTAAATAATACTCTATAACTTCCATCACATAGCTAAAAGAAACTGAAGGTAACCAGCAATGAAGAAATGCCAAGAAAGAAAACTTATATTGAGGCAAAGGCGCAACTAGACTCAAGGTGTAGAGCATTGGACAACACAAAGGTAACATCATGATAGAACAAAAGAAACTCATATGAGATCTTTCTTTGGGAAAGGTAACATTTTCATAGAACAATTTATAACTTCCAAATCATGTTAAATATGAGCATTGAGAGGGAAAAACACGGGCAATTGAAGCAAATTAGCTCGATTTGATAGGATTTATATACAACTCGCTTTTAAAAAGTATACATAACATGATTCAATTACAAATTATGTCAAGTAAAGCTCAAGGTATTGCTTGATCCATATCAAGTTTATAAGAAGTGCGCGTTCGTCAAACAGATGATCATTTCAGAACTTCCAATGCGGGGAAAAAAAATAGAAATTTCGGAATTGAAGTGCACCAAGGTGTTCAACGGATCGAGATCAGGTAGGGACGAACAGAAACAGATAAACACAGAGATCTGGTAGATTAGGTAATAGGTAGTAGATCGCGGAGACAGAGAGATGAATAGCTTACCATGACTGCAGAATAATTGCCGAGAGAAGCACCAAAGACCGCACTTCTCAACGCTCCCGCTATTGTTTCAGGACCCCTTTACTTGTCAGAGATGAAATCGCAGTATCGCACCCGAGAAAAAGGACCCGTTTCCTGATTCAAGTTATACGGGTTTTCATTTTGTAAAATGAGTGTAATTCAATTTCTTTCTAAGAAAAGAGGATCAAGTAGCCAAATTAACTATGCATAGAAATATGATTCCAAACCTATATTGTTTTAATTAGAATGTATTTTTTATTACAAGTTGATCTATCATATTCGGTATAAAAATTTTCTCTATTTTAAGAATTTAAATGCAAAAATTTCATTAACTAAGTAATCTAACACATCTTATCTTATTAAAAAAAAAATTAGTGTTTCAAAATATAGTTTGCAAGAGGAATAATTCACATTATTATTTAACACCAAATGAAGTTTTAATCATATACCCAATGAAAACCTATGAATTTGTATGTCATAACTTCATTACAAAACTCTTTAATTATTCTTCGACATCATCGGTAAGTTTATTATATATAAATCTATAATTATGTCACTTTTAACAAACAAAAATAATAAATAAATTTTATTGACTCACCCATAGTCATCAAAGCCGTATTAAGAAGACTTAAGGTGTGTTTGGTTCGCACATTGGAATCAAAATCGCAATGTGAATCAAATACTTAGTAATTGTAACTTTGCATGTTTGGTACTAGGGTGGAATTGGAATGATTACCAATATTAATGTTGGGTTGTGTATGACTTGAGAATAGATATTTTTAAAATACAAAACAAAAAATTTAAGACAATTGATCCTAAGATAATAATATCCAAAGCATCAATATAAACAAAAAAAAATTAAAACAAAAAACCTAAAAGTACTAATCCAAAGTTAAAAATTAGATTAACAATAAGATGGAATGATATCAATTTTTAATTAGAAAATGAGATTTTTAATTAAAGGGGTAATCAAATTTCATAATTAGCTTCTTGACTTACTTCTCTAATAGTATACAGTGTAAGAAGTCTTTCTCTCACCTCCACGCAATAAGGCAAGATAGGGGAGAGCTTAAGAGATTTCCTGATGAACAAATGGAAGAAGGAAGTTAATAACGTGTATGATTTTGACTCCAAGGCGGCGATCTTAGTATTTATCCAAGCACTTAGGTCGGAAGACTTCCACAAGCAGCTAAACACCCACCGTCCTCGCTCTTATGAAGATCTAATGAGGACGGTTAACCGCTATGAAGAAGTAAAAGAAGCCTATAAGAAGAAAAGAGAAGAGGAGGAGGCAAGGCAGGAGGAAAGTCCGAGAAAATAGGTCTAACCAACCAGGTGTCAAGCTCGGGCTAGTTAGAGAAAGGAAGTAGAGATCAATCCTCAGGAGGACCCCATTTGATCCCCTTGCATTATTTAACCCCACTGACCCATCCGGTTAGCGTAATCCTGGACCAAGCTGAGGAGATGGGGATGGTGCAGTTCCCAGAAGAGTGCATGAAAGTTTCCCCTAAGATAGACCGGACTAAATACTATCGGTTCCACCGGCAGGTTGGCCATGACACTAACGAGTATCACATTCTAAAAAGACAAATAGAGGTGCTCATTCAGAGTGGATACTTTACTCAATTTGTTAAGCATCCAGGGCAACAACAACATCGGCAACAAGGCTAACCCGGAAATGTGTGGTGAAAGGGAGAGGGTCGCGAGCCATCCGCTTCTGACACAAAAAAAGAGGGGGTACGATAAGATCATGGAAGAAGGGGACAATGAGTTAGAGGAGGAACCCATGCAACGTAAAAAAACATGGTATTCACTAAAATGCATAAGATCAACAATAAGGTTGATGTAACTATTAGTCATGGTCCGCCCTAATAAATTTTGTTGAATAAAAAAATGTTTCAACTATTGTCCACACAGCCATTTGTGTAAGTATAGTGGGGGGTCAAGGCCATATCCTCAAACTCATCTGAATGAGACACATCCTCGTTAAAAAAATAAATAAATAAAAGGGTTCGCACACTTTATTTCCTTAGGGCCGTCACAGAATTCGATCTCGCTCCCTACCTGACGGAAGGGTGTTTTCTTGATCAAACTCAAGGCTTGGTTACGAAAATGCTATCCCTTAAGGGAGTGCGCCTACGGAAGAGTCGACCTTTGACCGAGCCTACGGCTAACCGAAGTAAGCTATGAGTGCGCACTCACAAAAACAAACAAACAAAAAAAACAAAGAAACAAAATAACAAAAAATAACAAAAAAAAAAAAAAAAAAAAA
>CM008340.1:4904461-4916496 GCA_002525835.2 Ipomoea batatas
TCTTTTTTTTGAGAAATTCAAAAGTCTATTTTAAAAGATGTTATAGACTCCAAAAGTCTATATTTATAGACTATGTAATTTCCAGCTGGATTCCTCAATCACGGGTACAACGCTTGTATATAGAGATAGAGATAAGGCACCATTTTTTTGAGCGGGAGTTTTGGCTCCTACACGATTCCCTAGGGGAGTGGCTATTATATATAGTAAGATTATTATTATTATTATTATTATTATTATTATTATTATTATTATTATTATTATTATTATTGCATCATTATAAGTGCTGATAAATAAATTTGCAATCAACGTGGAGTGTTGTGGCACCGAAAGAAAAAAACAGAATTGAAACGTGTCCACTCAAAAAGTATGGTAGTGGCAATAACGTGGCAGACCAGGTTTTATCCTCTCCACAATATTAAACCAAAGAGTAAATTTAATTAAAATATCAAAAACTTTAATTTTTAAAATAATAACATTTTTATTTTTGATTTAAAAATTACTTAAAGTTTTGTTGAGTAACGAAACAAATTTACAGTCATTACTCGAGATCATGTATTGAATTAATTTTGAATTGTAATTTTAATAGACAAAAGACTACACTGAAATAAACAACCATAAGTGGTTCATAGTTAACTGACTCAAACAAAAAATGTCAATAAATCGCTCTTACTGGGTAA
Source organism: Ipomoea batatas (assembly GCA_002525835.2). Lineage (NCBI taxonomy): Eukaryota > Viridiplantae > Streptophyta > Magnoliopsida > Solanales > Convolvulaceae > Ipomoea > Ipomoea batatas. The sequence goes on from CM008340.1 coordinate 4,905,139, forward strand.
TAGAATACAATGTTAGACCTTATTATATTTGACTGAAAAACCTGTGATAAAATAAAAAAATAGAATAAGTTAAAGTAAAATGAAATTTGCTAAAGCTTTACAAAGGGAAATACTACTCCGTACTTTTTTTTGAGTACTATTGACTCTATTATATTGTAGTAAGAGTCGATTCTGCCTCCACCGAAACTCGATATCATGATCTCCTACTTGGAAGAGTCACTACATATCACTTGACCATAAGAAAAATACTACTTGAACTCAGGAATTCTATTTTCTACTTTTATTTCATCATTCAAAATTTTAATGTTAACATTTTCTTTGAGACTCATAAAATAAAGATAACTTATCATCATTTACTACATCAGCAAATAAAAATTAAAAAAAAAGTAGAAATTGTGAGACGGGAAAGCCAGAAATGGTAGTGAGTAGTGAGGGCAAGGTACGTGGACTAGGTAGCTAGCTTACAGATTCCCCACGGCTCTCATCTTCCACGTATGGATAACCTAGATGTCAATTGCCAATTATGTACTTATTTTATTATTAAACATACTTTTATTTTAATAGTATTTCAAGACGTCACTATCCACTATTCATGCTAATTATATTACGGTTATGTTTGACAAAGATAGTTGAAAGTTGAAAAGCTACCGGTTAGAAATTAAAATTTAGAGAATTGTTAAATTAGATGTTATGCTTAAAGTTCTTGATAAAATTAAAACTCTTTAATAATCTTATAAATATTTTTTGAAAGCAAAACCCACGAAAACTAATATTATAAAAACGAAGCAATAGAGTCGGGAGGGATAGAGTCCTAGTACAAAATGCTAGCGTGAGAAACGGCACCAGAAGCAAGAGAATGAGCTATAATCTTATAAATATAAAAAGACTAAAAAAATATCTTCATAAAATTTAAATAGTTTTAAATTTGAATAGATTTGTTTATATTAAAATATAAAATATGAAATTAATATATTTTAATAAAATATAAAATAAGAATATATATTTTAAAAATATATAAAGTAAAACAAAATGTTTATATTTCATAAAATTAGTTTATACAAAAGTTAATGTCCAAACACACAAATGTCAAATTAAAATTACAACCAAACACATTGAAGAGAAAAGGCTATAGGGGTGAAGTTCGGAAGGAAAGACCAGGTATCGGGTTTCACCAGCGTAGTGTGAGGCAACCTCTCAAAGTAGGGCTCCTTGTGCACAGTAAACAAATGTCTAGCCTCTGTGTTAAATAAATGACATTTTTTATCTATCCCAATTAAAATCTTTTGACATTTCTCTTCTCCTATATTTGTATTCATCTTCTTCTCATATGTTATTATTATTTTTTTAATATGTAAACAAATTATATAAATTTTATGAGAAATATTCTTTTTAGTTTTTTTTTACATTTATCAACTTATCAAAAAATTAATTTACCATACTTTTAAACATAATCAACTAACTTAGCTATTCAATTTTTAACTAATAACTTATAATTTTCAGCTAAGTTTGCCAAACATAATCTATACCATTTTTCCTTTTACTTAATTAATGAAAGATTAAAAAAAATCAATTACAAGTTGGAGGAGTTCTACTTCTAATTCTTAATTAAAAGTTCGAAAATTAACAAGAAATGTGTGGCCGCGAGTTCTCCTTCTCACTCAAAAAAACAATAGAAAAATTATTACTTTTAATTCTTAAATTATTAGTTTTTCTACTTTTTTTTAATACTAGTTTTTCTACTTTCTAATCATTATGTTAATAATTTTGTTAAATCTTTTATTTCTATTTATCCATCTAAATTATATTTTAACACTACAATTTCATTGCTAAAAATGGAAAACTGTAAGACTATCGAATCCCATTAAACTATTTTTTTTATAAAAAGAAAAGTATAACAAAGGATAATAATTTGTATTCTTTTCCACACCTTCCAAACCTCTATAAGATAGTGAATTGATAAATTATGATTACTTAACAGTCTATTAGATTAGAGGACTATTACTTAATGTTCACAAAGAATTCACTATATTAAGTTAATTCTCACAATCTCACACTTACAACCTCTGTTAAGTCAATTCTCACAATCTCACACTTGCAACCTCTATAAGATAGTGAATTGATAAATTATGATTACTTAACAGTTTATTCGGTTAGAGGATTATTACTTAATGTCCGCAAAAAAATCACTATATTAAGTTAATTCTCACAATCTCACACTTGCAATCTCTATAAGATAGTGAATTGATAAATTATGATTACTTAACCGTTAAATGCCTATTACTTAATGTCCACAAAGAATTCACTATATTAATTAAGTTAATTCTCACAATCTCACACTTGCTATATTTCTATTTATAATCACATTTATATTATACTATATTATTTAATAAAAACAAAAAAAATATACTCAAAACTTTGTACTTCAAATTACTAATTAAAATTGTTTTAACTTTTAAAGTTAAAAGATGATAGATAAAAACGTGAAAATAAAAAGTAAAATTATGTCAGATAATAATAATAGACAGCATTGCAATACTAACTTTACATATAAGGTTCAAAGGCTCAAAGCAAAGGATGTCACTAAAACCTGCAAATTAAACAAATTACAAGCCAAAGCGCCATTCGGTATTCTATAATCTAATCTACAGTATAATTGAAATGTATGTATATACACATTTTTATTTTTATCCTTTACTTTTACTGTATGGTCTTTCTTTTCATCATATCTAACTTTCTACAATATATGGGTATATGGAATATTCTTCACGATTTGGGTGACCATGACATTTAACTGCAGCATCTGAACCCCAAACGCAAATTATATACACTATGCATATGTATAATTGCCACCTGGGTGTGACATATCAGAAAGGAGCCCGGTGGGGAATGCCTTTTCTCCTCCTGGAATTGTGGTGGTTGAAGATGGGCGGAGTACCCGGGGAGATGTTAGCCATGACCTCATCTCCTGGCTTGTAGGGGAGTGCCCGAATTTGATTGAATATACTGTAATCTCTGCGGTTCTTCTTCGGGGTCGAAGATTCATCAGATAACTCTAAGCCTGGAAATGCATCGCGGTTCATCTGTTTCGTCCTCAGATTGAATGTCAGCTCCTGGTCACCTCGTTTCATTCCATTAAGCTATTAATCATAACAAACAGATCAAATTTTCAATACATTATTAATTTATTAATTTTAAAAGTTACTAAAAGAAATAAATTGTGAGTCACTCAAACAGTCAGTTTTTTATACCATCCCGGTCTTAACTCAGGACAAGGATCCATCTCCAACCACCACATATATTTTGAAAATATTATTAACCACAATTACACCAAACTAATCTTATCATATGCCATAATAAATTGAGAATTGGACAGAGGAGGACCTTACAACCAATGGAACAGAAACGGAAAGTATCAACTAGGCTACGGCTGCAGATTTGGCAAGTATTGGTGACTCCTTTGCCGGGCCGAGGTTGGGGCCTTTCATTCAGGAACAATATCTTGGCACTGTTGATAACATACGTCTGAATACAAGAAATGTCTATGTACCTCTGGATCTCATTCACCCTCACCACATTGTGGTACGAGGACCGCCGTATCTACACATTTCAAACACACATCATAACAACAACTAACTAACCAATTTAATTTAAATTCGAATCTCAATCACTCTAATACTTAAATAGTTAAATATAGTCACCTGAACAACCCGGTGGTCTCTGTGCGAAACCAAGCAGTAAGAGCAGAGAGCATCTCCCATGCAATCCAAGCAATACAGATTACACTCACTCTTATTAGCATCGCCATGAACCGCACAGCTCCCGAAGTAATTCGCCTTCAACATTGGCTTCAACCATGGCGGCCCCAATTCAAGATCATCTTTCCCCTTCCCCATCCCCACTAATGGACTCACCTGCCCCTCCAAACCCACAAAAACACATCATGCACAACATATACACATCTATACACCCAAAAGCTAATCAAATAAAGAAATTACCATGGCTATATGTATCAAACTTGAAATGAGCTCTTCAATCAATCAATCTATGAGTTGATTCTGCAGAATTCACAGCAGCAACCCATTAAAGAAGCAGAAAGTTGGGATAAAATGGAAGAGAGAAGGGATAGATGGATGGAGAGGATTAATGAATGAATTAGCAGAAACAAAAGTCAAGTTGGGATTTAGCATATATGGAGGACTGAACGAAAGGTGTAGAAGAAAAAGCTACAGTGACTGGAAAATGACTGATTATTATTTTTAGTATTGTGTAAATAATTATAATTTCTAAGGCGGTCATACATGGTACTAGTAATTGTAGTAGACTATTCTATGCTCTATCTGATCTGCTGAAGCAACAGCAACAACATTTAATTATTAGAATACGCCAAAATTTGTATTCGTATGGTGTGGGCGTGTGATGGTAGTTTAACAAAAAATCTTTGTTCATTAAAATATCACTATATATTCATTGATAATGCCAACAGATTAACTATTTTCATTAAAGATAACGAAGTCAAATAGAGATAAGGACTATAGAAATGATTAATATATTATTAAAAAAATGTAAAATTAGAAATAATTAGTATGTGTGTCAATTATTATGTAGTGTAATGACATTTCTCTTATGGGTGATCACAAGATTGAATCCCAAAAAAAAAAAGGAAGAACAATACACAAGTTATTATATTTAATGGTGTTAATTAACTATATAGAGGAAAATAAAGTGTAAAATGTTAGTGTCATATTTGGGTATAATTTTTTATTTGTTCGATATACTTTTTTCATCTGTTGTAGCCCAAAGAGTTAATATCACACTGAAAATTCGATCATGTGACTTTCTCTCCTCAAGAAAAATCACAGAGGTGCCAACTGAGTACAAGGTGCTTGGCTTGGGTATAATTAGTTGTTGGCTTAATTCTTGGGCAAAAATAGGTTATTTATGGTATAATTCGGATGATACAGAATGTCCCGAGTAAACATAATTACAATAGAGATCTTTCGATAGAGATGTTGGTTTAAAGTTAAGAATGATGTTAAAGAGTGTTCGCTCTCTTAAAAGACCTTCATGTATCTTGAGAAATAGTTATTTCAAAAGGTCTTTTTAAAACAAAATTATGTTAGTTGACGTTATAGGATCAAAAGACTACTTAAGCTTAGAATACAAGTAAATGAGTGAGAGCTAATACACAATTCATTTTGATAAACTCCTTGCCTTAGCTTCTTTCTCCTTGAACTACATGAAGACTATATGTCTTCTTATATTCTTAATCTGAAACGTTGAAGACTTGTAATACAATTCTAACTTACTTTAAAGATAAATTGGGCGTAACGACAACTCTAGTGAAGGGATTTTCGGTTTATAGGTTCAAGGGGGAACCTCAAGTCATTGGTAGTGTTGTACGATGCTAAACCACTTGTTTTGGGATTACATCATGGGTTAAACATGAGTACGTTCGAATGATTCTTAAGGAACCATTTATAGAATTTATTCTTAAAATAGGCGTCTGTAGTTGTTTATGGTATAACTCGACTGGTATAGAGGGTCCCAGATATTATTAATTACAACAAAGATCTTATGGTATAGATGCTAGTTCAAAGGATGACGTCAAAGCAATGTTAGCTCGATTAAAAGATCCCACGTGTCTTGAGAAGTGTTGATATTCCCGGTATTCTTGAAACAGAATTTTATTGGCTGACATTATAGGATCAACAAATTACTTAATTAATCTCAAAATTCTTGTAAAGGGGTGAGAGATAGTACACAATTCATTTTGATAAATTCCTTAGTTTTCTCGTTCCTTGAGCTACACGAAGATTATAGGTCCTCTTGTATTCTTGATATGAAATGTTCAAGACTTGTAGTATGGTTATTCCTTACAGGGCGTTTGGTTGGGATGAGAGAATTAGGGAGAAAAAGAATTGTAATTCGGTGGGAAAAGAATAACGTTGAATAAAGTAGGAATTGAATACAGTGTTTGGTATGGATGAATAGAAGTACAGAGAATTGAAAGGTAAGAAGTGGAAGAATGACTAGAATTGAAAGGTAAGAAGTGGAAGAATGAGCAGCAGCAGCAGCAGCAGCAGCAGCAGCAGTCCCTTTCCTCCACCGAATTGCAATTAATGGGGTGCAGCAGCAGCAGCAGCAGCAGCAGCAGCAGCAGCAGCAGTAGTAGTAGTAGTAGTCCCTTTCCTCCACCGAATTGCAATTAATGGGGGTGCCCCATGAATTGCAATTTCTCATTTGGAGGAAATTGCAATTCGGTGGAATTGTCACTTGTTTTGAGATTACAGCATGGGTTAAACATGAGTACGCCTGAATGATTCTTAAGGAACCATTTATGGAATTTATTCTTAAAATAGGCGTTTGTAGTTGCTTATAGTATAACTCGGCTAGTATAGAGGGTCCCAGATTTTATTAATTACAACATAGATCTTATGGTATAGATGCTAGTTCAAAGGATGACGTCAAAGCAATGTTTGCTCGATTAAAAGACCTCCACGTGTCTTGAGAAGTGTTGATATTCCCGATATGCTTGAAACAGAATTTTACTGGCTGACATTATAGGACCAAAAAATTACTTAATGAATCTCAAAATTCTTGTTAAGGAGTGAGAGATAGTACACAATTCATTTTGATAAATTCCTTGGTTTTCCCGTTCCTTGAGCTACATGAAGATTATAGGTCCTCTTGTATTCTTGATATGAAATGTTCAAGACTTGTAGTATAGTTATTCCTTACAGGGCGTTTGGTTGGGATGAGGGAATTAGGTGGGGGGGAAAAGAATTGTAATTCAGTGGGAAAAGAATAACGTTGAATAAAGTAGGAATTGAAATTACAGTGTTTGGTATGCAGGAATAGGAGTACAGGAAATTGAAAGATAAGAAGTGGCAGAATGACTAAAAGATCCTTACAGGGCGTTTGGTTGGGATGAGGGAATTAGGGGGGAAAAGAATTGTAATTCAATAGTAGTAGTAGATAATAATAATAATAATAAAAAAAAGGTATTAGGGGAAGAGCAAAATTGTCTTTACACTAACAAATTTGTCTCTCTCCACCGAATTGCAATTCGGTGGAATAACCACTTGTTTTGAGATTACAGCATGGGTTAAACATGAGTACGCCCGAATGATTCTTAAGGAACCATTTATGGAATTTATTCTTAAAATAGGTGTTTGTAGTTGCTTATGGTATAACTCGGCTAGTATAGAGGGTCGTCCCAGATATTATTAATTACAACATATTAATTACAACAGAGATCTTATAGTATAGATGCTAGTTCAAAGGATGACGTCAAAGCAATGTTTGCTCGATTAAAAGACCACCACGTGTCTTGAGAAGTGTTGATATTCCAGGTATTCTTGAAACAAAAATTTATTGGCTGACATTATAAGATCAACAAATTACTTAATTAATCTCAAAATTCTTGTTAAGGAGTGAGAGATAGTACACAATTCATTTTTATAAATTCCCTAGTTTTTCTGCTCCTTGAGCTACACAAAGACTATAGGTCCTCTTGTATTCTTGATATGATATATTCAAGACTTGTAATATAGTTATTCCTAACTTCAAAGGTAAGTTGAGCGTAATGACAACTCTAGTGAATTGATTCACAATGCATAGGTTCGAGGAGGAGCCTCGAGTCATCGTTAGTGAATTGATTCACAATGCATAGATTCGAGGAGGAGCCTCGAGTCATCGTGGTATAGTATGACACTAATCCACTGGTTTTGGGATTGCAACATGGATCTGACATGAATTCGAAGGATTCCTAGTATTATTATTATTATTTATTTATTTTTTTTGCATTAATTACCTTCTATAATCCATAATTGTTGTGCCATATGTTTCCTTCATCGTTTTACTTTCATATGTTTTTCCTTTATTGATATAGTTCATGCTATAATATAAATGGTACACGGAGTTTCTTGTAGCCATTAGGTTTATAGACATTCCGTATTATGTAAATTTTCAACAATCAAAGTTAAGTGCAATTTCAAATTACACCAATACATGTTTTCTTATTAGATTATTACCATTATTGACTTGTACAGTTTTTGTTTTTTCTTTTTAAGTTCTATTCGTGTTTAAAAAATTTATTGATGTGCAAATATAAATTTTACTAGATGTACTCTCTACTTCTACTCTATCACTTTTGCTCTCTTATGTGACAATTAGTGATTAGTTATCTTCATTATGTGAATCCCAATAAAAATGCAACACCCAAATTTTGTAGGAGGGAATAAAAATTGCTCCATCCAACTAAGCTAATAGTTGTTTATGCTCACACGCCCCCTCTACGAGCCGATTCATTGATGGGCGCATAGATTCGAACTCATAACCTTTTACATGGCTCTGATACCAAATTAAAGCATGTGCTCCATCCAACTAAAAGCCTAAGCTGATAGTTAGACTGTACGTTTATGTTTATATTATATTTATGCTCACAGGGAGTGAGTAATATTTTCCTTAAAAGCTCATGTATTGGATAATTGGCGTAAAGTATACTGAATGGATAATTGGCGTAAAGTATACTGAATGGTTAATGAAGCATTATGTAGTCCCGTTTTTGCCATCCTTCCAGGTTGTTGGTGCTTCTATTGTTTTTGGTCAACCTATGCTTCTATTGTTTTTGGTCAACCTATGAATATTACAACACTTTTACCAGTAACAATTTAGCTATTGAAAGGTTATGCTTTATATCAGGTTGGTTAAAATTTAAAAGTTGAAGAATTATGAGTGGTATATCAACTTGGATAAAATTTAAGTTGAAGAATTATGAGTTGTTAACTTGAAAGTAAGACTAAACATAATACTTGAAAGGTCCTAGATGACATTACCTGTATAGTAAAATTTTGATTTAACTCAAAAAGAAAAAGTAATTTTTTTTATTTTCACACAATTACACAAACATCAGTGGGCCCTTTACATTTTAAATTTATTTTTTGTATTCATATGCTCAAGTTCTGGTCAAAGTACACATCTCAACAACCAACCCCTACACACTTTCTTCGTTCAAACCCACGTAAAATGAAACATCATACTATATTATTGTCAATATATTTGAAAAGAATAGTAGTTACTGTCCAACCATATATGATATAGATATTAAATAGAGTATCTTCTGGTGCACCTAAATTCTTTACAGTAACAAAATGGAGCCAAAGTCATCTATCCTCTAGTCCACCCACACCCACCATCCACCCAAAAAAAAATATAAAATAAAAATACAAACAAAAGAGAGCAAAAAGAAATTAGTCAACTTACCAGAATCCTATCACTATCCAACATAAGAACTTACTTGATGAGCTTTTCAATAACAGGCTGATGTTCGGGCCCGCTTAATGCAGATGGTCGCCTCGGTTTAGCTGTTATACCTCTTCCGTTTCATCAAAAGTTCGGATGCTGTTATACCTCTTCCGTTTCATCAAAAGTTCGGATGCTTAAAGAAACGTTGCTATTGCCCGAGCCAAATCCGAGCCACTACAGAGACGAACGCAATACCATTCTGAGTTTTGACTCCACTGGAAACTTAGAAACACTTGTTGTATAAAGCTAGATAGTATTCGGGACTGGAGGACCACACGAGCCTCCCCGGTTCCACTGATAGAACGACCATCTTCACGTCCCCAGTGACCATCTCCAACGAACAAGTGGTCCTCCATCTGCTGCTTGGTTATTATATATGTCCCTCCGATTAGTTTATTACAACCCTATATCAATCGCGGTTCAAACTTCAAAGAGCTCACTCTAGTCAATCTTGAATTACAGCGGGCCGAAATCCAAGTTCTCCCACTTGAAGGGGGCGACGGACCCAATATCCGGGGCACCTCGAAAGAAGACACAGACACAAGCGCACACAGCGGCAATAGCGAGCATCGAATGAATGTACGGGCGATAAAGTAATCCTTGTGAACCAGGAACCCCCCTCCGGCTATGTCTCATTGCAGCAGCTGCACACTTGGAACACGATTTGGGTCCCTGGTCAACCTGGAAAGCCTGTTTATTATGGTCCTCGTCCATTTCTAGCTGATCTATTTCGCCCCCAATTGATACAGATACATGGCCGTTTTCCCTGTTGGTAAGCTTCTGAGACACAAGATTGTTATAGGAGTGGTTATTCCTCATTAAAGCATAAGCTTTAGGAGAGAGTCCATTTTCATCAAGAAGGGAATTCCAGCAATGCAAACCAATCTACAAAGCCAAGGAAAAACACGATCAGACATATTAGAAGAGCAAAATCCACAAAATTAGCAACATAAAGTAGAAGGAAACAATAAAATAAAATCAACTTCAGACCCTAGTGGTATCAAAAGGGAGAATTAATCCATTTTCTCGAGTATATACAATCCAACACAATTTATTTAGATGTTTAAAAGCCAATTATTGCAAGAGGCACAAGCCCAAAATACCTCCTGTGGATCGCTTGTCAAAGAATCAACAACATCATCTGAATTTGCTGTACAAGCTGCCAGATGCAAAGGTGTGATACCACCAGGCCCGGGAAGATTTGGTAGGAAAATATACTTTAAGTTATGACCCGTTACAGATACGGAGAAATTAATAAGCAAATCAACCATGTCCTTGCATTTCCTTTTAACAGCTCTGCTCAGAAGTTGGAGTTCTAATAGCATCTGCAAAGACTCATTTTCTAGACCTTTCATAGCCAAGTTAATCTCCAGCAGAATGCCTAGAAGAGTTTTGACCAGTGCACAAAAATCATGCTCGACAGAGAATATTAGCAGAAATTTGAAGCGGATAATCTTAAAATCTCGACTCTCAAAAGAGGAGCTGCACTTTCTTTGAAATAACCACCCGAGCTCATTTAAGAAATGGACAACTTCCTTTGACCTGGACATTTCAAAACCAGAGTTTCCATGTCCTAAAGCTGCACCACGAACATTCTCAGCTTCACTTATATCAGATTCAAGGCACCTCAATTCTTCACACACCGCATTATCAGCTACAATAATCGGAAAACTCGTGCCTCTGATGCCATTTTCAACCTGTAGCAGTAAAGAACAGAGATTGGTAAACAATGATAATAAATAAATAAATAAATAAATAAATAAAATAAAACTAGCTTTCAGAAATCGTTATCATAGCAAAAGTAGTTAAATTGCAAGGTCAGAGAACTACCTCAATGAAAAAGCGCCCCAGTACACTAGGAGCCGTGCCATGGATCATAAAATTGCCAAGGATTATTTCCTCACAGGCAGTATCCTGCCAAGTTGATGTTTTGGCCCAGCTTATTCTGTAGCCACCTGCATCTGTGCAATAAATCCTGCAAAGACAAAAGTAAAACTTATTACAGAGAAAAATAATAGGTCATGTGAAGAATTTGTCTATCGGTATAAAGTC
>CM008340.1:4969306-4979907 GCA_002525835.2 Ipomoea batatas
GATTCCGGTCTGGCGGCATGTGGTACGCGTGGCGAACATGCATCGGCCCAATCCGCCCACGGTTAAGTGCGCGGATTTAGGAGGTTCTTGGTTCGAATCTCCAAGGAGCCCATAGCGAGGTCGGGACGCGACCCTGCCCGATCAAAGATTGACCGGGAAGAGAGTTCTGGAGGGTTAAAACTACGATTCTAGCGTAGAAAATAGACCGGGAGTACTTATTTCGTGAATCAAACGTGTCGTAGTTGTAAAACTAATTAGGACATCAATATTATATGACACATAGTCCAATTTTAATAGTTTCCTTTTGATATGATCATGCAATTAGTTAAAAAGTTAGTTGAGACAAATGATGAGATAAACAGACACTACTACAATTATAGGCTTACTTTTTAGGTCGGTTATTTTTGTAACTTACGTTGATTATTAAAATGACGTAAAAGACATCGACGTAGTATATTAAATTATATATAGACGTATGTTCACCAACCAACGTCTATACTATCGGTTCTAAAGAAGAACCAATGTCTATACTGTAGTATACTTCAGTTATCCTTAAAAATCGACATCTATAATTTTAATATATATATATATATAATAGACACTGGTCCTACGTTAGAGCCAATTTATTGTATTTAATAATAATAATAATAATAATAATAATAATAATAATAATAATAATAATAATAATAATAAATGGCAATAGAACCGACATCATTATTTTTTAAAAAAATTAATACACCGACATCTATTGTATTTAATAAAAACAAATGTAAATAAACGACGTCAGTTATGCTTAAGAGCCGACATCATTATTTATTTTCTTAAAAAAATTAATACAATAAACGTTGGTGGTGATGATTGTGGTGGTGGTGGTGATGGTGATGGTGTGATGGTGGCAGTGGTGGTGGTGTTATATTGGTGATGTCAATTGACTGTGTCAGGATCAAATGCTTACCACTACTCCAAAAGCTAAAGCTAACAATGAAGGCATAACTTTATTTCTTTATACTTACATAACATAGTCAGCGCCACATTGTAACCAACTCTGGTACCAATTGTCAGGATCAAACACTTACCATTACGCCAAAAAACTATAACTAAGTCACGGATGCACAACTTTATTTCCTCATACTTGTGTAGCAGTCAGCACAACGCTTTGATAGTATGATGTAGGACCTGGATCTCCGAGCCGTAGCCCAATAGGCCGGTAAAATTTAACAATAAGTCGATTTTAAATATTTTTTAAAAAATAGAATGTGGATGGCTTTTCCATCGATGGAGAAGTCAACCAATTTCTCCAACCAGTTGGATGGAGAAGTCCACCTGGCTTCTTCGTCAAGATCAGGGTGAAGAAGCCATGATAGCTTTTCTACCTATTTTTTAAAAATAATTTAATTTATTTATTGCATTAAAAAGGCAAATTAATATATTTAGTTATTATTTTAATTTTTAAATTTGTAAGTTCGTCTAATTATTTTTTCACATAAATTTCAGGAGCTGATTTGATTCTTTTCCCTTTTTTATTTTGAAGACAGATATGCATGGATGCTATGCATTAAAAGAGTCAATGGAGTTCAAGTAAAGGGAGCATAAGTGTAGATTGAATCCTTTAGAACATGATGAGTATAAGAAAAATTAATTCTTCAGTAAATCAATGACATCTTTTCAAGCATTCACTGTTTCTTTGGTTTTTTTTTTTTTGAGTAAGATATATATTTGAGAAAATTGTAATTTATGCTCTATGAAATATGTCAATTATCAATATCACCTTTGAATTATTAGTGGTGTAAATATTGCCCTTAATTTCTCAATTTTCAAAACGTGACATATATTGCCTCCCCTAAATTATTAGTAGTGTAAATGTAATTACCCACCGTTTTTTATGTTCGAAGACCACGTTTTTTTCCCTCCATAAATTATTTTCCTAAAGCTAAGGAAAATGTGTTTTTTTATTTCCTAATTTTTCCGAGCTTGTTCTAATAATCGAAGTGTTAATATAATACTTCTTTGTATAACACACTTTGATAAATATTTTCTCGTATTTATCCTCGGATTGAATTTGTCAAGCAACCAAATTCAATTGTTACACTTTTATTGTATCTCAAAAGTTCTTACATGTTTATCATGTTATTTTGGTAAAGCATTGATAAGAAACTTTTAGAAAAGTGAACCTAGTAATGTCTTGAAAGTGTTATCCAGATTAATTTTATTATATTCAACTTATCCTTGTTCCTACCAGAGCAAATTAAAATATCCAACAAATTACTAATTAATATAAAGTACATGATGACAGTACACCTCACAAATAATCGTGGTAATACAACTACAATTTTTCAAAGCGTATAGAGCATATATAGCTCCTCATCGATATATACCATAGGAACAGAGACAAACAATGTTTGGTTGGTGCAGTAACTCAGTAAAATGTATTAGAAATCTAGTAAATCAACCGTGTAAAAAGATCATATATACCATCCGTTAGAAGTCATTAAGTCAATATCATTAATTTTCTCATACACGGAAATCACGTTGTCATAGTAACGTGTGTTTTGATGTTGTTTTACACGATGTGAAGCTTTTCTTAAAGTTGAAAAATCATACGCGGAAATCACGTTTCAATTGATGTGGATAAAATATTATATTTCATTTTTTTTAAGGAATAGATGCATTTAAAAAACAAAATTTCAAGGGCACAACAATATGCACGGCACGGAAGATTTAAAGTTATGCACTTTAAGGTTCAAAATTTTGCACATGATCAGAAAGAGTGGAATTTTAATTTCAGAAGGGAAGGATTAACCTTTCCTTCCAAATGTAGAATTCTTAGTGCATTCCAAGACACAATAATGTGCACCTAAAAGCATAATAACATGCACCCTACTCAAAGAATTGAAGTAAAATAATGCACCAATGTGTAGGCACAACAATGTGCACCCCAAGAGACAAAAATATTCACTCGATAAAAGAAAATAATACATTCAAAGACAATAAATATACAAAACATTACCAGAATATCACTGTATTTTTTTTATTTAAATTTTCTCATTCTGTGCAGACTAAATCAATGGCTAAGATTTGTGCACATTCTTGAAAGTTTCTTTTCCATTTTGTCCGCTATCTATACATGCATATATATATAGTTTGGGGAGTTCTGCACAAGTATAGCCCATGCCAGAGGCATGCACGAGAAGATGGCAATATTGTCACTAAATGCTAAACCTCTTTCCTTTTCACCGTACAATATCTATCCTTTACGAAAGAAAATGAGAAGCACAGTTCCTCAGAATTCCAGCATTTGGACAATAACCAAAGTTGGAGAAAATCCATTCAATAGCCGCAGTGGAGAAATACATGCTATTTCTAAAAGGTTATCTTTCATTGTGAGGGCTGCCGCAGCAACGCTAGATTCTGACGACGATGGAAACGACACACTGCCGGCGACGACGGAGCGGCGGCGGCGGAGGAGCAGGAGGAGCGTGTTTTGGGTCGGAAAATTGAAATGTTTGGACATGGCACCTGGTTCGCCGGAGGGGGCGGTGGTGTTTGTATTGATGCATTTGCTGTGTGTGTTTGCGCCATTTTGTTTCAGTTGGAATGCTTTTGGCGTTGCGTTTGGGTTGTCCATTATTACCGGTTTGGGCATTACTCTCTCCTATCATAGAAATTTGTGTCATAGGAGCTTCAAGCTTCCCAAATGGCTCGAGTACTTGTTTGCCTACTGTGCTGTTCATGCACTTCAGGTCAACTTTTCAATATATTCCTCCATTATATTTTCACCAACAAATACTCCTTTTAACACTTTATTGAATTTAACTTGGGTTTTGTGCTATTTTCCTTGGTTTCATAGGGGACTCCAATTGGTTGGGTGAGCACTCATAGACACCACCATCAAAATTGTGACTCTGAGAGAGATCCTCACAGTCCCATTCAAGGATTTTGGTATAGTCACATGGGCTGGTTGTTTGACTTCAACTCCATTAATGAAAGGGTAATATTTATGAGTTTTAGTATTCATACTCTATGTATGGTATCGGACATTACATAAAATATTGTATAGATTCTCATTTCAATTTTACTCTCTCTCATAAATTCTTGATGTATAAATAGACATTTGCATGATAAAAATATCTCATCTTTGTTTATCACATTATGAAGTAAAAGAGAGGGGTAGAATTTAGAAGTACATATAGTAAATTAAAATTCTTTTCATTATGTGGGTCTTGGAAGAGTTGTCTACATTTGACTTTTTTAATTTTCAACATTTTGTCCTTTTAGTCCATAACTGTCATATGTGAGCAAATATCCACCCTTAATTATTTTAAATTATTACGATTTTGGTTCTACTAACAGTTTATAGAAGCCAAAAGACCTTGTGGTGTAGTGACACCCGGTGTCCAGGTTAGAAACTTTGTTAGAGCATCACCTTACTAACTTAATAAAGAGGTTTTCTAAAATCGTGTTGATGCACATGCTTACTCAGCCCTAATGAAGTTTATATAACCAAAATTAGTAATGCTCAAATTGGATCTCTACATTTTCCATTTGATATGTTAGCTAGAGAGATGTTTTGTTTGACATGTTAATGAATATAATAGTTTTGTGCAGAGAGAAATGCCATCAAATGTTGGGGATTTGGAGAAACAATTCTTCTATAGGTTCATCCAATTCACCTACGTTATTCATCCCATTGTGCTTGCAACATTGCTATATGGTATAGGCGGATTTCCTTATGTAGTTTGGGGCATGGTATGCATTTTGTTTATTCTCCCCTCCCCCTCTCCATTATTTATGCCATTTTAGCTTGTTATTATGAGTTTGGAGCAGTGTTGCGTAAATGCTTAGGCCGTCTAGACGGTGCCTAGGTACTAAGCATCCCTAGGGCAAGGTGAATTGCTCCCTAAGCGGCCTCCTAGCGCCTAACTTGGCCGACTAGGCTGAATTCGGCCGGGTTAACTCGCCCAGTCTAGGTGGTGCTTAGACGCTAAGCGCCCCTAAGCCGAGGTGAATTGCTCCCTAACTTGGCCGACTAAGCCGAATTCGGCCGAATTACCCGAGTTAACTCAGGCGAGTCGACCTTGTTAATTTTTGTTATTATATTTATATATATATTTAATAATATATATAACATAATATATGACATACACCCACACATGTACTATTTTTTTTATAGGTCGCCTCCTAGGCATCGCCTATGCGCCACCTAGGCGCTAGTCTACTGCCCGACTAGCGCCTAGCGGCTACTGCAACCATGGTTTGGAGTTATGTTGGATATTATATTCGCATTTACCACTAAGTAGCTTGTAGTTTAATAGCACTTTTGTGGATCTCTCAAATGGGAACTCACATGTTTAAATTTCAGTGGAGGCAATAATTTTATTAGTTGTTCAAAAGTGCAGGGCCGGATTTTAGGGCGTGCAAGACGTGCAACTGCACAGGGCCCCAAAATTTTGGGGGCCCCTAGTCCAACCCTGACCTAATAGTTAGTATATGTATTTGTGATTATATTGGCCTAAAATTAAGTTTTTTGCATTTTTCTCTTTGCAATTTTTCTTCAATTTGCAGTTTATTTATACTTTAATAGGGCCTCACTTAGTTACTAGCACAGGGCCCCGCAAATAAAAAAAACCGGCCCTGCAAAAGTGGTGTGATTTTTTTTAGCCAATTTAATTTTCTCCTATCTGATCTCTAAGAGGATAGTAAGTATTACTCCGGCCGGTATCTCCAAATACAAAGTGAACCAATTCTATGGTTTGATGACTCTGATCTGATCACTATGCCCATACGGTTATTATCATCATCATTATACTAAAATCAATATAATTAAGAAAATAACTAACATTATTTTTGTGAACCTTGAAGTTCATTGACACTACAATTAATGCTAAGTTATGTTCATTGTTTATGTAATAAAATTGTAATCTAAAGTTACTAATCTACAATTACAGGGGGTAAGAGTTGTATTGGTGTATCATATAACATTTTTGGTGAATTCTGCATGCCACGTTTGGGGAAATCAAACATGGAACACTGGCGATCTATCTAGAAATAATTGGTTTGTTATAACCTAGCTTCCACATCTTCGCATTCACATATGTATTACATGCCCTACTCATATATACTATTTGATCTTCTAAAGTTTGCATTGGATGTAAAATATTGATGTTAGGTTGGTGGCATTGCTAACATTTGGAGAAGGTTGGCATAACAATCACCATGCGTTTGAGTTTTCGGCTAGACATGGTCTAGAGTGGTGGCAATTTGACATAACTTGGTATATTATATGGATTCTTCGCACTTTTGGTTTAGCTACTGATGTCAAATTACCTACTAATGCTCAAAAGAGAATGATGAGTTTTAATAAGAAGTAAGTCCCAGTACGATATGGGGATCGGAACACATTATTATGTACGTTTAAATAGGGGATATTAATTAGTCCGTTGGAAGTGATGAACTTAGCTTGATCGAGTTATAGTTGTTTAATGTCCAGTAGCAGGTAAATATACGTATGGACAGATACTACATTGTAATAGAGTCAGTAATATTAAAAAAATAATCGTTTAATAAATATGGGAACATAGTCACTGCCGCACTTGTTCTATTTTGAGCGCCAAATATATTACTAAAAATGTTTTCTAGTGTTTTATTAGTTGTAGTACTAGTATTTATCTTGAGTTTCGCTCCAGCGTTTGTTAATTCAGCATCTATCTAAATTAGATTTGTAAATAAAGTATATAACATGTGTATATGTCTTGTGTTGTGAATTTTTATGTTTTGTGTTATAAAATTATGTATTTTAAGAATATAAATTTTATACCTAAAATATATTATTAGATGTGCAGAAACATAAAAAAGGGGAAAACTGAAGATTCATTAAAATTTAAATATCAAAACGACATTGTTTTAATCCAAGGTCCACAATATAAATTGCTTGCATCCTATAGTTCTGTTGGAAGGTTTTATAATTTAGGATAAGATCAACTAATTTACCTATAGCTAATAAATATAATGTCAAGTATCTTGTTGTCTAATGACATCACTATTATCATTCCAAATGGAAGGTCTAATGTTTGAGTCTCATCCCAACCAATGATGTTCACAGAGTCTCATCCCAATCAAGGATGTTGGCATTATCATGTTGAGCAGATACTATGCATATGTTAAATTATAGTACTAAAAAAATAAATATAAAGGATTTTAAAATTAAATGATATGCAAATAAAATTGTTCTAAACTGAAAGATAAAACATACTTTAACATACAAAAAAAAAAAAAGCATTTTCTCCATTTAATTTATTATCTTGGTCCACTATTAGTGTTATTGTATTCAATTCATTATTTGGTGGATAATTTGATCAATTTTGAATTTAAATTTTGAAACTTTAACTTCGCCACTTTAAAGTTTGGCAACTGGATGTGATCAATCGCGAGCAGAACCAATTAGCTGACCAACTTGCAAAGATGTTTAGACAATTTCCTAGAGAAATGCATGTACTAGCCACCCCCACCCCTAACCCCAACCCCCCGATTGAGTTACTTGGTCTATTGGAGGATGACGCCTTTGATTTACCCTTATGGCGTAATATGTATGTACAGTAATTGATCATTCTATATGTCTCTTGTGGGTTACCCCTTCCTAATGAGAAAAAAAAAATTAGATTCGCTGTATTAAAAATTATTTGAAATTTTAAAAATAGTTTTATAATATTGGTTAAAGTTTGATTGTATATCAATTTAGGAGGAAATTTGGGTACTATAAACTTGGAGTACATGTTTAACCTAATTTATTTTAGAGTTTATATATTTTAATTTTAAAAGGCTAAATTATTATGTTATTAAACATTAATTATTAAAATAGATTTAAAAATGGTGAATATACAATGTTACACAATTAAAATGAGGCAAATTGAATAATTCATTTCTCTTCGCTACAAGAATTTAGTACAAATAATAACATGTTAAATAAAATTCCGTGTGGGGATGTAGCTGAGATGGTAGAGCGCTCGCTTAGCATGCGAGAGGTACGGGGATCGATACCCCGCATCTCCAAAACATTTTGTGTCCTGTTTCCATGTATTATCTAAAAGAGCAACAATGATTTGTTTATTTTTTCCTATCACAGTAGAAGAAACTATCAACTAAATCACCTTCAAGAAAATCAGGTTTTGCCCCTAGACTTTGCAACGTGTAACCCCCCAATCGAAAAAATGAGATTCAAAATTTTACAAGTAAAACAAAAATAGATGGTATGCATAAATAAGCCTAAGGCTTTTACGCCATTCTTATACTTCAATTTAAAAAATTAAAAGAATATCCAAAAGGAAAAAAGAAAAAAGAAAAGAGAATACAAGGAAAATTTTATTGAGGTTCTTCAATACTCCTATTCTTCTTCTCCCAAAAGGTTAAATTTGAACCCAAAGGACATCTCACACCCTGGTCTAATAGAACATTTAGGAGGATGTAACGATGATTCAATAGTTCAACAGACAGAACCAAATGTCGGTGCGCACAAGGGATCTGTCCACTTTCAATAGATTGTTATTCTTAAGTTATGGGTAGATCGCTCTTTGCTAATACAAGTGAGGTGGAGTATCAAAAAATGGAATAGATTTTTACCATTTCTGCTGTACCAAGGGCTGGGTAGTTGGGTATCTAAAGTCACAAGAGCGTTCTTCAAAAAAAAAAAAGTCACAAGAGTGTATGGGTATACCCTAAAAAGTGATATCTAGGAGGATTTCGAAAGGAGCCCCTTTCACTCGCCACTAGTGAGACTCGATTCCTATCTTTACTTTCAAATTTCACCCTTGTGACCAGTTGAGCTGCCTTTTACTACTTTTGGTGCTTTGAAAATTAAAATGTGATTCAACTCATTATTAAAAAAAAAAAAAAAAGTCATTTTATGTAAAATCACTGCTGGAAATCGTCGTATTTCCGACCTCTTTTCCGACCACCCAAAGAAATGGTCGCAAAGAGTGAATTTTTTCCAATTTTTCGACGGAGAGTTAAAGTGGCCGGAAAGTTATCGGAAATTCCGACCACATAGTAAGGGTGGTCGGAAGTTTTTTTTCTCGGCACTTTAATTTGTGTATACTCGTTGGTGCTGGCCAGCTTTGTGGTCGGTATTTCCGACCACCATTGAAGAGTGGTCGGAAATCCTCCTTTTTTTTTTTTTTTGTTTTGTTTTGTTTTGTTTTGTTATTGTTGTGGTTTAATGGTATGAAGATCCCATGATTTTTTTATCATTGATTATTTATTGATTATTTCAATTCGATTACTAGTAGATACTATCTTACTACTATTGCTACGAAAAATAAGATTGTGATGCCCTCCATATAGATACTGGATACATGCCCTAACTTTGACGCAACTCTTCAAAACCTGTTAGGACTCTACAATTATAGTTTTATTGAGTTTCATAGTCCTATGCTCCTACGTAATGTATTGTATATCATCGTGTATTATACTGTGTATTATTTTATCATAGAATACAAACATTCATATGGTACCAATAGTCTATGTTTTCTCATAGCGTCTATTCCTAATGGCTTTGCCCTTTTTTCGTATGACAAACCATCTCTGACGCTGCTGCGGTGTCTCTTACGTTGATGGCCATGATTGTCCTTTAATTTCAATGGCACATCACTTTGCTTCTATCAAACTGACGTAATGAATTGTATATATCATGGTGTATTGTTTTATCCCATAATACAAACATTCATTATTATAACTTAACAAAAGTTATTACCATATCAGTATATCACTCTAATTAACAAAAGTTATTGACCACCGGTTCTTTATAGCAAATTAGCAATTATAAATTTTGAAAATAAAAATACTGTCATTGATCATATTAGTATATAATAATAATGTAGTAAAGTGATTTTCCAAAGATTGTACATATGTCAAAATATCTTGACTCAATAATCCCATCATATTTTCTATTGTCTTAGACAATTCTAACAAATAGCAAATATATAGCTACACCATCTCCATGACGCTTAATTGTATGAATTACATTGAAAATACATATGAAATGATACATTTTACTATCTCCACGAAATGCATATAATTCCATAATAATGTAAAATAATTAATTATTATATTTTATTATAATTAGTCAAAAAATTTTAATTTACATAATCTATACTTATAGACAACATTACACTTAAATAACTATATTAAACTAGTTTTCAAAAAAAAAAAAACTATATTAAACTATAAACTTAAACAATTAATTCTACTATATCTTAGACAAAAAAAAACAAAAAAAAAAAAAAGGTGGCGCCATACCCAAAATTTTCGCCCCAAAATTTCACCAGGTGCCGCCTTCTCCCTTTAATCCCTTTCCCTCCTTACTCCTTTCACTCTGCCCCAAATCTTCCTCCTCGACAATGCTCCGGCAACAACGCAGCTCCTCATTCCGCCCTCACTCGACGACGCACCGGCAGCGACGCACTCGGCAGTAGAACAAATATGCTAAATCCATCAAGTCTCACATCTCTCTCACCCAAACCCATCCTCATTTCCTCAAACCCTTTTTCACCGTCTCAACATCAAATGGACTCTGTCACCGTCATCCGACGCTGCCAAGAACGGATGGAGAA
>CM008340.1:4994961-5005566 GCA_002525835.2 Ipomoea batatas
AGGCGCTAGGCGCCCCCCAGGCGCCTAGAGGGCGCCCCCCAGGCGCCTAGCGATTTTTGCAACCTTGGTATATATACATAAAATTTTAAAAACAAAAAATACATTACAATATATATGGAAGTTAATTATTTAACCGCCGTACATACGTAAAATAACAAAAAGTATATATAAAAAAAAACTCCATTCAGGTATATACGACGGTTAATTATATAACCGCCATATATACGTTAATTTTAAAAAATAAATAAGTTTAATTAAGTTATATATGGCACTTATTTAAAAATCGTCGTCTATTAAGTGACGTAGTATATATTAGACGACAGTGGTTTACATTACTGTCGTCTATTAAGTGACGTAGTATATATAAGACGGCGGTTGTTTACATTACCGCCGTCTATTAAGTGTTGTATTTAGTATATATTAGACAACGGTTATGTACAAAATCGTCGTCTATTAAGTGACATAGTATTTAAAAATATATTAAATGACGGTTATTTCAAAAATCGTCATCTATTAGGTGTCGTAGTAGACCATATTTGTAGTAGTGTTTGTTAAATACTTTAAAATATATATATATCTAGATCATAACAAAAACAAAAGCATGTTATCCGAGAGAAAAATATAAATGATAAGCACTATTTTCATATTTACTTTACATTAATTTTTATAATAAATTAGTTTTATTTATTTTACATTATATTTATTTTAAACTTTATCTTATGTTTTATACTAATATAATTATTATGCTTAATAAATATTTTTGGACATCCTTTTTCTTTATATTAAATTATTTTATTTAACCTAATTAAATTCTTTTCTTATTATTGTTTCATTAGTTCAGCAGCCAACAACGAACTTAGAATTAATTAACCTTTATTTTATTAGTTTTATCTTATTTTGTTTAGTTAGTACGTAGATTAACAGCAGCCCAAAAGGTAGAATCATCCTTTATTTTCTTTTGTTTTCTTTTAGTTTTTTTTTTTTTTGAAAGGAAGGTATAAGTGCATTAATAATCAACCAAATGAGAAATACAGGTCGGTGGCACAGACACCCATCCACGACCCCAGGACAGACGAAGAACCAGTTGCCCGTGCTAACACATGAGCTAAATGATTCGCTGACATCCTGACATGGCGAACAGACACGTTCCCAATGTCATTAGCAATACAACGACATTGCTTAACTATTAAACCCACATACGAGAAGTCTGGTAAAATAGAATTAAAACTAGAACAAAAGTTGAGACTGTCAGACTCTAAAATAAAATTATTGACACCATTGATCTTCAACCACGATAACGCTTCCTTGACTGCCATAGCTTCGGCCAAATAAGGGTCCCGACCACAACCAAGCCGAGCACTATAAGCTGAGATGAACTTTCCCGTCTGATCCCTTACAACCACACCAAAACCGGCGCCATCCTCAAAGACTGCAGCATCAACGTTGCACTTAAAAATATTAGTCGGAGGAGGAGTCCAGCTGGTAGACCCCGAATTATCCACCAAAGAATCAGTATTCCTAGAGTATGCCGAAAACCATGAATCATGAAGCCATAACGCCTGCCGTAATAAATCAACAGCACAAAATGTCTTACCCTTCCAGATTACATAATTCCTAGCCTTCCAAATCAGCCACAATTTAGCCGCAACATGCATTGTCTCTTTCACACTTGAGCTGCACAGCATATTATTAATCAGCAACACCAAACTACCAGTAAGCATAATATTAGAGCCATGCCAAACCTGAGCAACCTCCGGGCAAGAACAGAATAAATGATCCATAGATTCCATGTCAAACGAACAGAAAGGACATCCACCACCTGCCCACACATGACGAATTTTTAGCACTTCACGAACTGGTAAGATATTTCTCATACATCGCCATAAAAAATTCTTAACCTTGGGCGGGACTGGCAATTTCCAAAGTTTACGCCACTCAAGAAATTGCAGCTGCGGATCTGCATGGATAGAGGATGACGTTAATAATCTATAACCATGGCGAACTGTGTATAGGCCTCGAATATCACCTTTCCACCGCCATATATCCTGGGCATTGGGTGACACTGGTGTAGCAAAAATCCTGCGGACATTAGAAGGGACGAACAAGTCTCTCACCACATCTTCGTCCCAGGTGCCTGCTTCATTGAATAACCCACTCACTTTCGCATGAATTAGATTGTCAATACATGGAGTATTCATACTCAGATTAACAGGATCAGCGAGTCAAGGATAACCCCAAATTGGCGTGTCTGTGCCATCTCCAATATGCCTCACAACACCCTCCTTCAACAAAGGCTGCCCTGCCAGTATGCTCCTCCAAATATAACTTGGCTTTGAACCAAGTTGTGCTTCTAGAAAACCACAAGAGGGGAAATACCTGGCTCTTAGTAACTTGCACACCAAAGACTCCGGGTGAGATAAGATGCGCCATCCCTGCTTAGCTAATAGGGCAATGTTGAATTCATGCAACTTTTTATAACCCAAACCACCATAAACCTTAGGAAGACACATCCGATCCCAACTTAACCAATGTATACCTCTGCTGTCCGCTCCACCGCTTTCCCACCAAAATCGGTTCATCATTTTCTCAATGCGATCACAAGTGGACTTCGGAAGTAGGTACACTGACATGGTAAAAATAGGGAGGGCCTGCGCAACGCATTTTAACAAAACATCTTTCCCAGCTCTGGATATCAACTTATAGCGCCATGAATCCAATCTTTCCTTTAGTTTCTGTTCCAAAAACCTAAAGGTGACAGCCTTACTACGTCCCAAGAACGATGGTAGGCCGAGATATTTTCCAAGGTCAATTGATACTCGAACATTCAGCAACACGGCTATTGAGTCCCTCATCGCAGTAGGAGTACTAGGACTAAACATGATATTGGATTTGTCGTAGTTGATAGATTGACCTGAAGCTCCACAGTATAAGTCCAGAACATCCTTCACTGACTGGCTTTCCCTTGGACTGGCTTTGAAAAAGAGAAGGGTATCGTCTGCAAACAGAAGATGTGAGATCGACGGTGCACCCCTTGCAACTTTAACGCCATGAATATCCCCTCGGGATTCGGCTTGCTGGAGTAAGAGTGAGAGGCCTTCCGCACAGATTATAAACAGATACGGCGAGAGAGGATCACCTTGCCTAATGCCCCTTGTCGGGACAACAGTACCCACCGAATCTCCATTAACCAAGATGTTATACCGGATTGTGGTAACACACATGAGTACTATCTGTATCCAGGTTTGATGAAAACCCATGGCTGTTAACATACCCTCTAAGAAAGACCACTCCATCTTATCATAGGCTTTGGCCATATCGAGTTTCATTGCAGCCCAACCTACAGCTCCCTGCCTTGATCTCTTAAGGTAATGGCCAATTTCCCCGGCCACAATAATATTATCAGTTAACAATCTGTCCTTCACAAACGCACTCTGACTCGGTGAAATTATGTTATCAAGTACCTCTTTCATTCGATTTGCCACCATATTAGCAAGAACTTTGTAAGCCACATTACATAAGGCTATCGGTCTCAAATCAGCAACTCTCTCAGGCACCTTTTTCTTAGGAATAAGAACTATATTGGTGTCATTCAACCCATGTGGCAAGGAGCAAGTGTTTAAACAATTTAACACAAAACATAACAAATCATGACCCACCACAGACCAAAACCGTTGATAGAAAGCGGGAGTCATGCCATCCGGTCCGGGTGATTTTTTAGGAGCCATATCAAATAAAGCTAGGTTGACGTCTTCAGTTGTGAATGGTCTTAGTAACCGGTCATTCATATCATGTGATATACGCCTTTGTACATTGTGAAAAAAAGGAACATTAGGGGTAACAGAAGTGAAGATATCAGTGTAATAGCTTAGGACTTCATCATTGAGAGTAGAACCTTCAACCCAATGCCCGTTATGATCCTTAAGCTTTAAGAGCTGGTTGTTACGTTTCCTAGCCGTGGCCGATTTATGAAAGAATTTCGTATTACTATCACCCTCTCTCAGCCATAGTTGCTTTGACCTTTGACGCCAAAACACTTCTTCCTGGGTAAGTAAAGACAGTAACTCCGATTCTAGCCACAAATACTCAGAGATAACAACTGGCAGGCGATTTTCACGAATAGCATCCAAGCGATTTCGTAAATACGAAATATGACGCCCAAACTTACTAAAATGATCCCCTCCCCATTTCCATAGCTGCTGACCACAACCCCGAATTCTTTCTTGGAAGGCTAAACCAGTATTGAGCCCCCATGCACGTTCCACAACAATCTTACAACCTTCATCATATAGCCAGGCAGACTCAAACCTGAACTTACGGCGCACAGCCCGCGAAGGTGAGGGTTCCAAGTCCAGGTGAATAGCATTATGATCTGAAGTTAAGGTCAGAAGATTATGAACTGTAACATCCTCGAATAAATCAGACCATTCCAACGTAGCCACAACTCTGTCAAGGCGTTCTTCCACCCAAGCATCAGAACCACGACCACGTTCCCAAGTAAATCGGTTACCAACCATACCCAGGTCCATCAGACGACAATCGTGCAATGCATCAGTAAAACCTTGTATTAAAGCATTCGGATGCAGATGGGGCCCTCTCTTCTCAGATTGGCAGGTTAAGTCGTTAAAATCTCCGAGAGCAACCCAAGGTAAGGTGGATTGATCCCGAAGATAACGTAGCAGCTCCCAAGACTGTGATCTTCTTGACCGTTCTGGAAAACCGTAATAACAAGTCAGACGATACACAGGTTTATTGGGTAGAGTTACTGATACGTCAATGTAGTTTTGTGAATAACCCAATACCGACGCTACATCTTTGTCTCGCCAAAACAGCGCAAGACCTCCTCTCATTCCAGACCTCTCAACACAAAGTAAGCCTTCAAAACCCAACCTTACTCGCAAAAACTCAACCATCTCCGACTTTGCTTTCGTCTCCATAAAAAACACAAACATGGGGCGTTTTTTGGACACTAGGCCCAGTAACTCGCGAACTGTACGAGGACTCCCCAAGCCCCGACAGTTCCAACTAATAATACTCATGATGATGGGCGGGTCTGGGAACCAGTACCCGCCGCAAGCATGTTTTTTGAAACCTCTGTCATAACAACATTATTACCACCACTACCCCGCCTACGGGCTCCAGGAACCACTACTTCCCGCCGGCGCTTTGACACAGCCACCACAGCCTCTTCACCATCGTTTCGATCCATCGAAACCATTGCAGCAGTAACCTGAGTGTGATTGCCACTAACAGCGACATGCCCCTCACCCGAACGTGGCTCACCCCCAACCGGCACCAGCCAACTCTCACCAACAGCCCGCGGCCCTCGACGGGAGCCCGCGCGCAAATCTGCTCCAAAAGGATACTGCTCCACTGGAACACCCGCCTCCCTAGCCTTTAAACAGAATTTGTAGGTGTGTCCCATCATACCACAGAAAAAACAGAACCCATGCAGCCGCTCGTACTTAAACGAGACCCAACACCATGTCTTATCCCGCTTGAGTAATTTCATACGACGTTTGATAGGCTTATGTACCGGCATAGCCACCTGAATACGATAAAAATCAAGCCATGGAGCCCCAGTGAATCTCTCATCCCCTTTTACGAAGGTCCCAAGATAATTACGGATCTGTTCCAATATCGCAGCAGAAGTGTATCCAAAGGGTAGTTCATGGATTTGAACCCACATATCAACCGAGTCCAAAGGTACATTAACTGGCAGCACCCCATCCTTCACTGGCCGACAGACCAACGTACAATTCTCAAACGACCAAGGCCCCTCGTCAATAACATAGTGCATATCCGATGCGTGAAAAAAGACAAACATAAAGAGGTTCGGCTGCAACTCCGTCACCTGAACGCCCTTTACGGGCTTCCAGACCGACGCCATAACCTGCCGCATATACTCCAACTTCACAAGCTTCGCAGTGAGAAATCTCCCCACTAATGGCCAAGTCTGTACTCCCGCATCCCCGTCTGACGCTGCCACCACATCTGCCGGTTCGAAAGCATCTTCCTCATCTTCGAGAGCCATGTCTGCCCACCGCGTAGTAACGGTAGCCACCCTTTCATTCGCCTCCGTGCTTGCCATGCAAAGCAATTGACCAAAAAAAGCCAAAGAAAACGCCGGAAAAAAGCAAGGAAAAAGCGAAAACCTAGACAAAACCCTAGGAAAGAGGCAAAACCCTAGACGTTGCTAGAGAGGAAAAAAATATAAAAAGCCCAGTATTTGCGCCGTCAACGGAAGAGGATTGCTGCGAGCAATTCGGTCGACGTCTTCAACGAGAATTACTGCTTCGAATTACTACGTGCGACGAGATTTCGCAAATTGCTGCTAACCAATGATTTCAACCGCAATTCACTCTTATGAACGGTTAACGTTGAGCCTAAATTAGTATAAATAGGCAATGAATTATGTAATAGAATCATCAGTTACTCACGAAATAATTTCATTTACATTGTAAACACTTTTTTACGATGTACTGTTGAGTTCTTAATTTTTCCAATTCAAGGATTATGGAAGTTTGATTCTACAAGACCAGTAAGCTTTATTTAGCCTAAATTATTCTTTGCGCTTTATTATCTATATATCTTCCGTTATATTCATATATATGAATTAATCCTAAGAGCTTGTTTAAGGTTGTTTATTAGCTAGGGAAGTAATTAAAAAGCTTGTTTTAATTACCGACGAAGTAAGGAAAGACAGGTTGTTAGAGCTTGTTAATAACCATAACCAATCTAGTAAAGAGTAAAGTTAGTTTGGCTTGCATATCAATATCTGTCTTGTTAGAATTAAGCTGATATTATGCCTTGGGTTGGATACTAGTTGCTATTGACATTTACTTGATAATTATTTGCTATTTGCTATTTGATATTATTTTCCATTTTATTGTTGCTATTTAAGTTTCGATTCTCATTTCATTATTTATTAAATCTATTGCTAAAAATAAGTCTAACCAATCTTTGTGGGTACGACCTTACTCATCGCTGCAATTCATAAGAGTAAGTATTTATTATTTGTTGGTTTCCACGCCCAAAAATAAAATTTCATATTACTTGTACTACGTAATTATTTGATTCAAGCGCATATTGTACTATATTTAGATTTGTAGAACCATTCTTTAAATTAATTTAAAATATAAAACTCCTAATATGAGTAGGAACCACTTATCCATTACAAATCCAACTAAAACATAAAATGATCAGAATTTTTAACTTTTCTACTCCCATTCTGGAATCCCTTATTTTTTTCCTTCTTTGATCCATTCATCTTCATCATTTCCACTTCATGACAATAGTGTTAATTTTAATTAATTATTGAATCGTTTAACAAACAAGAATGCTATATAAAGTACGGAGTATCACTTATTAATCGTTTTTAGTAAAATATTTGAAATGATTATATATTTAATATACACATGGTTATATAAAAAAATATTTTGGTGCTTGGTAGGGCCAATGTCAACTTATCAAAATAGAAAATAGGAATATTCTTTTCAAAAAAAAAAAAAGAAAATAGGAATATTTTTTTAAAGAGAAAGATTTACATTAATATAGAGAAAATGAATTCTAGTGTGATTAAAATACATAGTCCTAATATATAAATTATAAAATATTTCAATTATACTATATATATATATAGCGCGTCATAGTTAACCATTATATCAATTAGTTAATGTGTTCTGTTCATAACTACTTTCTCAACCTACTGAGGCATAAAGAGTCAACAGTTGACTCCACTGAGGCTCAACCCACTCCCGTCATCCATGTGGGAGTGTAAACCAGGACACCGGATGCCACTAGACTACAAGGTCTTTGGCTTGGGTTTTAGAGCTTAATTAGAACTGAAGTAACGGTTTAATATATACTATTGAAAATGTATTTTATTATTCATGCTTGGTAAAAATACAAAAATATATAATTTAATATGGTATTAAGCATAAAAGTTTAAATACAAATTCTAAGAAAATACATCATTAACCAAATACAAATATTGTTCCAATCAGTTTGGCACATGTAATGTGAAAGTTTTGAAGTTTGCCATGAAGCATTGAAAAGGGGAGTTCATGCCATTTATATTCACCATATATACGAGACCACAACACTTCTTTTGAATGAACCAACAATTTAACTGCATGAAGCTACTGTACCTTATTTGCATGTTTTCACGGCTTAAATTGAGAGATACTAAATTTAATTGCCTATCTATAATACTAAGTCTTCGAAATGCATAACTGATTCTCCCCCACTATATTTATTACGGAGTATTTTAAAGCCATTGGAGTATATAATACAAATTAAAGGTTTAGCTGGGAAGGTGTTTGAATTATTGGAGGAAATTAAATAGGTTGGGATGGCCGGGGAATTATGAGAAGGTCTACACCGCATAGCTTTTCAGTTTCCGTCCAATCCAGCCAGTGGATGAGGGAGATGTTTACGTCGTGGAATCGCCATTCCCTCATCTCCGTTCGTGGAACATTGGAGGGATAAAGATTCACCTACTTCGATTTCTCTTCTTCCCAAATTTGATTGGTCTCTTCGCAATTTTGAGGTGTGGCCAATTGTGACGTTGTTGATGGCCGCCCTCCATTGGTTGTTTCACACCTGCACTGTTGAGCAGCATGGTCATACCCCTGCTGCCAAACCTGCATCTATATAGCTTCCACTTTCTTACCCATTGCAGATAAATCGTGATGCAAATATTAAGCATCAAAATTCACAATGCTCAAACGCACAATCGACCAAAAATAAACTTGAGTAAAAATTCTTTATAACTCCTTATTGTTTCCATTTCTCAAGAAGTAGAAAAATTAGAAGCTAAAAAAATTATATGACATTTCATTTTTATTTATCCACTTCTGTTTGTATTTAAGTTTATAATGTTATTCATTTTCTTTATTAGGCAATTGGACAGCGTCCATGCCTCATAAATCAAATAAGGAGTATATAGGGGGTGTTTGGTTATTAGCTTATAAGCTAAATTTTAGCTTTTTTGACCAAGTTTAGCTTTTTGACCAACCAATAAGCTATTTTGAAGTGTTTGGTAAATGACTTATTGGCCTTGACTTATTGGGTCAATAAGCTGAAAATTGAAAAGCTAATGAATGTAGCTTTTTGTATCAGCTGGTTGGGAACAAGGGGTATATTGACTATTTTATCCTTTAAAATCAATGGGATTTACTTTTAAATGGGTGGTGTGTTTGTTATTTTATAATAATAATAATAATAATACCCTTAAATGTCATTTTACATTCAATCAGCTACTAGTAAACAGCTAATTTATCAAACAGTTTTTTATAACTAGCTAATACAACCAGCTGGTCAAACCAGTTAACGCAATCAGCCATCAACTACTAGCTAAACCAACCAGCTATCAGCTATAAGCTATCAGCAGTTTGCCAAACACCCCCATAACATTTCACTTTTCTCAAATTGGATTAAGTAGGTAGTACATAAACCTCCGAAACCTTATAGTCATTTCACTCAACAACAGTATCAGCTAACACATTATAACCCTGCTGTAGCCCCGAATTTTAATTTGCAGTGATGTAGCTCTGGGGTTGATCGAACAGCAGGTCAGGTGCAATTGGTGGAAGTGTCATCACAGAACGGTGGTCCAACGGTGGTCAGTGCACCGGCGATTCCCAGCCAACACTCTCACCCTCCTTTGGTGTTTGAAAGCAACCCCTCAACCTCCCCTTCAAATTCCAGAGAAAATTCAGCCGAAGTCGTCCCAAATTTTTGTGTTGGACGAGGTGGTGGAAAGGAAAATCGAAGGTGGTCAACAACTGGGTTAAAATGGAGTGATTATTGCAATTAGGTCATAAAAGTCAAGTAGAATGAAATCAAGAAATCAATAACCATTTTAGGTATTAACTCAATTAAATATGTAAGTAGTGTCATTTTGTGCTTCTAATGCAAATCGGTATGCAATCAGTACAAAATTGAGTACAGTGATCAAATTATATATCCTCCACCCATTTCTAGGAAAAGATGGTGAGAATCTTTAAGTTTGAGCTAGATTCAAACTTATGCAATAATAAGGAGTAATGAATTTTTGCGATAAATGTTAGTCAATTATATATTATATAAAAATAGACTTAAAATTTTTAAAAATTCTATATATCTGAATATAGGGTCACACTTGTGTGAGACCGTCTCATGGACCCTTATTTGTGAGATGGGTCAGGTTAGGTCAAAGCACCATGCAAATGTCATACTTATATGTGCAAATCTCATACTTATATGCTCAAATATAACACTAATCAAGAATACAATTTTTGTTACTTATAAGAGAAAAAGTAATACATTTTTCATAATAAGTAATGTTGACAAGTGCTCCTTACTTATAAAGGCAAATATAATACTTTTGATGAAAAATGTAATACTTTTAAATCGAAATGTAAAAGTATTGTATTTTCCCTTAAAAGTATTACATTTACCCTTATAATTAACAAAATTTTTATTCCTGATTAGTATTACATTTGAGCATACAAGTATGACATTTGTGCATATAAGTGTTACATTTGCATCGTGACCCGACCCGACCCGACCCGTCTCATGGTGAGACGGTCTCACACAAGTTTTTGCCTTGAATATATATATATA
>CM008340.1:5152548-5185160 GCA_002525835.2 Ipomoea batatas
ACCGTCTTTAACAATATTATTGGTGTATGAGAAGTCAGGAGATGAGTCGTTGAAGAGACGAACAACTGACAATCCGACCGAGTGCAAACTTTATTTCATTGTTTTCCTTAAGCCAAAACAAAGCTTCTTTGATAGCAAGAGCTTCGGCAAGATGAGCCACATTTACTGGGCTCAATGGACCCGAAATGGCTGCCAGAAACTCATCTCTATGCGATAGAACAACAACACCAAATGTTACATTACCATTCAAGATAGAGGCATCAACATTACAGTATATCCAGTCTTCATCGGTGTGGAGATTGTCATGATGAGAAACCTGGGGAGAATTAGGGGTCGTTTAGCAACTTGGAACTTAGCCCATAGCTACCATTCATTGATAAGAGAGGTGATTTTAAACTTGGTAGAACTTATATTCCACCCCTTAACATTCTGATGTTCCATACAACCCAAAGGAAAGCCTCTGCGTTGATGAAGATAAATTAAATTATAATTGAACCTATATATATATTGGGGGCTGGCCTAATTAAGGGATAGAGTGCTAGCCAACTTAATTTTTTTTTATATCAGAGGGGGTTCAAACTCCCGATGACATCTCTGATGAGAGTGCACGGCCACTCACGCCAACCAAGTTGATTTTTTCTCTTATATTTAATATTCTTTAATTTATATTTATATTTTTAATTATTTAATTATTGTAAAACATTAAAATACATACAAGTTGACGTATTATATAGTATTGCTACGTCAACGACACGATGGCATTATTACCCTTTAGGATTAGATTAGTCATTATCTTTACTATTTATTTAATAAAAAATTAATAGTTTTTTATATTGTCATTTTTATTTATAATTATTGACTTTCTTTTTACTATTTTCAAAGAATTAATAGCTTTTGTTGTCGAGATGATATTGACATTTTTTATTTATAGTTATTGGTCATGTTTGGTAAATAGTTGTTAATTAATTGAGTTAGAGGGTATAACTAGTTGATAATATTAGCTGATTGTAGAAAGGTGTTTGGTAAATTAGCAATTAGTTGATAGCTGTTTGGTATAATTTCTTTTCTTAAAAAGCTAATTGAAAAAGTTGGTTTGAGTAGCTTTTTTAGTATTAGTATTTTGGAGTTACAAAAAGTTAATTAACCAAACACTTTATATTGATTTTTTAAACAAGTCAAATAACTAATAGTAGTTAAATAAGTCAAAATTAACTGATGGGCTAACTATTTTACCAAACATGACATTTAACTTTTTTACCATTTAAAAAAATTGTAATCCAATATGCCTAAAGTGGTACCACTTTCTAGACATTTTTTCAAACTTTACACTTCCACATGTGATGGCATTTTGGATTTAATTTTTTTTTTTTTTGAAAACCAAAATCATAATGGTAGATTAAAACAAATGGGCAATAGAGTTAGGAGGAACATCCTCCCAATACAATGGACCATCCTGAGAAGAAACCGTAGATGCTAAGAAATGCGCCCTAGCATTAGCAGCTCTAGGAATAAAATGTACTGAACACGAATTAAAAGAAGACATAATAGATTTGGATGCCTCTACTGAGAAGCCAACATAAGAGTAGATATCAACGTGTGATGAGGTTAGTAGAGACCGTAATGTAGAGCAATCAGTGAAAACGTGCACCGAATCCACGCCTCGATCCTTAATCCATGAAAGAGCCTCCTTACATGCTAATGATTCCGCCATGAGAGGTGAAAAACATGCCGGAAGATTGGAAGAGAATGCTGCAACAAAACTGCCATCTTGCGTCATAAGTACCGCCCCCACCGATGCCGCTTTGGTGTGAGTACTGAAGGCTGCATCGAAATGGCAGTGCATGGGCTCGGGCAGAGCATGTGAAAGCTGGGCTGTTACGGGCGAGGTAGCAGCAACCGGCTGTGATGGATGATTCAGCAGCAGTTGTTCGTCGGCCGTAGAAGTGTGAACTCGACGCCAAGCCAATGCAGCAGCTTCGGCCGATTTCCATATTATCGCCGGTCGGGGCAATTTCTTCTCCCACACCGCAAGATTCCTTGCTCTCCAAATTTGGTATAGAACCGCTATCATCATAAATAAATTGTCATGTGTTAGGAGGTTGACAGCATCATGAAACCATACAACAAAATCATCCCCTACAATGTTTGGTAAATGCAATGAGGACTCATGCCATACAAATTTTGCATAATCACACAAGACTAATGCATGCATGGTAGTCTCATGCATTAGACCACACATTGAGCATGTTGGATCCAACTCTACTCTCTTTAAAATCAAGTTGGTAGTGGTGGGCAAGACATTAGATAAAGCTTTCCAGAGAAATAATTTCCATTTTGAAGGACACCTAATTTTCCAAAGATGTAGCCATTTATCATAACTCCCAGGTTGCACCTCCATCTCTCCCACAATACGCCTATAACCATCCTTCACAGTATAACATCCATGCGTATCATTTGGCCAATACCAAGAATCCTTATAGTGTGGTGTGACAGGTACCCTTAAAATACGATGAACATCAGTATCAATAAACAAGTCCTGTAGGATTGAGATATCCCATGTACTTGTATCAGGGTCAATAAGACCTGAAACCACCGAACCCTGCAACGTACTTGGCATGGGGGTTTGAACTAGAGAATTAGGCTCGTCTGGTAACCACGGGTACCCCCAGATGAGAGTATCATTCCCATCCCCAATTCTTCTTCTCACACCACTACATACCAATTCATGAGCTGCCATGATGCTTCTCCAACAGAAACTTGGGTTACCTCCTAAGCCAGCATCAATAAAAGAGGTTTTGGGAAAATACCTTGCTTTATATACCTGAGCCACCAGTGAATGGGGCCGTGTTAGAAACCTCCAGGCCTGTTTGCCTAACATTGCCAGATTGAAAGCCCTCAAATCTTTAAATCCCAAACCCCCATATTTTTTAGGCACACACAATTTATCCCAAGCCTTCCAGTGTATACCTTTCTCGTTTCCAGAGCCCCACCAGTACCTATTCATAGCTCTTTCAATAGACAAACATACCGATGCTGGAAGTAGAAAGACACTCATTGAAAAGGTTGGCATTGATTGAGCCACACTTTTCAGGAGCACTTCCTTACCCGCTTGCGAAATTAACCTTTTATTCCATGAGCTAAATCTCTGTTTAATCTTGTCTTCGACATACGAGAAAACTGCCCTTTTTTCCTTTCCAATAAATGATGGGAGACCCAGATATTTACCAAAATTAGGGGCCTGTATGACTCCCAAAACAGAAGCTACCTCCTCCCTTGCGGGTCCTGCAGTATTCCTGCTAAAGCACACACTGGATTTATGAAAATTTACTGCCTGGCCCGACATGCTTTCATAATCAATGAGGCACTGTTTGATTGCTTCTGCCTCCTGAAAATTTGCCTTGAAAAATAACAAGCTATCATCTGCAAAGAACAAATGTGAAATAGGTGGGGCACCCCTCGCTACTCTGCAACCATGAATAGCCCCTCTGGCCTCTGCCTGTTGTAACAACAATGAGAGGCCTTCAGCACAAATTATGAACAAATAGGGAGACAAGGGATCCCCTTGCCTAATGCCTCTTGTGGGAATTACCTGACCAGCACTTCTTCCATTGACCAGAAAATTATAAGAAACAGTTGTGACACATAACATTATCAATTCAATCCACTGATCAGCAAACCCTAAAACCATAAGCATATGGCGTAGGAAAGCCCATTCCATACGGTCATATGCCTTTGCCATATCCAGTTTTAGGGCTCCCTAGCCTCCCACACCACACTGTTTCCTGTTCAGATAATGTCCCACCTCTGCTGCAATCAGAATGTTGTCAGTTATAAGTCTATTTGGAATAAAAGCACTCTGAGAATCAGAGATAATATTCCCCAGAAGAGACTTCATTCTGTTTGCCACCATCTTGGCCATGATCTTATATACCACATTACACAAGGCAATGGGCCTAAGATCAGAAACCAACTCCGGGCTAACCTTCTTAGGGATCAGGACTACATTAGTATTGTTCAAACCATTCGAAAAAGAACAAGTATTCAGGCAATTTAGCACAAAATCAGTGACATCCCTTCCAACCACATCCCAATAGTGTTGATAGAACCCCGGATTCATTCCATCAGGCCCTGGGGCTTTATCAGGGAACATTGAAAATAAAGCAGCTTTGACCTCCTCCGGCTGAAAAGGTCTAAGCAAAGCCTCATTCTGATCTTGTGTTACCCGGGGTACAACAGATGCAGCAAACGAACTCAAAGACGAAACAGAGCCAGATGATGCAAAAATCTCAGTAAAATAATTAAGCACAACAGCATTCAACTCATCATCCTCAACCCACATGCCAGAATTATTTTTTAAACGAGATAAAGTATTCTTTTTCTTTCGGGCAGAGGCATACCTGTGAAAGAACTTAGTGTTTGCATCCGCATTTTGCAGCCAATGCTGTTTTGCTCTTTGGCGCCAGAAAATCTCCTCCTGTCTCTCCAACCGGCACAACTCAGTCTCGACCTCCTGATATTTAGATAGAGAATCAGAATCAAGACGGCCCTGAAGCTGAGCCTGTTCCTTTTTTAAGAACCTGATTTTCTCCCCAAACTTATGAAAGTGGTCTCCACCCCAACTCTGAAGCTTCTTACCACAAAATTGTAGACAATTCAATAAACCACCCCCTCTCCCTTCCTGCCACGCAGCCTCAACCTGCTGCCTACAACCCTCATCATGAATCCATGCCATCTCGAACTTGAACTGTCTGGTCATATCAGCAGTAGTGAACCCGCATTCCTTCACCCCCAAAAAGAGGGCAGAGTGATCGGAATTACGAGTCAGAATATTAGTAACACTAGCGGCTGGGAGGAGGTCGCACCAATCTGCCCGAGCCAAGACTTTGTCAAGCCTCTCCTCCATCCACTCCTGCGTGCCCTTACCCCTTCCCAAGTAAACTGATAGCCATGCATGGGCAACTGGACCAACTCACAATCATCTAATGTCTCCCCAAAACCACGTAGGAGACTATCAGGATGTGGGTTACCACCTCTCTTCTCATGTTGAAAAAGAAGATCATTGAAGTCACCCAATATAACCCATGGCAAAGGTGATCTCCCTGTTAATGATCTCAGCAGGTCCCACGCAGCACTCCTTCGACTTCTCTCTGGAAAGCCATAGAAACCCGTCATTCTCCACGTCCCTAAACCAGTCACACAGACCTCCACATCGACATGATTAGCAGAAAAACTCAACAACCTGGCAGTATTGTTCTTTCTCCAAAACAAAGCTAAACCACCACTGCGACCAACAGAATTAACGTAGAATAAACCTTCAAAACCAATCTTGACCCGGAGCCGTTCTGCATGATCCCGGGCCACTTTAGTCTCCATGAGGAAGACAAACTCAGGCTTCTTACGGGACACTAAGTCCACTACCTCTCGAATTGTGCGTGGATTGCCCAAGCCACGACAGTTCCAACTCAACGTACTCATGATGATGGGCGGGCCTGAGAGCCAGTGCCCGCCACCTGCAAGTTTTTTGGAACCTCGGTCATGACAACATCCACAGTACCAGCCCCTTGCCGCCTCATGCCGCTACCAGAACCCTCCCGCCTACGCTTGGAGACTGCCACCACCGCCACGTCTCCAACAGTACTCTGCGGCACGGGTGAGCCCGTCACCGGCGACACACGGCTGGCCGAAGAGGAACCGAGCCCTTCCTCCTCACGCGGCCGTCCCCCTACCGGCACCAACCAATTATCTCCAACTCCCCGCGGCCCCCGCCTTGAACCCGCACGAAGCTCCGGCCCGAAGGGATACTGATCAATCGGAATCTTTGCCTCACGAGCTTTCAAGCAGAACTTATGCACATGGCCCATCATACCACAAAAGAAACAAAAGCTGTGTAGTCGTTCGTACTTAAACGATACACAGCTCCAAGACTTATCCCGCTTCAACAACTTCATGCGTCTTTTAATCGGTTTGTCAACCGGTAAAGCCACTCGTATCCGATAAAAGTCCAGCCACGGCGCCCCTGCAAACCGCTCATCATGCTTAACAAAAGAGCCAAGATAATTCCCTAACTGTTCAAGAATTATACTGGACGTATATCCAAACGGTAAATCATGTAGTTGAACCCACATGTCAACCGTATCAAGAGAGACATTCCCAGGCAGCATACCATCCGGCACAGCTCGACAGATCAAAGTGAGATTCTCATACGACCAAGGGCCCTCATCCAAGACATACTGAAGGTCTGACTCATGAAAAAATACGAACATAAATAAGTTTGGTTGTAGTTCAGTCACTTGTACGCCTTTCACCGGTTGCCAGACAGAAGCGAGAACTTGGCGCATATACTCGAGTTTTATTAACTTTGATGACAGAAACCGGCCAACCATTGGCCAAGTTGGTTGTTCTACGTCGCTTGCCCCGCCGGTACCATCAAGAATCGGCTCAAACACGGCTTCCTCTTCCTCCAAAGCCATGTCAGCCCACCGTGTTGTGAGTCGACCAACAGCTTCGTCCGATGCAGATGCCATGCACACACTCTCGCCGAAAGCAGCAGAAGGAAAAACGCCGGTCAGCAGCCGGAAAAACAAGGAAAAACGTCGAAAAACCTAGTACAGACTAGGAGAAAGGAGAAACCCTAGCAAACCCTAGGGAGAGAACATTTTGGATTTAATTTAATTGACTCAAAAAAATTAAATACATTTAGTCAAAATAATACGGAGTAATCAATAATTAAAAGTATAAATATCATTACAATTGAACAATGAAGTAGCATAATCGTTTTCAACTCTAAATAAGTATAAGAACTAACTTATAAAGACTAAGTTGAACATAGTCATATAAACTCTCATTAGCCATGCAATATATGGTTTCTATCGGTGAAAACTCCACATAATTTAAAGATTATAGATCATTTGCAATAAATGACTTAGTTCATATTGATTTTTTTCTTTAATGACACGACACATTATAATTCACTATTAGTATAAAATATTTATATGCTCATAACACTATCAATTTTTTTAGGCATTAACTCCAATATTGGTTAGGTGATTCCATAGAATTGATAGAAAGCATAACTTGGGGTGTAGTTGAGTAGAAGAGACTCGTCAAGGGTTCGACCATTGGCTTTAGATATGGAACAACCTTAAATCTCCAGGTCAACTGTCTCACCCAATAAAAATGTCTACAATTCAGTGAGCAAATTAATCACCGTGTTTGATGAGTTTTTGGTAGAAACTCAGGCTACAACCCAAAAGAATTGATAGAAGGCACAATCCTCGTGACCATTCAGCATGCCCATGTGATACTTGAAGTGGTGGATCTAGGAGGGCAAGGGTAATACCACTTTTTTTTTTTTTTTGTATTTACTTATTTTTAGAGATGTTATTAAATACTGATTGAAATTAATATATATATATATATATATATATATATATAATGATTAAAGGTGTACACAGAGTAAGTTTCTTTCCATCTTTCCTGTGTAATAACTTGCAAATTACAATATTTGACATTTTTAGTGATTACAAAAAGAAAATCAAAGGAAAAAGTGCTTTTTTTAGTAGAATGTTTGACATGCACTTTTATTGCTTATTCCGGTTTTTTTTTTCTTAATTTAATTTGTTTAATCAATTTCCTTATGCTGCTAAAATTTAGATGTTTCGTATTACAGCAAGACAATCAGTTTTTTTTTTTTTACCTCTTACTTGAGAGGGCCACAGCTATGTCGCTTGACCACAGGCTAATCAGTTAATTAGCTTACTTTACCGGGCATTGTCAAAAGTACACCAATTGTGAGTCGGATTATCGAATGTGGTGGCTAACAATTTTGATGTTTCAACTAATTTAAATTTTTTAACTCATTTTTTTGTGATTATTGTTTAATTTTTATTGTATTTAATTTGTTATCATTAATTATTTTAAATGTTGATGTGCCATTGGAAAGTGTTATGACTTTATACTGTAATGATGTATCATCACTATTATGTAAGAAAAATTAATGAATAATTTAACCGTGTTCATTTTTGTTCATAATTATATTAATTTAGAAGTATAAAAACCATCATACCATAATAATATGATATCATTGTTCCTTTTTTTTTTCTTTTAATACTACTGACTCTATTACATTGCAACATCTGTTTATAACTATTTTCTCAAACCTATTGAAGCACAAAGAGTCCCCTTT
This sequence comes from Ipomoea batatas, assembly GCA_002525835.2. Classification (NCBI taxonomy): domain Eukaryota; kingdom Viridiplantae; phylum Streptophyta; class Magnoliopsida; order Solanales; family Convolvulaceae; genus Ipomoea; species Ipomoea batatas. The sequence goes on from CM008340.1 coordinate 5,160,734, forward strand.
TATTTAATTCTACTACTATTCACTATAATTGCAACTGACATGAGGGTAATCACAAACTTTGGTTAAGTTGTTAATCATAATGTTACAAATTTAGCTCCCGGTGATTAATAATGTTACAAGTTCAACTTCCATTGGGGTGGCTAATAGCAAAGCAAGGAATTCAATTATCTCAAATTTGAAGGATTCATTTTCCTATCAATCAAACAAGATAAAATACGGAGTATATTTTTTCTCTAATTTAATGGAAACAAAAAATCCCTTTAAAAAACACTTTTCAATGAACCAAACAGGCCACTACACTCAACCTATCAACATCCTCAACAATTAATACCATGAGCGACCAAAGTGGCAACTCAATTTAAAAAGGATATAAATCATTTTGCAAAATAGAAAACGATCCCTAAGAATAAGAGGTGAGCTTATATTAGCAATCACGCAATCAGATTGGACAAATTAGTAGAGTATTTCATCAAGTAATGCTGGAACTATGCAATTATGTATACCAAGGAGATAGCATGCTACCAAAGATGATTAGTTACTTTCTATGATAATATAAAATTGAATAGAAAAAACAATAAGTCCTATTTTATTTTCGCGCTTTGTAACCGTTTTCCTGAACTCAAGTGTCAACACAAACTTGTTCAGAGAGTAAGAACATTAAGATTTAATAATGTCCAAAAGTTCAGTACAGAAGAAATTGCCGCATTATTATTCCATACCATATTTCATTGCAATACAGCAGATTACCAGATGGCTAAAAATAGGCATATTTAAACGATCGCAATCACCTGCATCAAGAACAATAATCCATTAGTTGCTACAATAATGCAGTGGCTGTCCATTTATAATGAACTGTGATTTCAGTCGCATTTAAAAGAAACTATAAAGGCGGTCACTTTAGTACCAGAAATACGAGGAAAAGTATGAAGATTGTATATAAAAGGCACAAAAGCACCCATTATAAATAATAATAAAATGTAAAGCCTACCTGCTTAATGAAGTAATTGTTAGCGAGTTAGAATATAGTGTATAGTGTATCTAAAGAGTCTCACTAATGTATAGCTAAATACGCATTCATCAGAACAGTGTGAACATGTGATAGTTTTAGAGGTTACAGGAAATGTGAATATGGAATCAGTGGTGGAGCCAAAAAAATTTGTCAAACAATGAATATCATCATTAATCAAAAAAGTTAAAATACAATATACTCCGTAACAAATAATAATGAATAATCACATGAAGTATGGAATCAAGAAATTTATATTTTAAAAGGAAGTATAAATAAGTACAAAATTTCTAATAGACACCGATAATAATTAGCTCCCAACTTTCAATAATGGCAGAATAGCATATACACAATATATGATTCGTTTTCTATATAAACTTGATTTCTAGCATATGCTCTTTCCATTTTCAAACAATAGAACAAGTGAACCTAACAATCCTTCTCAATCTAAAACATTTAAATCCTAATAAAAATACATTTACAAATTATGAAAAATTTTCATGAACCTACATTTGATTCCAAAATAACAACAAAATTGAATTAAATCCTAGAGATGACTATAAAATGCATATAAATAGAAAATACATAGCATAACTTAAAGAAAAAAGATTAGACGTAATTTAGAATTTAAAGTAAAAAAAAAAAAAAAAAATTGAAGGTAGGGACGTAGGGTTGGGGAGTTGGGTGGGTAGAGGAGGTGGTGGCAGGAAGGGAGGGGGGTCAGACCCCCCTCTCCCTCCATGGCTCCACCATTTTATAGGTCCATGATTGCCTAATGGCTAATGCATGGGCAAGCTTCAACAGTGGGAAATATCATATTCTCCAACTTACCAATGGCTTTCCCATTTTTGCCACTTCTATTTAAACATGTGATCTATAGGATATAGATGACAGAATTGGCACAACAAAAGGAGAGCAGTCTCTCACTCTCTCCAGTCTCCACCATCTTTTTATGAGTAGCTATATGTTGTAATTGAAGTATCAAGGTAATGACAGCCGCATCTATATAAACCAGACAAAACTATAAAAGTATCCCCTCCACAAATATGTTAGTAGGCCATGAAAATCATAATGAATGGCTTCATATCTGTGCACCCACAATTCTTTCACTTCGGAATTCATTAAGTTCTGACCATGACAACTGATGGTCCAAAAGCTATGGTAAGTTGGAGAATATGATATTTNATTTTTGTTTAATTATTTTAAAATTAGAAACAACCACACTAGATGTCTCTAATTTTAAAGTTGGACAAACAACTACAACTATTTAAAAAACAAACAATACTCATTGGCTATCTAAGATAGCCATGGTTGTTTTTCATATTTAGACTCTCATGACTAAGGCAACCATGGCAACCTTAGCTTGGTCACCTTCATCATCTTTAAGATGAAAACAACTACCAATCTTCATTTCATTTGAGACAAAACAAGTTATAGTTGTCTTCATCACCTCTAAGACAAAGGTCACCTTCGTTGCTCTAGTCCATGTAAACAGTTTAAATTCATCTAAACATTAAGGGTACGTTTGGTTCGCACGTTGGAATCGGAATCGGAATCAGAATGGTATCAAATACTTGGTAAGGGTAATGGGTTTTGGTGAAAGTATTTAGCATGTTTGGTAGTTTGGTGGAATGAGAATGATTATTAATAGTTGGGGAAGAAATGAGAAAGGGAAATGAAACCCTTATTTAATAAGGGTATGAGTTTTCTTATTAATGGGTATTCCAAACCCATAGTAGCATTTTCAAAACCTATCAATCAAACACTAGCAACCACTTTCATACCAATTCATTATACCTAAACCCACCAACCAAACACACCCTAAAAGATTATAATATAACGCGCGAAATATGTAGTATTTAGATTCAGATACACTCTTTACTGGTTTAAAGTATTTTAATGAACCTTTTTCAATTAAATGACTAAATTACACTATTTGTCGAACTTTGATAGGTTTTGACATTTTTCTTTTCTTTATATTTTTTCATCAATGTAATCAATGCAGTAATCTACATTTGTCAAAAATGAGATAAATGGGATATTTTATTTCTTAGCTTTAAATTAAGTATCATTGTTTAACTTTTACATGAGCATTAAAACGATTTAAGAAGTTAATGAAAGAAACCAGCTTGGTTGGCATGAGTGACTGTACACTTTTGTCGCTTAAGAGAAGTCGGGAGATTGAACCTCCTCTTGTGGAAAAAAAAAATCTATCCAGCACTTTACCCCTTAATTGGGCCGGCCCGGTGTGAACAACGATTACTCAGGACACATCGTGACCTAATAAAAAAAATAAGTTAATGAAAGAACCAAATCATTAAACACCAATAAAGCTATATAGTATTTGTGCTTTAATCTCTCTGGGTATAGGGGGTGTTTCAAAACATTTTTGAACATATTTTTATGAAGAATTGTTTTTTAAGATTTCTTAAAAAAGTGAAACCATAACCATCTGTAAAGCTATATTACTATTTGTGCTTTAATCTTTAATTTGTTGGCAAGGGGTGTCTATAGGCAAATTTCAAACAGTTTTAAACATATTTTTATAATAAGTGTATTAAGCACTTTCATAAAAGTGAAATCATACATATTTTTTGCAAAGTAAAATTAACAAAACGGTACGTGGCCGGCTTGAATGTTTGGTTTTCATATGTTTAATTTATTATTATTATTATTTTTGGGTGAAAGGGAGGAGCGAGAAGGCTCCGGGGATTAATGAAATCTTCTTAAACGCTATTTTCATCGCACCACGATCAAGGTGTTCTCTCAGACCATCCGGAGGGAGATCAATAACAGATCAAAGGTGCCCCATAGAGAAGTTTGCCCATGTTGGCAAGAAAATTTGCACATTGATTACCTTCCAGAAGCAAATGCTTCATCTCAAAGTTTTGAAAATGGTTAATGAGAAACTTGCAATAAGAGATAACTAGATAAGCGTGTCAGCCACCAGAGTGGAGCCTATATCCTTGTTGAAGACCTGGACGATGGCTTCCGAGTATATTTATGTGAGATTTACTAAATATATTTTTTAAAATTAATGTTTGGTTAGTGGTCAAGTTAACTACTTTCATAATAACTTCTAACCATTTCTTTTTTGAGTTAATACCTGATTTGGTCATCGACTATTAGAATTTCACAACTTTAGTTTTTGATTTCAAAACTTGTTCAATTTCATTTCCAACTATGCAATTTCTACCTAAAAATGTCCTTGGTTCAAACCAAAATAGTCCTACCTGAGGACCATTTTGGTTAACAATTGCATAGTTATGGATGAAATTGAGCAAGTTTGAAAGTCGATGACCAAAATGGTGAAATTCTAATAGTTGATAGACCAAATCGGGTATTAACTTTTTTTTTTTAAAAGATAAATTACTATATAATCGTGATGACTTGTTACTAGTTGAAACACATCAACTTTAACCTAAAACAATCAATATTATTTAATTTGCAATATTGTATTTCATGTGTATATACATACACATTATATTTAATTGAGTATGTACGTACGACTACGTTAGTATTTTTTTATTTTTTTTTTTGAGAAAACGACTACGTTAGTATTAGTTTTTTACAAGTAACAATTTTTAGTCATAAATGTCTAGCAAAGTAGCTAGTACGTACTATGCGTCACAATTTATAGAAAACCCTTAATTTTATAGCATGATTTGAACGTATTATATTCAAAATTTAATCAATAATTTAATTTATTTGTACCTAATTTGACTATTCTAATTATAATTGTCGCTACAGAAAAAAGTTTTTCAAAGCTAAAACTGTTAAAATCTTACTTAAGATCAATTATATTGCAAGAGATACACAATGAATTAGCTTTAATTACTATTGAAAATAGTTTTGCGTTTAAATGTGCACGATGTCACTTTTATGTGTAATTTTAGATGTATTTTCTCTTAGAATATTTTATATTTTGACAAATTTTTTGAACAACTATATATATATATACTAGTATTTTCTATATGCGATCCCCACAAATAGGTGCTCAATATTAGCGCTTTATATTAAATTCTCCGATTTATTTTCTAAAATATAAAATATCAAATTTATAAAAAAAAATGTTTTACATCATCAACACCACCTCCACCACCACCGTTGTTATTGTTGTTGTTGTTGTTATATATATTGTTTTTTTTTGTTTTGTTTTGTTTTTTGTTTTTGTTTGTTTGCCTTTTTTTTTTTGCGCTTTGTGCGTGAGCTCACTTCGACCAGCCGTAGGCTCGGTCAAAGGTCAACTCTCCCGTCAGGTAGCTAGTGAGATCGGATCTCGTGCCGGCCCTAAGGGACTAGAGTGTGGTGTTTTTGAAATCAAGCCTCCGGCTTGACCCAAAAAACACTATCCCGTCAGGTAGCTAGCGAGATCTGATCTCGTGTCGGCCCTAAGAGAATAGAGTGTGGTGTTTTCGTAGCAAAGCCTTAAGCTTTACCTAGAAAACACCCTCCCGTCAGGTAGCTAGCGAGATCGGATCTCGTGCTGGCCCTAAGGGAATAAAGTTTTACTATTTTATTTTCACGGAATTTGAGAGGTGACGACGCTGCTTGAGGAGGTGATGCCACTTGAGGAGGTGACGCNAACTGCATTGAGTGCTGGTAATGGTGAGCATTCATTGAGTGTTGGGTCGTGGTAATGGAGAGCCGTTGGAGTAATTATGAGCACTCAATGTGTCGTCTTTGTGTAACGTGTGAACGTTTGTTGCATTCGGGTCAGTGCTGATGGTTCGGGTTATGTGCGATGCCCAATTATCCTGTCAATACTGATTAGTTTTTAAATATTGAAATTACTTGAAAAAAGGGCGCAAATCAAGATATTATAACGGAATGGATCATAATTTTTATTCTTATTTTTTTCTCCATCAAATAAAATTTAATTATATGATAAAATTATACTCCATATAATACATATGCCATTTTCCATTTTAGTAATTAAGGTCAAATCGTCTAAGTGGTGTAGTGTACTCAATCTGTGTTCTGACAGAGCTGTAATTAAGGTCTTTTTGTTTGGTCTGTAAGTACACATTTATTCGTTCAAGGCATTTATTTGTGTCTTTGACTCCTGACGTCACAACCTTTTTGATTTTTTATAATTTCCATTGGAATCACGCCAATAACAACAATACACGAGAAAATACTTTATATTCATAAACAAAAAACATATATTGCTTATTCTTCTTTCATTTAATTATTTCATTTGTTATTTTATGAATCACGCCAATAACTAACACACAAACGCATACATATAGGAAAAATTATAATTTAGGCTCTATCATACTATGCCAAGTATCAATGTCACCCCAGAATTATTAGTGATGTAAATATTGTTCATCAATTTTCAAAACGATACATATATTGTCCTTCCCAAGTGTAAATGTTGCCCCTCAACTTTCAATACGGTAAATATATTGCCCCCCGTATCGTACTGGTTTAGGGTTATATATATATATATATATATATATATATAAAAGATCATGTGTGAAGGAACTTCCAGTAAAAAAAAAATGAGGTAAGATCTGAGTCGTTGATCTAATCTAGATCAACTGTCCAGAATGAAGGATTTTTTTTTTTTAAATGTTTAGCTTAGCTTCCTGGAATTTGAATTCTTCAAATTGCAAGCTTGAAGGTGAGGAACACTTTTGCAATTCGCTGAGATTATATTACTAATAATAGTCTGAAGATAAAATTCAACCATTACTAATACTTAATGAAATAATTCACACACTGAATTCACAACAAAAAACATTAATCATACTTTAGTCAACTAATTAGAGTTAACAATTTAAAAGAGCAACTCTATTTGCCCCCATTGAGGCTCGAACCCACCACCTCCCGTATAAAGGGAAGGGTTTGATGCCACTGGACTACAAGGTCCTTGGCAAGAGCAACCAGAGTTATGCACCTCAATGTTTAAAAGTATGCACCTAGATGCTGAAAGTTATGCACCTGAAGAGTCAAAGTTACTCACATTAAGGCAGCAAAGTCATGCGCATGATGATTAAAATTATGCACTTGTAGGCTAAACTTTATGCTCCCCAAGGTGCAAAGTTATGCAGCTTACAGCGCAAAGTTATATATTTTAAAGTTATGCACCCAACAATCTAAATTTATGCACATTAAGTTCTAAGTTATGCACTTGAAGAAGATAAACAGTGCACTCAAAGAAGGGAAATAATGCACCCATCTTTTGAGAAGCTAATAAAGTATACATGCACTTGAAAAAAATTATATATGCACTCAAAGAATGAACAATATGCACTCAAAGAAAAAAAATAATGCACACATCTTCTGGGAAGCTAATAAAGTAAAAATGCACTAAAAGAGAAACTATGCAAGAGACAAAATATGCACTCGAAGAAGAAAAATAATGCAACAAATAAAATGAAGTTACACAAAATTACCATAATGTCACTGCAATTTATTTTTATTTTTATTTTTTTTTAAATTATTCATTCTGGACGCTTGATCTGGATGAAATCGATGATTGAGATTTAACCCCATTTTTCACTGGGAGAAGCACCACATTTGATCTCTCTCTCTCACACACACGCGCGCGCACACATACACACCCCACCCCTCACATTTATATATGAGATCAAATGTGGTGCTTCTCGCGGATGAAAAGTGTACACTCATTCCAATGGAGCATTGGCAATTCCATCTTTTGTAATTTCATCTGGAAAGAGTGCTTTTCTTACGGAAAGGCGAAATCCAGAAGGAATGCTTTTCTTCTAGAAGGAGTGCTGTCATTCCAGTTGGTGGAATTGATTATGTGTCTTTTACCTCTTAGCTTCCAATACCTTCCGCGTGTTACCGTTCTGGAATGAGTTAATTCTAATGCATAGAAAGTAATTTATATTAATTTCAAATTATTCTTTTGAGAATTAATGCTTGTATCGACAGCGTTAAATTCCAAAATAAATTGTTTGCTGAAGGTTACAATAATGATTTTAAATCATTGTGAATGTCATGATTAATGCTTACGTTGATTGAACAGTTGATTTTAAAAGAAAATAGAAAACACACGATAGCGTCAAATATCCTCCCACGTATTTTCTTTACAAAAACCTATAGTTAAGCAATATGGAGTAATGCTTTTAAATAATATATTATCAAAACTCTTGAAAGAAAATTCACAATCTATATCATTTTACCTGTTATATTTATTATTCATTAACCAAATTATTTTTTTTCCCTTTGTTAATCTTATTTTTTTCTTATAATTTTTTATGTATTTAATAGTATTTTCATGTCGTTTTAAAATATATAAATTTAAAGACAAAAACTTGTGTGAGACCGTCTAACAAATTCCTATTCGTGAGATGGGTCAGATCAAGATGAAAATGCAATATTTATACTAAAAAAATGTATAATACTACTAAGGAATAAAATATTTATTACTTTAAAGAGAAAATGTAATAGTTTTGAAGAAAAATGTAAAATATTTTACATTTTAATTTTAAAGTATTATATTTTCCCTCAAAAGTATTACACTTTCCTTATAACCAATACTTTATTCTTGATTAGTATTATTTTTATAATATAAGTGTTAAATTTCCATATATGAAATTATATATTTCACAAATCTCACACGAGAGTCACTCAAATTTAAATACCAACACTAGAATAAATATTTAAAAAATTAAATTATACTAACACAAAGGAATATACCGTTACCAAAATAGTACAATGTTAAATACCCATAATAATTAAAATATCAGAATCATACTACATCTACTCGATCACGAAACTCCCATACCGTACAAAATACTACAGATAGAATTGATGGAGAAATGTAAAACCGAATAATATCGCTTGTCTAGTCTAGTACAGTAGTAAATAAATTGTTGAAAGGGTTTTCCAAAAAAAAAAATAAAAAATTGTTGAAAAGTGGGGTAGTCCGGGTAGAGCACAAGGAGTTGGGATCGCGGGACACGTGGAATGTAGATCGGAATATGATACATTGGACGGTCAAGCTTTTAGTTGGTCCCTGCTGTCTCCACCCTTCTACTGATTGCTTCTGTCTATTTCATCGCTCAAATCTCTCCCATTTATACTCTCATATTTGTCTCCTCTCCTCTTTTCTACTCCGTATCACTGCGTTCTACTCACCCCCAGTAGTCTTCTTGATTCTTGAACGATAAAGATTGAATTTTTTNGGTCACGTTGTATTTCTTTCCAATAGTGAGGAGCATTTCATATCCGACAGTGGAATTTGGCTGCTTACCTTTTTCTGTTTATGCTAGATAAGTAAATTAGGGCACTCCTTTTTCTATGTACTATTTGGCTCAAACTTTTTGAATGCTAGTCACAGGCTAACCTACGGGATTCATGAGGTGGTGATTATGTCACAATTTGTAAAATCTTTTATTATCATCGAAGCATAGCAGTATAAGCGTGATAATCTCTACGTATGCATTAGGAAATTTGGGGCATATCTGGCTAGATTAGATGCGAATTCGATCGTATTACTAATATGAAGTATTCGATTACCCGACCCGAATTGAGTAAAGTCCACTTACAATGTATATTTGATTTATTTTCTTGTCACCTAAGAGATTACCTTTGAGATTTAATTCGTTACATTGCACTGATCCTACTTTCACACACAGGAGAGATGGCTTTGCTCGTCGAAGGTCTTGCTGTTGGCGGTGAGACATCTATAGAAGAATACATCATTGGTCCGGCTGATGAGTTTCCGGAAGATCAGGACCTTGCAGCTGACAAAGATCGTATCAAGTTGTATGGACCCGAGGAGGGGCTATCGTGGATTGCCAAACCGGTTACTGGACAGAGTAGTATCGGGCTTGTGTCTAGGCAAGGAAGCATGGTAAGCCAAACCGTTCCTCTTATGGACCCTCTCGTGACTCTCTTTGGCAGTGTCCACGAGAAGCTCCCCGAAACAGGAAGCATGCGGAGTATGCTGTTCCCTAACTTTGGCAGTATGATAAGCACCGCGGATCATACTAAGAACGAACAGTGGGACGAAGAAAGTCTGCAGAGAGAAGGTGAGGATTACGGGTCTGATGGTCTGGATGCGGACTCCGATGACAATTTACAAAGTCCGTTGATCTCACGCCAGGCGACGACTGCAGAGAAGGATATGGTCCCTCCCGCCTCCACCGGGAGCATTCTGAGTATGAGACGCCACAGCACTCTTATACAAGGAAATGCGGGAGAAGCGGTTGGCAGCATGGGTATTGGTGGCGGCTGGCAGCTAGCGTGGAAGTGGTCGGAAAAAGAAGGCGGTGATGGGAAGAAAGAAGGAGGTTTTAGAAGGATTTATTTACATCAGGAAGGGGGCCCGGGGTCTCAACGAGGCTCTCTCATATCACTACCCGGTGGTGATGTTCCTGTTGAAGGTGAGTATATTCAGGCTGCGGCTCTGGTAAGTCAGCCCGCTCTTTACTCCAAGGAACTCTTGGATCAGCATCCCGTTGGACCGGCAATGGTTCATCCCTCGGAAATTGCTTCAAAGGGCCCAAGCTGGACTGCTCTTCTTGAACCTGGCGTTAAACGAGCACTTATTGTTGGAATTGGAATCCAGATTCTGCAACAGGTAGAAGTTTTGGTTCCTTACTTTCTTTGTTAATTTAGTAGAAATTTTATTTCTCTCTATTAAATGCTATTTTACATATTTTTGTATGCTTTAACCTAGCTAGATTTTTCACAAAGCAATTCTCCTATAGTTATTATAGTGGTGACAATTTTTATATTAGTAAATGAACTCCCGCTTTCTGGAGTAGATCTCATCTTTAAGCACTACTTGATGTACATTAGCACCATTTTATCTTCTATTTATTCTCCCCTTTGTTAGTTGAAATATGTGGGGTGTAGCTTTTCTTTTTATGGGTGACGAGGGAAACCCATAGCCACTACTCGAACCTTGCCTTGTGACCCTAGCCAGCAAAGACCACAAGGAGGTAAACCAGCTTAGGTTGTTCATAATTGACTGGTTCAAACCATTAAGGCCAAACAGGGCCGCTTCTGTTGGGAGTTGAACTTATAAGTTATAACCTTTTGGTTACCAAGTCAACAGTCTGACCGATTTGGCTGGGGTTGCCCCCACTTTTCTTTGATACTAAGTTTTAATTCAATGTTTTCGTGCTTTTGCATCAAAACAAATTCCATGAAACCGCATGACTTTTGGTTCTTATTGGCAAGGAAAATCACTTTTATAGCTGCAAGCCATTTACCAACTCGCTAATTCACAATATCGTTTTTGCAGTTTTCTGGTATAAATGGGGTGATGTACTACACTCCTCAAATTCTTGAGCAGGCAGGCGTATCCGTTCTCCTTTCCAACCTTGGCCTAGGATCGGACTCTGCGTCTTTCCTTATCAGTGCATTTACGAACCTTTTAATGCTTCCTTCGATAGCTGTTGCTATGCGGTTCATGGATGTTTCTGGCAGAAGGTAGCGTCTATTAAACGTTAATTTTTCCTCTGAACCCTTCATATAAACTGAAATTTTGTTCGTCTTTTCTTTACTGATTATAAAGTATAAACCATAAAGATAAACTAAAAACGATTTATTTCAGGACACTGCTGCTCTCCACAATCCCCGTTCTGATATTCTCCCTAATTGTACTCGTCGTTGGCAACGTTATCAACCTCGGCACCGTTCTCCACGCGGTGCTCTCCACCATCTGCGTAATCCTCTACTTCTGCAGCTTCGTGATGGGCTATGGGCCGATCCCGAACATCCTCTGCGCGGAGATCTTCCCCACGAGGGTGCGTGGCCAGTGCATTGCGATATGCGCGCTAGTTTTCTGGATATGCGACGTGATTGTTACCTATTCGTTGCCCGTGATGCTGAGTTCCATGGGGCTGGCTGGGGTGTTCGGGATCTACGCGGTGGTGTGCGTGATCTCGTGGATTTTCGTGTTCCTTCGGGTCCCGGAGACGAAAGGCATGCCCCTTGAGGTGATCACAGAATTTTTCGCTGTTGGTGCAAAACAAGCAGAAATGGCCAAGAATGAATGAGAAGAGGCTCAAAGAGGTCTCTAATTGTGAGGCCTTATTTGATGGAAACAACAACTCAGATTGATTTCTTCATCAAGAGTTTGATGCATTATTGTGCTTTTTAAAAATTTCTCAAACTTCTGTATTTGTATAAAATTATTATGGAACTTATTATACTCTTCCATTTCTTGATTTCTGCCTTACTGGATTCTATTGATTTGTAAGAACCCTTTACATTTTATGAATTAGCTCAGTTTAGCTACCAAAGGAATGGCAACACAAGGATGTGAGAGAGAAGGGAAGCCTTTGCATATATACAGGGAAAGTACCATTTGGTCCTTAACTGTTTCTTGTCAATGTAGTTTAGTTTTTAATTTTTAATTTCAACTGAGTATATGTGTTTAGAAAGCAGGAAAATGACTTTTGGAAAATGATTTTTGAAAAATGAGTCATTTTTTTAAAACCATTTTCATTTTCAGTGTTTGGTTTCATTTTGGAAAACTATTTTTGTGTGTTTGTTTTTTTGTTTTTTTTTAATGGGTAGAAAATGAGTAGAAATGTATAATTATATATTTTTATTATTTTATTTAAAATATAAAAATATATAAACTAATAATATTTATTATTATTATTTTAAAAAAAANTCTTTGGTTTTGAACTTTGATAGCATTGATTTTCTTGTTGTCTGCAATTGAAGGGTTTGTGTTCTTTTGTTGTTTCAGTAAATGCATTTTCCAGGTTTGGGTTTTTTTGGGTCTTAAACTATAGGTGAAAGGGAATTCTACTAGGGTTGTACTATGAATTGAAGCATGTGCTCCATCTCAACTAAAAGCCTAAGCTGATAGTTGGATTGCACATTTATGTTTATATATTATTTATGCTCAACACTATGTTGTTTCAGTTTTGCTTATTTTGTTTTTGATAACACTCCAGGAGCTGTTGTTTACATAAAGAAGGAGCTTGCTTTGGAAACTTATATGGAAGGGCTTGTGGTTGCCATGTCTCTCATTGGAGCCACGCTTATTACGACCTGTTCGGGATCCATAGCCGACTGGGTTGGTCGACGTCCGATGCTCATTCTCTCGTCGATGTTTTATTTCCTGAGTGGTTTGATAATGTTGTGGGCACCTAATGTCTATGTCCTACTTATAGCGAGGCTTTTGGATGGGTTTGGGATTGGATTGGCGGTGACTCTTGTCCCGCTCTACATATCGGAGACAGCACCGTCTGAGATTAGAGGATTGTTAAATACCCTTCCCCAATTTACTGGGTCTGGGGGAATGTTTTTGGCGTATTGTATGATTTTTGGAATGTCGCTGACGACAGCACCGAGCTGGAGATTGATGCTCGGGGTTCTCTCAATCCCATCGCTTGCGTATTTTGCCCTAGCTGTGTTTTATTTGCCCGAGTCTCCTCGATGGCTTGTTAGTAAAGGAAGGATGTTAGAGGCAAAACGAGTTTTGCAGAAATTACGTGGCAGAGAAGATGTATCGGGTATGCTATCCATTCTTACTTCATTACTCACGATGGGAATTTTTGGTTCATGATCTAATGATTACGTGGACGTTGACTATGTCCTACACGATTTTAGATCGGTTTTCGTAGTAAATATAAGAAAGATATCTAATTAGTTGCTATGTTGGATATCTTTAAAATTGCTTGTCCCGTCTTAAAGATAAGCTGGAATGTCACTTACTTTAATAAGCTTGTAATTCCGGATTCCTAATTATACTATTAAGTATTCATAATAACTTGAGCAGGAGAAATTACCGCGAAGATTTCTATATCAGCTAACAATGATAGTATTATAGATTCATTTGGTGAAAGCCGAAAGGTAAGGGAAAGGCTCCCCTTTCCAATTAGACTGTAAGTCTAGTATGCAGTCTTCAACGGATAATCGTTGTTGTGGGTTATTTTGCTCTCTCTCTCTCTNCTTCCATTTCTTGATTTCTGCCTTACTGGATTCTATTGATTAGTAAGAATCTTTACATTTTATGAATTAGCTCAGTTTAGCTACCAAAGGAATGGCAACACAAGGATGTGAGAGAGAAGAGAAGCCTCTGCATATATACTAATACAGGGTAAAGTACCATTTGGTCTTTTATACGTTTCCTGTCAATGTAGTTCTTAGTTTTTAAGTAGAAAAAAAAACTTCTGAAAAATGATTTTTGAAAAATGTGTTTGGAAAGTAGGAAAATGACTTTTGAAAAATGAATTATTTTCTGGAAAATAGTTTCATTTTCAGTGTTTGGTTGCATTCTGGAAAATTATTTTTGTATATTTGTTTCATTTTTCGAAAAATGGGTGGAAAATGAGCAGAAATGTATAATTATATATTTTTATTTTTATCTTTTTGAGGGTATTTTTATTTTTATTTAAAATATACAAATATATAAACTAATAATATTTATTATTATTATTATTATTTAAAAATAAACCTCACTGGTGGAAATCAGAGTCGTTCCAGTGGATTATTGATTTTTGTCGGACTGGGATGGACGACCCTCTCTCGCCTGGAGTGATTTTCCGTTTTTGGAAAATGACTTCCAGACTTTTTGTTCGGAAGTCATTTTCTGAAAAAAAAAGGGTTATTTTTCTTAACCACATTTTTCGGACGTTGCCAAACACTAAAAGTCTGAAAAATGATTTTTGGAAATCTTTTTCGGAGTTACCAAACACAGCTAAAAGAACCACATATCTTGAACAAGTTTGATATTTAAAATTTAAATAGTAGTTCAAGTTTGTAGATTGATAACATAAAATACGGAGCTGAAGTACGAAAACGATTTCTCTTATTAATCCTGCCCCAAATACCGAGTCAATACACAAAGTGAACAGAGAGGCTCGGGTGGTCGGCAGTGGGCCTTCCTACTATCTGAGCGTTTTCTAAGCTTTTAGTCGAGAATCAGTCCAAAAGTCCCTCTCTCTCCTCATTAATGCGCTATTTATAAGAGGTAAAAGACTGAACTCCGCCGCTTCGACATGATGAGCACGTGGCGGGCATGCAACCGCCTTTCTTCCCACCAAGGTAAGAGGTAGCACGTGGTGGTGTCGATGGGACATTCATCCGTCAATCAAAGGGTCACCGCCGACCCTCGCGGTCGGACTAAAAGCCATAGAGAGGAAAGGGCTTACGCGCGGCCAGTCGGATCGGGGAGAGTACCCAACCCGCCGACCACATGGTCGGGTCAGTACCGTCAGAGTATTTCACTATCATAGATATTTAAAATTTAAAATTAAATTCAAAATCAATAAAAGAGAAATAAAACCCATTTGGGCAAACGTCAAATGCATATTTCCATTTATCCC
Source organism: Ipomoea batatas (assembly GCA_002525835.2). Lineage (NCBI taxonomy): Eukaryota > Viridiplantae > Streptophyta > Magnoliopsida > Solanales > Convolvulaceae > Ipomoea > Ipomoea batatas. The sequence continues at coordinate 5,176,016 of CM008340.1, forward strand.
TTTACACGGAGAACCAATACTTCAATAGTAACAAATTAAATCTTGATATTTCAGTCATGTGAGACAAATACATCTGTCTTCTTATATAGAGAAAAAATCTCATAAATGTTGATAAATGCCAAATGAATTTGCCCAAAACTAACAAACCTTAATATCTAATCAATGTTAGCCTGTTAGGGCAAATGCATTTGCTGGATTGTCACTAATGTTATAATTATTAGGTAAAATAAAATAACTTTATACAAAAAATTAATTAGGTTATTTAACTTTTGTGCATCAATGCCAAATAATGGATTACTCACTTGTAATAAATGGTTATTAGTTTCGTCGAGCAAAACCAACGACCAACAACCAGTTTGCTTTTTTTAGGAAGAAAGTGGCCAACATATTGCATTCTTTTACTAAACAAGCGACAAAGGTCGCTTCCTTTGAGAAAAAAAATGCGACAAGCAGGTTGTCTTCTTCAATAGCGAGGCGACGGGTCATAGGAATGTAATAATCAACTATTATAGGTGAATAACTAGTTCGTAGGCGTCGATGCATAAAAATGACAATGTTGATGACTTGCTTGTTTAGTTATAACGTTTAAAAGTTCAGATGTCTACTTGATTTTTTGATATGGAAAAAACTACTATGGCCAACAGTTTGTCCCTTAATTGGATTAACTTGATTTTTTTGTATGGAAAACCACTATGGCTAGCATAGTACTTTGCCCCTTAATTGTAAATAGAGATTAGTCTACGTATAATACGGACTTAAAAATGTCTCCTATAGTTAGTGCCTACTCAGGATACCTCGTGGTCTAAAAAAAAAAACATTTGTTAAAACTTACACATTGCATGATTGAATTAATGCCTAATGAGATAAAACTATATAACAAGACAATAGAAATTAAATAACCAATATACGGAGTATTAAATTAAACAATGAAAAAAATGTAAAATCATAAACAATTTGTAAGTAAACACAAAAATAATTAAATAAACATAGTATCAATAGGTAATTTAATTTTGAATACCATTTCAAGCTCAAAAAATAATAAAATAAATAGGTAATTTAATTTTGAATATGATTATAGGGTTCAAAACTTGTGAATCAAAAGACACCTTTATATTCTTGTCAGAATATTATCATCATTTGCTTTTATTTAGTTTTGTTAAACGAGTTTATTGATCAACGTAAATAAAGTTATAAACATATTCTTAAATATTACTCCGTAATAAATTAAATAAAGATTAAATTACTATTTTGGTCCTATGACTATTGAGGTATTGATAATTGCAATTCATAACTTTCAAAATTGTTAATTTAATACTTAATTATTCAATCTTTATTAATTTTGGTCACTCCGGCCAAATTGCCGGTCAAATCTCACCGAAAAATATTAATAGGTAAAATAATGAGGGTATTTTTGTCTTTTTACTTCTCTTTTGCCGTTTTTGCCATAGCTCATGAACATGTGGCTAGTAAAAAGACAAAAATACCTTCATTATTTTACCTATTAATATTTTCAGTGAGATTGGCCGACAATTTGACCGAAGTAATCAAAATTAATAAAAATTAAATAGTTAAGGTAATAAATTAACAGTTTTGAAAATCATGAATTGCATTTTAACGAGACCCCAATAGCCATAGGACTAAAATGTTAATTTACTCTTAAATAAATATTAAATAAAGGAAAAAAAACAAAAATATTATTTTGTGTAAATGTAACAAAATAGAAAGTTTTCAGTCATCTTCATTGTACGCGTCTCAACTTATTATGATTAATGAATTAGCTTCATACTAAAAAAAAAAAAAAGTATATGGTATGCCTTGGCATTTGTGTAATTGTATGCTTCGATCATTGGTTAGTGGGTTCATCATTTGACTTGTCTTGAAATTCGGATCAACAACGTTGTATACTACCAAAAGCCAAGTAAACTCATGCATCTTTCATGTACTTTACGTGTTTTCCCAATAATTAGTTTTAAAGTGATGTTTTTATTTATTTTTATTTATTTTTTTATTTTTCTTTTTACCTGTGTAGGCACAGACTTTGAAGAGTTTTTGCGGTTGTGATTAAAAAAGAGAACATGAGAAAGAGAAGAGATAGAAGAAAAAAAAGGAAATTATTACGCATTCGGCTGGGGGCTTTTAGTGCGTTTCACGTGACAAACACAGTAGCCTTTTCAATTATGGTGGCACCCACTGTGCAGATAAAAACTAGATCTTCCTGCTAAAACCTCAAATCTTATCTCTCCTCACTCTCTCTCCTCTACATGTACATCAAAACCTGCAAAAATCATCTAAAATCCACTATTGTGGATGCTCTAAGAATATAAAGGAGTGCACCCAACTCGAGTGTATGTCTCGCTCATCCTTTATAAGTTTGGTTTAAAAGTAACTCATTCGTCCACAAATTTTCAAATACTTATAAAAATATAAGACAAAGACTGTTGTGAAACCATCTCACAGTTCTTTATTCGTGAGAGGGTCGAGTTGTAGACAACTAAGTTTGATGGCCAACGAAGGTACACTTTGTAAGTATCACAATTTTAATTATAGATATTATGGAGTACAATATTTATCATGAATAACAATCAATTTTACCCCAAATAGCATCATAATTCAAATTGGTATTAATTTTTTTTACAATAAGTATTACAAACTCTTTTATAAGTAATATTTCACATATAAGTATTACAATATTTACATTAGAACTAAACTTTGTAAGTATCATAATTTTAGTTATAAATATTAAAATATACGGAGTATATTATAAATAACAATTTATTTATTTTGAATTGGTATATATTAAATTTTCTATAATGATTATTATGATTTCTATCATAAGTTACAAGCAACTATCCAAGATTTGATCTGCCTCACGAATTAAGATCAGTGAGACGGTCTCAAACAAGTGTGACTCAATATAAACTCTTTTCATCACGTTTAGTTCATAAAATATATTTTAAACAGATCACAACGTATATATTTCTAATAAATTAATAAAATATAGTTTTATTTGAGACAAATAAGACATTAATAAAAATAGATTATGCTTGGAAATTCATGAATATTCTAATAATAAGTCTCTTTAGAATCGTTAAGCCTTCTCCATTTGTGATTTTTACACGATTTTAAGAAAAGAAAGATGATGTGGAGGAGACGAGGAGTGATAAGGTGAAGAGAGAAAAATATATATATATATACTGCAAATATGAGGTATTTGTATTTTGTAGAATAAGTGGGGCCTACCAAAAAAAAAAATGACAGCTGCGGTGCAACTCACACCTGTAACATCTCCTCAAAAACCTCACACTATTGAGGAAGACCTTAGATTATTCTTGATAATAAAAGTGCTTATCAATTTAAAAAAATATGCATATTTCTAAAAATGTTATTTTATTTTAAGGGTGTATTTGGAAACTTAGAAAATTATTTTCCAGTGTTTGATAAAGAGTGGAAAATGTGAGTCAAAGAAAAATGAGTTCTTGGTCAAAGAAAAATACCTTCATTTTCTTGGAAAATGACTTCTCATCTTTATTGGGAGAAGTCATGTTTCAATTTTCGCACCAACACCACTACAACCACCACACTGCTACCACCATCACCACTGCCGTCGTCACCGCCACTACCAACACCACCATCGTGGCCGCCGCCACTACTACCACACTACCACCACCACTGCAACCGATTGCCACCACCACCACTACCACTGCTACCAACACCACCACCACCACACTACCACCACAATTATTATTATTATTATTATAAATATTTTTATATATTCTAAACAAAACAATTAAAATGTTCAATTATACAATTATACTCATTTTTTCAAAAAATGAATCAAACTAAGACAATTTTTTAGAATACAACCAAACACTGAGAAATTTTTTTTTTTTTTTTTAAAATGACTCATTTTCTCAAAAATATTTTTCGAAAATTATTTTCTTGATTTTCAAAGATACCCTAGCATTATTCTGTGCACCAAATAGTACAAATAATAATTTTCAGCCGTAAAACCATGATGTTTTGAAAAAGGAATTGAGTGCATATTTGTTTGTAATTAGCAAGTAAAGAACAAGAAAACAAGCTGGCAGAGATAGATGCAAAGACACTTTGATGATGAGTGATGAATCTGGGCAAACGTCTTTTCAAGTTTTCAGTATGATCCCAGTCACCTGCTTCATCATTGTGGAGGACTCACTTTTTATTTTGCAATAAATTCCACTAATGTCTGCTTCATGGGATTCCATCACATCACTTTCACCGTATTTACGTATATGCCACAAGGGACCTACCACACACTAAGGTTTCAACCAACATTTATTTAACAACTTTTTAGAGTAATATCTTTATGAATAGTACTATGTTTGAGTTCTTGATTTCAGGTTATAGAGGAAGAGTGTTTAGACTTTAGAAGATCATAGGTAATAATTACGGAGAAATTTGTGTGTAGAAGATCTAATAATTTTATTCAGAAAGAAGTTCTTTATATAAGAGAATCTTGGATTTTTATTTTTTTTTTAACATATAGATTACATCATTATTTACATAGTAGATAAACGCTAAACTTTTACACATGAAAAGTTATACAGTAAAGTAACTTTATCAACCAAATGAAGCAAAAAGAACCAATATTACCTCTGTAGTGCCACTAAACGACAAGATCTTTGACACATGTTGATAATACTTAATTGTATGTTCTTTGTCTTCTTGTCTGCAACTCTAATAATGAAAAATGTTTTATTTGCCATTGGTCTTTAACAAAATTTGATAATATCTTGTTTGTAGATTGTAGAGTCCATAATCATTGTTGAGCCTTCTTCATAATACTTTGTGATAGTTGATCATACTATTAACTTTTAGTAGTTGTAATACAGGTATTCTCCTCTTGTTAATAACTGTCTTGTAATGCTTCGTAGTAATTGTACCATGTTCATGTTTTAAATCCATTATTTTAGAGTGCATTTCTACTAAATATGTTAAGTCATTTGTTATATCTCATTAATATAGTATATAAGCTAAAAACTTCTTCTATACTATATCCTATAACACTGCTCTCTTATTACTTAATCAATTGTTATACTATGTACCAGAGTTCATATTGCACATTCTGTACCTACAGTTAATAATTTCTGTACTGTCATCTGAAAATACAAAATGTGTCAACTACGTATACAAAATCTAAATGTTATTTTTAGACCAGGGTCTGCCTAGCATTATAGACTCTGTTCCATGGTATAATTTGCCTATTCAACATATCTCACCTATTATTCACCAATCTCCTTTTAGTATAAAATTCAATCATTGCATCTGGGAAATATCACCTCAGCCCATAACACCATTATTATCCTACAAAATGCTATAAACGTAAAAGGAGAAAACTTGTCTATTTTGCTTATACAGCTTGCCTAAATGAAATGAAAGAATAACTAAATAGAGAATATATAAGAGAGGCAAAGAACTATTGTACTATCCACCAGCAAAACCATACTGTTCTTGTTCTAGTAAAAGATGGCACACAGACATACTGTTCTTGTCAACATTCCTATACAGACATACATCTTTTCAACTAAATACGTGGTTCATCACGTCTAGGCTAGAAAAGGAACGCTCTTTTCTTATGTTACAAATCAAAATCTCGTAGTTGCAGGCAAATGATGTGCCTAAGGCTTCTGCGTCTCCTCAGTAGCCGGTTTGCTTGCACTAGAATCGCGGGCAGGATTTGGTTCAGAAAACTTAGATCCCATCTGACGATTGTGTGGGCTCTGTTCAATCTGATCCTCTGACTTCATTCTTGCTTTAAATGGCCTCTCAAAATCTTTGGCAGTGGCAGGGTCTATTACTAGTTTGTTAAGTTTCTGCTCCTGTCACAGCCAATAAATCACATGGTGCCATGGTGGTATCAGGACCAATAACATATCAAATTTCATAATCATATCATATACCTTTTGATATACAACATAAATTATGCACGCAGATTTGTATGTATAAGTGTTATAAATTAGATAATCTATTTTTTACATGTAATAGCAACGGTTATGGATGATTTGCCTTTTATATGCAATGGCAGAGATTATAGACGACAAATAATATAGAACTTTCTTGGTTATTTAAACCAACAATTGATAACTAACTTAGAGGTCAGTATGGACAATTCAAGAATCATAATCACAAGCTTTCCAAAATGAGACCCATAGAATCAAATATATTCTTAATTGAAATAGTGTTGGGAAGAAAAAAAATTACCTAATACTCGTGCAAAAGGTCAGAATTAAGTAACCATTTCTGTCCAGACTCATGCAGTATTGAATAATTCCTAGCTTTTAATCCCAACTTATGTGAGACACTTTTCCTTTTGGGAAATGCCATGTTATTAGACACTTTTTACTAACAAACTTCCATAATTCAAACTAACTTTTGTCTTTGAATCCAAAAATATGCCAACTGTCACATTGGAAAGACGTATTAACAAACACTTACACTTTGAAGTGCCTCAAGCTTTCTCTGCAGAGCCTCATGTTCTGCCTGGATACGAAATGGAACGCCATGCTTTTGATAAACATTATTTTGTGCCAGATCTTCATCAATCTCACTTTCTGTGGTTGCAAAAGGATGATTTGCTGGAATCCACCTGATCGTATCAGGGTCCACATCAGGAGGTATTGAATCACCTTCTCTAAGAAACAATGTCGGCCTCTTCCACTGATAGGCACGTGATCTCCTTTTCTGATGTATCGCTTGTTGTTCCCTTGTAAGAGTAACTGGTGCTAAGCGGTACACTTTGCCACCCATCTCAACAGTTGAATTGCTCTTACTAACCTTAACCATTGGGTTATTAAATGGGTCTTCATACTTAAGAGGACTAGAGCTGCAATTTCAAGAGAAAAATGAATTAAGGAATGAGTAAGACTACAAATTCAAAGCTACCATGAATTAGCAACACTTGATCAATCATACTCTAAAATAATGTTCCTAGAGAGGACGATATTCAAGAAATAGTCATTTGAGGTTGCAAATTAATATCCACACAACCAGTAACAACCTTAACTAACATAATTATACCTAAAGTACAAAACATACTAATGGAAGTTTTCTAGAGGAGCTATAAGTGTTCAACAAGATAATAACACTGATTAAAAGTTCAGAGCCATACATGCCTCTTCTATCAGATCTCAATTGACCGCGCCGAACAAGATCAGCCACCGTGCCAGGACTGCTATATCTTGATTTTCTCAACATGTGATTTCTCACAGCAATAATCAACAAAGTTGCTATCACAAATATACCAACTGCAAAACCAGCACCTGGATGCTTTTTTGTCTGCAAAGAGATAGTATAAAAATGAGTATAAAGACAATGTAAAACCATCACACCAGTCTTTTTATGTTTTCGATCAGATCAGAGTAGCAATATATCACCATCACAAACCATTGTTCAAGCTCTGATGTAATTGTTTCAAGGCCTACCTATTCTTTTGCCACTAGCAAAATCCATAGCTAATTATAACAGAGCAGTCTAACAATAAATTGGACCCTGAATTAATCAAAGCACAATGTTGCTACTCTATACTGGAATATCTCTGGCCAAAGTAGCATATACTTGCATGAACTTTTGAGTCAATTCTAATAGGCCAATTAGAAAACAGTAATCCTTTATTTAACATCTCAAACTAAGTGACACTTGAACTAAACCAATAATTATTGCAATTCAAACTAAAATAATAAATGAAAACCTAGTAAGCACCAAAGATGTACTCCCACAGAAAACAATGTCCAAGAAATTTACCAAGAAAACGATGGGAGGGCAAGAGCCAACAGTCACTTGCAATTTAGTAATCACATTTTTCGGAATCAGTATAATCTTATTCTTAGATTCAACAACGTTGCTTTCCCCGGGAAGTTGCCTGACATCATCACCATTCAATGAATTGCGTGCAGCTCTTAATTCAATCCTTTTCAAAATATAGCTTCTATTGTAGCCTCGGTCGAGCCAAAATCGTGCTCTGAATTCTAGCAAGCTTGGCGAAACTCGATGCTTCAATGGATAACAAAAACGGATTAATACATCCAGAAGCATCAATCAAGTACAGCCCTAGGTTATTAAGAAGTGGCCTTCGAATCAATTATTACCTGAAATGAGACCGTATGAAATTGAAGAGACCAAACTGAAGCCATTTTTTGTTGTTCTTATTCAAGGAAGAAAAATGCTCATTCTCGCTGCAAATTGTAAAATTAGGGCTAGCGAGAAAGAAGGATAATCAAAAGGAACCGCAAGATTACCGGAAGATGGCCACCGGAAGGGCTCAAATTGCGCCGCCGTTATATCACCGGCCAGAAATCCGAAGCTTTTCTGCTAGTCAGTGGCGAGTACACTCTCACCCCCGTCTCCTGAGAACGAAACTGTGAAATGGATGCCGTCACTGTCAGTTCAAAGTTTGGGCTTTCATTGGGCTACTGGGTCATTAATGCATGTTTTAGCCCAATTCTAAAATATTGGACCGGCCCAGATACTAGCATCATACATTCATATGGATCAGGAAAGGTAGCTAGCAAACTAATTGAACAAATGGTGAGAGAGTTGTTATACCATGGACCAGGGTTTACCTTGTGAGGTGAATTCGGTTTTAAACGGTGTATTTTTAGTATTGGAATTGTGAACTTTTAGAATATAAATTGTGTTTTAAAGTCAAAATACATAAATTGTGTACGTTAACAATGTGTGTTCGTAGTATACAAAATGTGAAATTAAAAAAAAATTGTAAAATTGTGTATCTTTGAACCCGGATCCACCTTGCAATATGGACCTGAGTCCAAAGAATAATTTAAGATAAGGCAATTGTATTCTACTATTCTGGTTGAAAAGTAACATTATTATCTTTTTCTCTTCAAGTTTTGATAGGTTTCAATTATTAATCAGAAAAATATTGATCATTGTCACAAGAAAAATATAGATCATTTTGATCAACCATTTGTCCACCTAAATTAATTACCCTATAATACACATTTATTATGATAGATTAATGAGGGCTTAACAATAAAAAGAAAATGCTATTTTCCCATTTTTAAAAAAATAATATTTCCTCTCATGATATGGCTTATAATCAATGGGTGCCATGAATTGGCTAACCCCACTTACTTTTAATTAAACAAAA
>CM008340.1:5225076-5253265 GCA_002525835.2 Ipomoea batatas
ACAATTTATATCGTGGACCAGGGTGCACAATCCACGATCCAAAACGACGTCGTTTTGGATCTTTTTAATTAACAATTTTTTTTTTTAAATCCCGTTTCCCATTTGGCTGTTAACTTATAAGATGAGTTCTGTGTATTTTGTAACATTTTAAAAATTGAGGGGTAAAATTTACACTGCTAATAATTTAGGAGTAACATTGATAATTGACGTATTGTGAAGAGTATAAATTACAATTTTCTAAAAAAAAAAACTCCCCCCTCCTTTCCCTAGTAGGCATGCTTAGTTGAATAAGCAATCAACACAAGTCATTGTAGGAGTTTGACTCTCATTTAAAGCTTGAGACTCAATGGTGAGTTGACCAATTATTGTGGAACCAGCTCTCTATTACGTGTTATATTGAGAATTAGAAACTGAATACTGACAATTTACCTTGAGAAGAAAAAAAAAAATCTAATTTTGAGTTTTACTGGATGATCTAAGAATAACTCATGCTATTAAATTTATTTATATCTACTATATTAATAAGAGTCAAAGAAAGTCAAGCCTATAACGAGTAAAAGAATAACTGTCAAATTATTAAAGCAAATGAATGATTCAGATTGTTTTCTACTATATACGTAGTATACTAATAAGAGCCAAAGAAAGTTAGGCCTATAATGGGTAGAAAAAATGACGGTCAAATTATTAGATCAAATGAATGGTTCAGATTGTTTAGATTTATATTTTTCCTTGAGATTTTCTAATTTATCCTTAACTAGTGTTCGCACCCGTGCGATAATATTTTAAGAATATTTGGATCGGTATATATAATTATAGAAATTATAACATCAAATATTATATAGTGCAATTGAAAAGATGATTTGGATCGATTGTGTTTTATAATGTTATCCTTGCATGAATTTGACCAAATAATTATTATTCAATTAATAGATAATGTGTATATGTAAACATCCGGTGCTGAAACTTTAAAAATTTTATATATCAGTGTTTAGGATTTGTATAACTTGGACAAATTTGCTCGTTGAAAAAAAAAAAAACATAATATCACAAGTTTAAATTAAATATTATTGAAAACCTCTTTGTAGACGACATTGGTAGTAGCAACTTAATCTTGTTCATCTTTGTCTAGCGCTAACACATTCAGGCCATCAAGATGAGTGCCTCGGGAAAAAGTCAGGTATAATTGACCGTGATTAAACACCGATTTGCCCAACACGAGTTAGCGTTTGGCCCTAGCTTTTGTTGATAGTCTTGGCATATGCGAGCATCAATGAAAATTGTTTACGCTGAAACTTGAAGGGCAATCTCATATCAGAATGAGTGAAAGACATTCGGGAGATAAGAACTTTGGTTCCTTTATGTTTCTCATTAACTATTCTTGCTTCGACAATGTGATCTGCCTCTTGTGACGATGAGACGAGTACCGTTGCAAAGACCTGAAAAATTAATTTACTTTATAAAGTAGAAAGTGAATAAGATGTCAACATAATGGATTTATAAAATAATGTTTAAAGTCACGGCCTATTCAGCAAAGATGAGTAGATGAATTGGACAATTAGCGGTTTAGCACCCTTAATAGCCGGTTTTGTACTAATACCAAACTCCCACGACTCCACGAGACGATGAGCCCCACCCAATCCCAATCCGCTTGTGCATACATAAACTCTTTTTTTTCTTTCTTTCTTTTCTTTGTTTATGTTTTGTACTGGGCGTTGATTTCTCACTTAGAAGGTTTCCATTTTGGGGGGTTTTCTCTTAATGTCTGACAAGTAGCATAAAGGAGAACAAGATCACAATCAATCGTCCTCATTACTTGTGAGAAATTTCTTCTTCTTTACTCGTTCAAGAGGATTAAATTCTTGTAATTCATTTCAGTATCTTGATTAGTCTCTGAACTTGGGTTTCCTTCAATTATGTATACAAGCATTGATTTGGGTGAGTTTTGATTTTATCCTTTCCTGTGTTCAGTTTTTATGTTAGTGAAAGTTCTGAAAGCTTGATCTGGGTTTCTGGGGTTTTGGGTTTCTTGTCATAGTTTTAGGCTTTACGTTTACAAGGCTGAAAGGTTCTACTTTTGGGGCAAAACTTCTTCAAATTGTTGAGTTTGGACCATAGAACCTTCTGGTTACCTTTGGAATTTGGAAAGAAGTGAAGTGGAAGGAAGTTAATTTTTTGTTGTGGATAAGGATCTATTCAAGTCAAGGGGTTTAGTGCTTAGGACTGGAGTTTATGTTCAGGAATGCTAATGGCGACTGATACTGAAATTTCACATACATTCACTGTATTAGAAGGAAGTTTTTTTTTTTTTTGAAAACTATTAGAAGGAAGTTGTAATAACAAAGACAACACTCCAACTTCAAACAATGAATTACAAGTGAAATTAGAACCAAGTGGCAAACCTCCTCGGCATCTTTCCACTGTGAGGCATTCTATAAGTTCTGCTATGCTTGTTGCATCTGCTGATTTGGTAAGTTTCTATCCACCCCCTTGGCATGTTTAGGCTAATATCTTATATCTGATATCTTTGCTTTGTACGGGTTTTTCTATAAATTGTTCTACTAATTATAATTTGTGAAATGGCTTATTGTAGCTCTAACAATGCTCTTTCCAGTGTGTTATTATTATACTGCTGCATTAAATATCATCATACTTCTGCAACTCTGCAAGTCAAATGGGTCGTGTTCAAAAGGTGTAAATAAGTTATTAATTATATCCATCAGTTGGTATTTAATTTGCCATCAGGGTAGTTTTTAAGTTACTGCTATTTTCCTTCCATTTTTGTTTAGACTTGCCTTATTGACTCTTTGATACTTTTTACATTTAAGATGCATCTCTAGTTACTTGAATGTATTTTTATCACTTAGCTTGTAATATCCCACTCTAACCCCAGCTCGAAATGCAGAATAGCAAAGCTATTGTTTGGCTGTGTCTTCTTTCTTTGTGGGGATGGGTTCCTACAGCTAAGTATTTAAACTTAATAATATTACCTGAATTTCCAAACCTAGAAGGAATCATTTTTGCCCACCTTATTATTCATTACCAAAGAAGCATTAAATAACTTCTAATACTGCTTTTGTGCTTTGTAGTTCCCCTTATGTCCTTTAGCATGTGATATGGTCTAAGAACTATATGTAGCTAATTTTGTTCATTTTTATACCTTTTGAAGGATTTTGATTATGGTGTCAAGGAGGCCCAGTGCCCTTCCAAAGGAAAACCAAGCTTTATACCAGTATATCGTTCTGGAAGTTATGCTGAGAAAGGACCCAAGCAATACATGGAGGATGAACACATCAGAATAGACCATTTACTTGAGCATTTTGGTGAAACTGCGGGTTTCACTTCTGCTGGAGCTTTCTATGGGTCTGTAGCTTAATTGCTTTCATATTTACTTGATAAATTTACAACTTGCCCCTGGCCCCTGTTTGTGGGATCTCTAGGGCGCATACCATCTGATCTTGCATATTATTGCATATAGCCAATCATGTTTTCCTTTTAAGAGTTGCTATGCAGTGAATGTTGATGGTTGATTGTCAATTGAACTTGTTAATGAGCACACAGGAGTTGTGCCGTACAGGAATTTACTACAAATCCTTTTCACTTCATACCTCCTTGATAGATTACAACACTGTAATCGATACTCTGTGTGTGTGTATAGTCTCCCCTCTCCAATACCTTTCTACACTCAAATTTCGTTTATTGATTGGTTATATAGACTTACTGCGTAGAAAGTTGATGAGAATTTCATTTTTATCGGCAGGTTTTTGATGGCCATGGTGGTACAGATGCAGCATTATTTGTCAGGAATAATATTCTCAAGTTTATTGTTGAGGAATCTTGATTCCCCTTTGTCTAGAAAAGGCTATCAGCAATGCTTTTCTGAAAACTGATTATGCCTTTGCTGATGATATATCCTCTGGTACAACAGCACTGACTGCACTCATATTTGAAAGGTTCGTTGGTTTTTGCATTTCTTCAGTACTTTAAATATGACATAAGTTAGGATGATGCATTAATTTTCCCCTTTGTTATTTGTTATTATTCACTTACCAAAAGGAATAACAAGAGAAAAAGGGGTTCCTATTATTTGGCATGTATATTATTTATGTAAAATACAAATGATTCACACTTTTAGTACCAATATCAGGGGATGAGTCTGATTTAGTATTGTAATTTTGGCGCAACTAATATATTACAGAAGAACTTGAGGATTATGTTGTTATTTTTTGCAAAAAAATGATAGTTGCCAATGTCGGGGATTGTCGTGCTGTGTTGGGGAAACGTGGACGAGCCATTGAGTAATCTAAAATTGCAGACAAATGAGCCATGTATTATTCAATTAATTGAGTAATACTTTTTAAACTAATCTTATAACCAATCAAATAAATATACACGTTCAATTGGACAATTATTTCCTCGAATTCAAGTAAGGATAACATCAGAAAACATAATTAATCCAACAAATTTCATCAATTGCACAATATAATATTCAACATTATAATTTATATAATTAAATATCGATCTAAATATTCTTAAAATATTATAACAAAATCAATTTCGTGCAACGAACATGAGAAAATACTAATTATAAAGAAATAACGTAATTATAGTTCTAAATCAAGAAATCTTAAGAAATACCCAATGAAATAATGCATGTAATTGTTTATGAAAATTTGAGTGTACATGTGCAGCGGCAAAGGGGGCATGTTGTTTTGTTGCGTAGTCATGGAATAATGCAGCCATTGTGAAACCTATGCAAACAAGGCAACAATGGAATGACCATTGTCCCTTTCATAAACCCTTCCTAGCAGAACATTCACCTTTCTCATTAACCTCTTCTGTGTAAAACGAATTCTTGGACTTTTTCCCATCATCTATCCTCATCGAAGCCGTTTCTAAGACGACCAATAAAAACAACCCACAAATCCAATTTGTTGTGTCAACTTGGTCCAAAGCAAATGTCGCTATACGACCCACAATTTCTTCGCCAACTCTAGAATCCACCTCGCCGAGCCTGTCGAAGAAGAACCTAAAAGCGCTCGCCGGAGAACTCAAGTCCAATACCGGATTGAAGTTAAAATCAAAACGTAAGCCCTCCGAACCCTCGCGTGTAAATTTCCAAATCTGCAATTTTCCCTCACTTGGGAATCCCAAGGGATAGCCGCTCAGCTCCCTTATTGCCGCCATTAATCTCTAAGTTCCGAAGTGGAAGGAGAGAAAGAAAGAAGAGCAAATTAAAGCAGAGACAAAGACAGAAAGAAGAATTCCACAACCACAAACCTTATTTCCTACTATATATAAATAAATACTCTAAAACTAAACAAAAAGCTTCTTAAATCCTAATCTGTTTAAAACTAAACTTCCTAATATGTTTAAAACTAAACTTCCTAATTTGTTTAAAACTAAGCAAACTTATAATGTCTTTGAAATCAATAACCTTTTAGTAGTAAGTTATTGACGAGTTTATAGTTTCTTATCACTTTTGTTACTTATTTAAAGATTAGGATAAATTGTTTTTCTTTAAAAAAAAAAATAAAAATTAGTACTAAAAATTTTAAAGACACCCATCTTACAAACTCTGGCTTTTTTTTTTTTTTTTAAATTTAGTTTTAATTAATTATTTTATTTTAAATTATAAAAAAATTATTTTTAAATCAGTAACCGGCACGTCAGCACAACTTCAACAACAATTTATATCGTGGACCAGGGTGCACAATGCATTGTGCACCACGATCCAAAACGACGTCGTTTTGGATCTTTTTAATTAACAATTTTTTTTTTGAAACTCCGTTTCTCATTTGGTTGTTAACTTATAAGATAAGTTCTGTGTATTTTGTAACGTTTTGAAAATTGAGGAATAACATTTACATTACTAATAATTTAGGAGTGACATTGATAATTGACATATTGTGAAGAGCATAAATTACAATTTTCTATAAAAAAAAAAAACCCCCCCTCCCCTCTCCTAGTAGGCATGCTTAGTTGAATAAGCAATCAACACAAGTCATTGAAGGAGTTTGACTCTCATTAAAAGCTTGAGACTCAATGGTGAGTTGACCAATTATTGTGGAACCAGCTCTCTATTACGTGGTGTTATATTGAGAATTAGAAACTGAATACTGACAATTTACCTTGAGAAGAAAAAAAAAAACTCATTTTGAGTTTTACTGGATGATCTAAGAATAACTCATGCTATTAAATTTATTTATATCTATTATATTAATAAGAGCCAAAGAAAGTTAATAGGTAGAAAAAATAACGGTTAAATTATTAGATCAAATGAATGGTTCATATTGTTTTCTACTATACTAATAAGAGCCAAAGAAAGTTAGACCTATAATGGGTATAAAAAATGACGGTCAAATTATTATATCAAATAAATTAGTAGTTACACTAAAAAAATGATACATATGTATTTCTTTAATACCATGAAAAAAAATAAAAAAAGAATAATTTGAAACCAATTATATTAACTACTTGAGAGATTTGTTGACAATGAAGGTACTCAAATAACCCATTATCCAGCAAATTGACGCGAGAAACCACCTTTTAATATCTTTGGAATACATAATATTTTAAATTTTTAAATTTTTATTTAATCATTTTTCTTAAACTAGGGATTTCTTTATCCACAATAACTCATTCAACAATAATGGTTGAACCAAATGAACTCCAAGCAGAACACCTAAAGGAAAGTCCATAGCTCCTATATCATAATCTCATTGCATGACGTTGTCATCTATGCTACCAACAATAATCGAATTTCAAATAACACACTACCAACAAAAATGAAGAGAACAAATACTAAAGATGAAGACAATGACAATGTTACTCAAAAGAGCATTAAGAACACTTAGACTATCGATTTTACAAGGTTGCAAACATTTATTTTAGTAATAATTATAATGAATTTTATATGTTATCTTGGATTCATATACTTTGGGTTAGATATTTAAATAAAAAAATTCGACATTCAGTTACCGCTTAAACTTCTCCTACATAATCTTGTATTTATATATTTTTAAATATTTATTTAAATATAAACATTGGGCATTAATCCATTCGCGGGCGTATAAAACTAGTTTGCTTTTATAAAGTAGAGAGTGAATAAGATGTCAACATAATGGATTTATAAAATAATGTTTAAAGTCACGACCTATTCAGCAAAGATGAATAGATGAATTTGGACAACTAGCGGTTTAGCACCCTTAATCGCCGGTTTTGTACTAATACCAAACTCCCACGACTCCACGAGACGATGAGCCCCACCCAATCCCAATCCGCTTGTGCATACATAAACTCTTTTTTTTCTTTCTTTCTTTTCTTTGTTTATGTTTTGTACTGGGCGTTGATTTCTCACTTAGAAGGTTTCCATTTTGGGGGGTTTTCTCTTAATGTCTGACAAGTAGCATAAAGGAGAACAAGATCACAATCAATCGTCCTCATTACTTGTGAGAAATTTCTTCTTCTTTACTCGTTCAAGAGGATTAAATTCTTGTAATTCATTTCAGTATCTTGATTAGAGTCTGACCTTGGCTTTCCTTCAATTATGCATACAAGCATTGATTTGGGTGAGTTTTGATTTTATCCTTTCCTGTGTTCAGTTTTTATGTTAGTGAAAGTTCTGAAAGCTTGATCTGTGGGTTTCTGGGGTTTTGGGTTTCTTGGCATAGTTTTAGGCTTTACGTTTACAAGGCCGAAAGTTTCGACTTTTGGGGCAAAACTTCTTCAAATTGTTGAGTTTGGACCATAGAACCTTCTGGTTACCTTTGGAATTTGGAAAGAAGTGAAGTGGAAGGAAGTTAATTTTGTTGTGGATAAGGATCTATTCAAGTCAAGGGGATTAGTGCTTAGGACTGGAGTTTATGTTCAGGAATGCTAATGGCGACTGATACTGAAATTTCACATACATTCACTGTATTAGAAGGAAGTTATAATAACAAGGACAACACTCCAACTTCAAACAATGAATTACAAGTGAAATCAGAACCAAGTGGCAAACCTCCACGCCATCTTTCCACTGTGAGGCATTCTATAAGTTCTGCTATGCTTGTAGCATCTGCTGATTTGGTATGTTTCTACCCACCCCCTTGGCATTTTTAGGTTAATGCCTGATATCTTTGCTGTGTATGGGTTTTTCTATAAATTGATCTACTTGTTATAATTTGTGAAATGGTTTATTGTAGCTCGAATAATGCTCTTTCCAGTGTGTTATTATTACACTGCTGCCTTCTGTTCAAACGGTGTAAATAAGCTAATAATTATATCCATATGTTGGTATTTAATTTGCCATCAGGGTAAGTTTTTAAGTTACTGCTATTTTCCTTCCATTTTTGTTTAGACTCGCGCCTTATTGACTCTTTGATACTTTTTACATTTAAGATGCATCTCTAGTTACTTGAATGTATTTTTATCACTTAGCTTGTAATATCCCACTCTAACCCCAGCCCGAAATGCAGAATAGCAAAGCTATTGTTTGGCTGTGTCTTCTTTCTTTGTGGGGATGGGTTCCTAACTTCCTATAGCTAAGTAGTTAAAGACCAGCATTTTTCAGACTTAACAGGTGGAGAGGAATCTTAATAATATTACCTGAACTTCCAAACCTAGAAGGACTCGTTTTTGCCCACCTTATTATTCATTACCAAAGAAGCATTAAATAACTTCCAATACTGCTTTTGTGCTTTGTAGTTCCTCTTATGTCGTTTAGCATGTGATATGGTCTAAGAACTCTGTAGCTAATTTTGTTCATTTTTATACCTTTTGAAGGATTTTGATTATGGTGTCAAGGAGGCCCAGTGCCCTTCCAATGGAAAACCAAGCTTTATACCAGTATATCGTTCTGGAAGTTATGCTGAGAAAGGACCCAAGCAATACATGGAGGATGAACACATCAGAATAGACCATTTACTTGAGCATTTTGGTGAAACTGCGGGGTTCACTTCTTCTGGAGCTTTCTATGGGGTCTGTAGCTTAATTGCTTTCATATTTACTCAATAAATTTACAATTTGCCCCTGGCCCCTGTTTGTGGGATCTCTAGGAAGCATGCCATCTGATTTTGCATATTATTGCATATGGCCAATCATGNTCGTTTTCTCTTCTTTTTTTTTTTTGCAGAAAAATGATAGTTGCCAATGCCGGGGATTGTCATTCTGTGTTGGGGAAACGTGGACGAGCCATTGAGTAATCTAAAATTGCAGACAAATAAGTCATATATTATTCAATTAATTGAGTAATACTTTTTACACTAATCTTATAACCAATCAAATAAATGTACACGTTCAATTGGACAATTATTTACTCGAACTCAAGCAAGGATAATATCAGAAAACATAATTAATCTAATAAATTTCATCAATTGCACTATATAATATTCAATATTATAATTTATATAATTAAATATCGATCTAAATATTCTTAAAATATTATAACAAAATCAATTCTGCACAGGAGAAAATACTTGTTATAAAGAAATAACATAATTACAGTTCTAAATCAAGAAATCTTAAGAAAAACCCAATGAAATAATGCATGTAATTGTTTATGAAAATTTGAGTGTACATGTGTAGCGGCAAAGGGGGCATGTTGTATTGTTGCGTAGCCATGGAATAATGCAGCCATTGTGAAACCTATGCAAACAGGGCAACAATGGAATGACCATTGTCCCTTTCATAAACCCTTCCAAGCAGAACATTCACCTTTCTCATTAACCTCTTCTGTGTAAAACCAATTCTCGCCCTTTTTCCCATCATCTATCCTCATCGGAACCATTTCTAGGACGACCAATAAAAACAACCCACAAATCCAATTTGTTGTGCCAACTTGGTCCAAAGCAAACGTCGCTATACGACCCACAATTTCTTCGCCCACTCCAGAATCTACCTCGCCGAGCCTGTCGAAGAAGAACCTAAAAGCGCTCGCCGGAGAACTCAAGTCCAATACCCGATTGAAGTTAAAATCAAAACGTAAGCCCTCCGAACCGGGAGTAAATTTCCAAATCTGCAATTTTCCCTCACTTGGGAATCCCAAGGGATAGCCGCTCAGCTCCCTTATTGCCGCCATTAACCTCTAAGTTCCGAAGTGGAAGAAGAGAAAGAAATAAGAGCAAATTAAAGCAGAGACAAAGACAGAAAGAAGAACTCCACAACCACAAACCTTATTTCCTACTATATATAAATAAATACGCTAATACTAAACAAAAAGCTTCTTAAATCCTAATCTGTTTAAAACTAAACTTCATAATCTGTTTAAAACTAAACTTCCTAATTTGTTTAAAACTAAGCAAACTTATAATGTCTTTGAAATCAATAACCTTTTAGTAATAAGTTATTGACGAGTTTATAGTTTCTTATCACTTTTGTTACTTATTTTTCAACTTATTTAAAGATAAGGATAATTTGTTTTTTTTTTTAAATGAGAACTAAAAATTTTAAAGACACCCATCTTACAAACTCCTACTGTTTTGTTTTGTTTTTTTAGTTAATTATTTTATTTTAAATTATTAAAAAAATTATTTTTTAATCAGTAACCGTCACGTCAGCACAATTTCAACAATAATTTATATCATGGACCAGGGTGCACAATGCATTGTGCACCGCGATCCAAAACGACGTCGTTTTGGATCTTTTAAATTAATAATTTTTTTTTTTGAAATCCTTCCCATTTGACTGTTAACTTATAAGATGAGTTCTGTGTATTTTGTAACGTTTTGAAAATTGAAGGGTAACATTTACACTACTAATAATTTAAAAGTGACATTGATAATTAACATATTGTGAAGAGCATAAATTACAATTTTCTAAAAAAAAAAAACTCCCCCCTCTTCTCGCTAGTAGGCATGCTTAATTGAATAAGCAATCAACACAAGTCATTGTAGGAGTTTGACTCTCATTAAAAGTTTGAGACTCAATGGTGAGTTGACCAATTATTGTGGAACCAGCTCTGTATTATGTGTTATATTGAGAATTAGAAACTGAATATTGACAATTTACCTTGAGCAGAAAAAAAAAAACTCATTTTGAGTTTTACTGGATGATCTAAGAATAACTCATGCTATTAAATTTATTTATATCTACTATATTAATAAGAGTCAAAGAAAGTTAGGTCTATAATGAGTAAAAAAATAACTGTCAAATTACTAAATCAAATGAATGGTTTAGATTGTTTTCTACTATACTAATAAGAGCCAAAGAAAGTTAGGCCTATAATTGGTAGAAAAAATGACGGTCAATTATACATAACTTTTTCCCGAGTCACCCATCTTGATAGCCTGAATGTGTTAGCGCTAGACAAAGATGAACAAGATTATGTTGCTATCAATGTTGTCTATAGAGAGGTTTTATGTTTTTTTTTTTCAACGAGCAAATTTGTCCAAGTTATACAAATCCTAAACACTGATATATAAAATTTTGGGTTAATACCACAAATAGTCCTCTGACTATTAGGCTAGTACTCCTTTTAGTCATCGACTTTCAATTCGACCACAAATGGTCCTCTGACTTTCATTTTTGACCACAAATAGTCTTCTGTTAAGATTTCTGTTAAATAGGTGTTAAATCTAGGGGTAATATCGTCAAATTGATTAATATTATTATGATTACTTCTTTTTTGAGAATTATATGACACCATAATTAATTTCAAACATTAATAAGCATTAAGTTAATAAATATAATAACAAAGTGGACGTGACAAATTACATAAATGAACAAATTAAATAAAATTCCATGATTAATGTTCGCAATTTGTACTTGATTAATTATATTAATTCAACGGTGGCGGCCTTCAGTTAAGTCCCAAACAAAATGTTTGATCGATTAATAAAGAGTGAAAATTATTAATCATCCCTGTATGAACAACCATGAAAGTTATGGAAACAAGGTTTAAAAAAAAATTTCTTCCATTTTAATCAGTTGGTTNGAGCCATTGAGTTGTCCAAGGACCATAAACCAAATAGCACATCTGAAAGGTTTAGAATAGAAAAACTTGGAGGAGCCATATACGATGGGTACCTAAATGGCCAGCTATCTGTTTCTCGTGCCTTAGGAGATTGGCATATGAAGGGTCCGAAAGGTTCTGCCTGCCCCTTGAGTGCCGAGCCAGAGTTGCAGGAGACTATACTAACGGAGGATGATGAATTCTTAATCATGGGCTGTGACGGTCTTTGGGATGTTATGAGTAGCCAGTATGCTGTAACAATGGCTAGGAAAGAATTGATGCTGCACAACGACCCCGAAAGATGTTCAAGAGAATTGGTTCGGGAAGCTCTCAAGCGCAACACATGCGATAACTTGACAGTAATAGTGGTGTGTTTCTCCCCAGAACCTCCGCCTCGGATAGAAGTACCTCAAACGCGATTTAGGCGAAGTATATCAGCAGAAGGATTGAATCTTCTAAAAGGGGTATTAGAAAACAACCCGTAACAAGGACCTTGGCAAATTACAGAGATCACAATCGTTGCAGAAGTCTTAACGCCCAACCAGGTCCAATGTCGAGTTCCACATTATGACTGTTTGGAAAGTTTCATCATTTAATACATTGTATACTGGTATTATGTTGTATCAATTGAATTAATGTTCCATTCCACTTACACCGGCCTGGCTTCATGTACAGATTCATCTGTATATAGTTTCTTGTTGATAACACATTGTTGGTGTGATTTACTGATTTTTGTCAACTTTGCTTCTGAGAGATGATTTCATTTAGAATGGTTTTGATATTTTGTGTGTTTCTTAATAATGTTTTCAATATTCTTTTGAGTTTTTCTATATGATGGCTGATCAGTCATTGTTCATGTCTCTCCCTCTTTGGCCACTTTTTGGTATAGAGAGCTGAAGGGATTGTTCTTATTAGAGGGAAGGTATTTTGTCTCCTCCAAATCTCCTTTCAAGGACTTCATGTTTTTCTCTGTTTTTGTTTTTGTTTCTGTTTCTTTTTTCTTTTGTTATTATTCTTCTTCTGCTTTGGCTATGAATC
The DNA here is from genome assembly GCA_002525835.2 of Ipomoea batatas. NCBI lineage: Eukaryota > Viridiplantae > Streptophyta > Magnoliopsida > Solanales > Convolvulaceae > Ipomoea > Ipomoea batatas. The sequence goes on from CM008340.1 coordinate 5,238,044, forward strand.
TTCCTTTTTTCTTTTCTCTTGGTGAGAAGGAATCTTCCTTTTTTATTTTTGGTTTATCTTTTCTCTTCCTGTTCTTCTTTTGCCCATGTTTTACATTTTCGGTGTGTTGACTATAGAAAAGACAAGTAGAGGAGAAACTAGTTAGCATAGGTTTGAAGTTTTCTTAGAGTAACTCTAGTGAGTTTTTTAAAGGATGTTTTAATTTAATTTTTTGGTTACACGAACGAGATGGGGTTAGAGAGTTACAGTGTTTTGATTGTTTTTTCGGACTATAGTGAGTCTCACCCAAAAAAAAAAAAAAAAGAGTAAAATTAGTGTGCGAAAATCGTGCAATTTGTTGAGTGTATTCGCCTACTAGGTACGTTGAGAGTCCTGTTGTCTTTGTTTTTGTTTTCCTATTTTTACTTTTCTTTTTCTTTTTTTCTCTGACAAAAAACTCTAGTAACTTCAAAATTATTCGATTGTTCTAATGCCTAATATAGTAATGGGATAATTAGGTAAGTGATAGACTCAATCCGGAGAGCCAACTCAGAGAACCCAGGATGGTCAAATGCTAAGAGCATCCACATGTGTGGATATTATTTGGTTATTTCAGACAAAAAAACTAAGTGCAAGCTTCTAACTGGTGCGGAGGGGAGTTATTTTGTGTTTTTTAATCCCTGCAAAGAGTTGGATAATTGTGGGCCCATAGCTGACAAAAACATAATACAATAGAATTGCATAAACATGGCAGATGCGCGTTTCGCACACCTGCCGCGCGCCTAGCTGGCCGCTAGGCACGTTTATATGCAGCTGATTTTTAATTTGTTTTGTCTCCTTTTCTGAGCTGCTGTCAGTTTTATTTGTTTTTTGTATTTTTTTTTTTTTTACTTCTTCTCTCCTCCTCACTCTCTTTCCTAGGTGTCTTTTAAAAACTTGTGCCAATAACCCAACTGATAATGATGCTCTAATTGGGTTGGGAAGTCAAGGCCTGAAGTTAATTGGGTCTAGGAAATAATCAGTAGTAATGGGCAAGGTTTGTGGGTCCTAGATAGGAAGAGAACAGAGTTAAGGGGGTGAATTGAGCTAAGAGATATAGTTAAGGGTGTTGGGGTGGAAATGCAGGAAGGGTGGATTCTAAAGTGGGACACGGCTAGGGTTTTGGTGGTTAAGATGCAATATTGAGGNCTTTTATAGTGTATAGAGATTATAGGACAAAAAGTTGCACTTCTTTTATAATGTATAGAGATTATAGGACAAAAAGCATATCTAGAGATGGCTCGTAACTTACTTTCCAGGTAAATAAATGTGATAGACGAAGTTGATTCAACTGAGTTCTACAAAAAAAGCTAAAAATAGTAGAGAACAAGGTAATTGGCATACCATGCAGCATAGCAGATATGCTCCCGTAGCTGTAGTAATCATATACCATGAGTTTTTCATCCTTGGAGTAGTAGTACGCCCGCAAAGGAGCCACATTCTCATGCCGGATACTTCCAACAACCTCCATCTGCTGCTCAAATTCTTTCCTCCCAACGCCTACTTCCTTCAATCTTTTCACCACAACAATGGTTGCATCTTCTAAAGCTGCCTTATACGTAGTCCCAAAGGTTCCCTTCCCTAGTATCTCAGCAGAAGCTCTCAACAGGTCTTCGAGGTCAAATGCAAGATTACAACCCTCAAAGAACACCAGATTATCTCTTCCATTTTGACTACTGGAAGCTGCCGTCCTGACAGATGAATCTTTTTTGATTGGTTTTGCTGGAGCCCCATTTTCATCTTCTTTCTGTGAATAGCAAAGAATCAACAACATAGCAATTACCGCAAACCCTAAAGCACAGCTTCCAATTATGATCCCCAGCAGTGCAGGTTCACTAAGGCTTTTGGATTTCTTGCTCAGCGGAGCACCAGGGGGAAGAACAGAGGGAACAGGAGGTAAAGAGACATCCGGAGAAAGATGGTTACCAGCAAAAGCTGATTCGGGGAATCTGCTAAGAGATGGAGGCAAATTTCCGGTGAGGTTATTGTTGGATAGATCTAATAGCTGCAAGCTAGGGAGGTTGAGATCAGGAATATTGCCCGAGAGCGAGTTGTTAGCAAGACTCAAAGCTGTCAAATGAGTCAAGTTGGACATCGAGGAAGGTATGCTCCCATTAAACTCATTATTTGACAAATTCAACACTGAAAGGCTTTTCCAAACAGAAAAATCAGCCGGCAGGGGACCATGAAAGCTATTGGACTGGAGATAGAGCATGTTCAAATTCTCAAGCTTCCAGAAATCAGAAGGGAAAGAACCAGAGATCCGATTGGATCTCAGACTCAAAATCTGAAGTCCAGACAAACGGCTCAAGGAATTCAAAGGAATTGAGCCACGCATTCCAATTCCCGGCAACCTAACCGCTATGATTCTAGACTTATTATGATTGCAAGTCACTCCAACCCAGCTGCTACAAGCTGAGGTTTCCTCCTTCCAATTCAGCTTCCTCGAGTGGTGAATTCTATCAATGAAATCAAGAAGGGCTCGCTTATCCTCCATCGGCTCAGCTCTTGTCAAGCAGAAAATAGCTCCACAAAACAAAATTACGAACAATATGAACTTAGAACCCATTCTCTCCTTCTCTTCTCTGAACTAAAGTAAAAACACAAGAATTCCAGAGAAGATATAAGTCACAGAATGCAAATTAAAGGCTATGACTAATTGTCAGCCATAAATAAATAATTTCCACTAAAACTAAAGAGCAGTTAACGTTACGTGCACACTGAGGAAACCGTTTCGGTCAACAAAACAAAGTAAACGTTAGGTTTCAACTTTTCAATGCAAAACAACGATCAGAAACAAAGAGATTCTTCCACCTCCCTTTACTCAGTACTGATCATTTAATTTCTACAATAAACAGCTAAAAAAGCAATTCCTCAGTCTTCCTTCATTTACACCAAAAAGAGACTATATATAAACGAAATTTAAATATTTTCACTTTTCACTTCCAAAATCCAATTAGAACAAACCAAACAATGCAAAATTGAGCTAAGAAAAGAAACGTGATGGAATTCACCTGAAAAACAATTCTCCAGATCACATCAAAGGGAAGAAAGGTGTATGAAGCTGAGGAGGAGGCATGAATCAATAAGCTAAGCTTGAAGAATTCTGGAAAATTGAAAGGTGAAAATGAAGAATTTAGTTATAGTTAGAGACAGAAGAGAGTAGCAGAACAGTGGGATTATGAATTATGATGATAGGTGGAGGTGGGGGTGGGGTGGGGACAGGAAATGAATGACCGAAAACGTTATGAAACAGAAAGGCAAGTGGGGTTTTAGTTATGGAGAGCGCGAAGTTTGTGGGAAATACACGTGCACACAATGCACAATTAATACGGAGAACGACTTTTGCTCTGGTAAATGGTAATTGGACTAAATGTACCAATAAAATATTACTTACATGAATTTAAGTGAAATCTCTAATCCCTAATCCCTAATCTCTAATCCCTAATCTCTATCTAAGAGACAATAATATTAGTCCTTAACTGAAATGAAAATTATATTAGTAGTATAAATTAGGGTTAATACCACAAATAGTCCTCTGACTATTAGGCTAGTACTCCATTTAGTCCTTGACTTTCAATTCGACCACAAATGGTCCTCTGACTTTCATTTTTGACCACAAATAGTCTTCTGTTAAGATTTCTGTTAAATAGGTGTTAAATCTAGGGGTAATATCGTCAAATTGATTAATATTATTATGATTACTTCTTTTTGAGAATTATATGACACCATAATTAATTTCAAACATTAATAAACATTAAGTTAATAAATATAATAACAAAATGGACGTGACAAATTACATAAATGAACAAATTAAATAAAATTTCATGATTAATGTTCGCAATTTGTACTTGATTAATTATATTAATTCAACGGTGGCAACTTTCAGTTATGTCCCAAACAAAATGTTTGATCGATTAATGAAGAGTGAAAACTATGTATGAACAACCATGAAATTTATGGAAACAAGGTTTAAAAAAAATTCTTCCATTTTAATTTGTTGGTTAAATTAAAAACATATAGCTCTAATATTAAATTTTTATTTTGTACGCATAATTACGAGAATAATGTGTATTGTCTTTTTATTTATGAGTATTTATATTTGTTAATTGTTTCAATTATGTTTGTTGGTGAAAAATTGTAAACATTTTTATTTTATGACAATTATATATATCAATTTGACGATAATACCCCTATATTTAACACCTATTTAACAGGNAAAATGTGATCAAAGTCGCGTTCTCGTTCACCGGGTTCTAAGTTTTAGTGCTCAAACATTAGAATCGTAGTACGTTTTATCTTGGAAAACCTAGACCGCAACGCTTCTAGCACCCCGGGAGACGGTAAATAAGGTTTTAAGGAGAGGGTGCAACTCGACTCGTACTTACAACCTACCCAAAATACCATCCTCGTTCGTCCCTTTTGTTTTTCCAGATTTATAACCTTTCATAGGTTATTTTCTTCTTATTTAACCTTTTGTGGGTTTTGCTTTTCTCCATTCGTCAGGGAAACTCGAAGCATATTTTCCTACGCATACCACCAATCGTCGATATAGGACCGATCCTCTAAAATATTTTTCAGAAGTCATTTTTCTGATTTCTAAACGCACCCTAAAATTTGCTTTTAAATAGAGAAATTGAAATTTCTTGAAATTTATCACTTTATAAAGTTATGGAAGAAAATAAATTGCAAGTCTCACCAAACCCCATCGGGGAGTGATGATTATTATATATATTGATGACGACAATATTAGTAGTAACAACATGCTTAGTGCTTGTTTACAGCTTCCATAATTTTAATAATTAATTCAAATCAAATGCATGTATATGTAGCTTTACACACGTACAATGATGATGTTGAAGTTAGTAATATTTATATGAGGGAAATTAATATTAGAAATAATATAATGTATTAGCGGTGGGAGAAGGTGCAGGATGATCTCACATGGATTCTACATATTATTCGGCCGGTAATCCGCACGCCACCTCTCATACAATTACACCTGCATTAGTTTGAAAGCTATATTTACTAATTTATCCAACATAACTCATTTCTAATTTAAAAATTAAATTTAAATAAAGATCTGGTTAACAAGCTAGCCGCATGCCAACCGGGACACATCCTACTACCATAATACTATATACTATACATATTTGACTTTCATGCAAACCCCATTAATATACTTTCTTGCTGATGTATGTTCATATGTTTTTCTACAGCCTAGCACTAGCTAGCTAGCTAGCTTCATTTATGTTGCACCGACAAGTTACGTTATTAGTCCTATATATCAGTTTTATGATGCATATGTAAGACGAAATATTAAAAGAAACGAAACAAGTACAAGGCAATATTCTCAGCTCTTTATTTATTTTTTGATATTGTTATTCTATTCTATTTAAAACTTCTACATAAATAGTAATAATATATTGTCCCAACAAAAATACTTTTGTTTTTTTGGTGGTTAAGTGTTGTCAAGATAACTCAAAGGCGGTCGGATGAGGAGTATGAGACGTAATTGAGATGTAATTGATAACTTGAGTGACGAACTAAGTTGGCATGCAAACAGCAAATAATTGGAGTTCTTTATTCCTTTGTGCATAAATATTGAGGAATGAGAACAAGTGTGTCAATTTTCAGTCTAATCTTGATCAAATAGGTAGTTGAAAAATCACTGTTATAGATTAATTTTCAAGTTGACTAGACTTATTAAGTAGTTTTTAAGATTTTATGTGCCAAAATGACTAATGTTTGATGATGAGTTAGTTATTCTTTTAGATATTCACTATTTTTTAAAGCAAGGAAGACGAAGGGTTTGCAAACCATTCATGGCATAGGCGGTGGAATTCTAGTAGAGATCTGTTCACGGCTAATGTTTTACTCAATGTTATTTGTACTTCATCTTGCGGAGAGTCAGATTATAATGGTGACTCTTGTGAGTCTTTCAATAACACCAAAAAAATACTAATAACTAAGTGTAATCAAAAAAAAAATGCTTATTAAAAAAAACCCTAACAATCAAATACAAAACAAAGTAATCACATGTCCAAATACCAGCTATTTAACGTGAGTCAACCCTATTATGGACAAAAAATGGACAGTGCTTAGCCTCTAGCCTCTAACCTCTCTAAATATGTATATTGAAGGTGGGTGCACAAGTTTGTGGACCTCCCAACATGATTAGGATGGATGGCTAAGCAGGTGTTGCAAAGCCTGGTCGATATCATTGTGAAATAAGAGCAAGGACTCAGCTACATCATTCGATGAGAATCCCATATCTTTCACCCGACTATACTGCTCAACAAATTCCTTCACCTGAAAAACCATAGTTCAATCATTTAGAACACTATTTAGAATAGCCTTTCAAAATAAACTATTATTTTAAACTATCTATGCTTTACCAAACAAAGCTTATAGCTTATTTGTAGTTTAAAATAAGTTATAAGCTCTAAAATAAACTACAAACTCTAAAATAAGTTATTATCAAAAAAAAAAAAAACTCTAAAATAAGAGCTACCAAACATAGCCATTTGATCTCCTGAATGCAGCCAGCCCAACATTTGTTTCTAGAAATTTGGCAAACCAAATAGATTGCAAGTTTGAGCCTAGTGAAATCAATGCCCTTTAGACTCTGTATTTTGAAATGAAAGTCTTTGATGATTGTGCTTCATGGATTTATTTAAATGGTAAACATGTATGATGAACTATACTGAAGATACATAAATGTGAAGAACATATATTATAGATCTTAATTTTGATATTTAATGTACTCCAATTGTTTACATATGTTAGAATTAAAATCTTTCACATCAAAACTTGTAGAAGACAAATTATCTAAAGACAGTATTGCACTCTCTCTACCCAACTTCAAATCCTCTTTCTACTAGTAGTCAAGGACTCAAGGCCAGTGACTTAGATCAGACCACGAAAACAGGAAATGCTCTCAAGGCCTCAACAAGCACCAAATCATGCAAAATGAGGATTGATGTGCAGCAGTTTAAAACGAAATATAAAATAAAACGATAGAGACAATACCTTGGTTGGATCGTCTCCGTAATTTGCAACTGCAAGAGGCACAGCTTCTCTATTCAGGCCAGACGCGATGTATGTATTCACAATGGGATCTTCAGAGGAACCCTACATTTAAGTGAAACAAGATATACTTTCAATCTCAAAGGTTAGAAATGGTTCACTAGAAAAGAACATGCATTTAACAGGGCAGTAAGTGCCTGTGCAAACATACCATGGAGGGGAGAAGTCAGTCTCTGAATATGTATTGTCTCTATCAATAATAAAGTCATCACATGGAACAATCATCCAAAAATTCCAAATACTAAATATGCATTGTCTCTATAGGGTTGGAGAACTTGTAAAACTATTTTCCATCTAAACACGTTTTCCATTTTTCCATTTTCCTACTAGAAATTTGGAAAAAAATTTCAAATACTAAATTATGCAGTGTCTCTATCAATAATAAAATCACCACATGGAAACATTCATCCCACCCTTTCTCTTTTATGGCTTTAAATTAATACACCACATGCTGCATTTAATTCCAATATTCTCTTAGTTTTGCCAAGACAACACTAATCATAGGAAAGATGAAACTCACTGGATCAGTTTGGTCTGTTCTTTCCTGAGGAATATTTCCCAGAGTAAGCTCACTACAATTTGGGTTATCCTTCTCTGCTTCAGCCAAAATCTTTCTCTCTACATCAAATTCAAAGTTGAAAACACTTCGAGGGACATCTTCAAGTTGTGGGGACAAATGAGGCTGCAAGGAACCAACAAATTCATCAGTTTTTTGTTAATAACAAAAAAAAAAATCACTAAATCTAAAAATTAACAACATTAAAAGAAAAAAGAATTACAATACATGGCAAGTGTCACTTACTACTTCCAAACTTTTTACTACATCCACAAGCCAGATACAAATGTGTTACTAAACTATTGATTACTGTATGCTTAAAAAGATGACTGGGAAAAGCTCATTCTATATAATGGAATATTTTAGCATTTGTTGGGCGGAGGCTGGTAAAAGCCAAGTCCAACACCATGTGGCTAGGGAGATTGTTGAGCAGGGGCCAAGTTTACACCATGACTCTCGTAAATGTGTTATTGTATAAAGAAATAAAGTTGAGCATTTGCTAATAGCTATAGCTTTTGACATAGTGGGCGCATGTGGTATCAGAACCCGGTCACAAATTCCCGAGTCTCAACAAGAGCAGATAAGACTGGCCTGTGCTAGGAGGGGATTGTTGGGCGGAGGCCAGTTATACACTTCCACACTAGAAGGAAATAAAATTCTTCTAATATCTAATGCAAGTAAGAGGGAGTAAGAAAATCAATCCCCAATGTAATGCTTATAGAAACATTAACACCTACCAATCAGTCTAATAATGCTTTTATTATTATCAATTGAATAGCAAACATGAACAAACATACAGTATCATACATCAGAACTTGCATAGAGCCTAGTTGATCTAACAATTAACTTTAACACAAAGAATAAGCACACCCTGACCCTACGGCTAAACATCCATGGTGCTCCTTGATTAGCCATTTAACCTAGATGACAAGATAATCGACATAAATAGAATTCATACCAGAGGTGTCATCCGATACAAGTAAGAGTACTAGAATCATATTCTAACAAGTAAGTTAGAAAAATATGACCAAATGATTTTTTTAACTCTCGCCTGCTTACCGTGTCTAGGCTCGAGCTCGGGTTCTTTCTCAAAATTCCCGCTATCATTATTCATATCTTCTTCAAACGTCCGTTTTGACGTACTTGGTCCCTCACTGGAAATAAGGAAATACATTTTCAAAAAAAGATGCATTCCTTATTCAATTATTGTGTTCTTATGTACATCCGAATTAAGGGACTCGTGTACTAAGAACTGATAAGTACTACTATTATGTGTATACCCAATAAAGATACAATCCATGGTCTTTGGACCTATCTTTATTTTCTTAGGTGTTGGTACCAAAACTTTGGCAAGACACCCCCACACTTTGAGGTATTGGTAGGAAGGTTTCCTACCTTTCCACAGCTCATAAGGAGTCTTATCGGGCTTCTTACGGGGTACCTTATTTAGCATGTAATTACTTGTCAAAATCGCCTCACCCCACATGCTCTAAGGTATGCCCGAACTTATAAGCATCACATTCATCATCTCTTTCAATGTACGACTCTTTCGTTCGGCAACACTGTTCAATTGAGGTGCGTAAGGTGTTGTACGCTCGTGTATGATACCTACACTTGCACAGAAGTCACTGATTGGTGCTTCATACTTACCACCTCTATCGCTTCTAACCTTTTTAATCTTTCGATTAAGTTGGTTTTCCACTTCATTCTTATAAAGAACGAATTTTTGCATGGCTTCGTCTTTGCTTTTCAGCAAATACACATAGCAAAACAGTGTGCAATCATCTATAAACCTGATAAACTATTTATTACCACCTCTAGTTTGTACCGATCTAAAATCTCACAAGTCACGACGAATGATTTCAAGTGGCTCAGTTTGCCTTTCAACCGATTTGAAAGATGCTTTCATTAGTTTTGTCTCAACACAAATTTCACACTTGTTATTTGTGTTAATTTGAAACATAGGAATATGGTTAGTTCATGCTAATTAATCTACGCATAGGATTAAAATTAACTTGACCTAGTCTACCATGCCACAAATTGGAATACTCAAGGAAGTAAACAGAATTAACATTGCTTCTATTGATGNTTTTTTTTTTTTTTTTTTTTTTTGCAAACGAGTCGGAAAACGTTAGGGCTTGTTTTGTTTTGTTTTGAACTGCGCAGTTGTGTTTTTGCCTTCTCGCACGACGTCGTGTGTCGTATTCTCAATTGGTTTAATTATTACTAGTATTTACACTCGTGCTTTGCACGGAATGAATTTGTTATAATATGTGAATAACATTTATATCGTAATACAATTGTGTAAACCGTAATATAAAATATTATATAATGTAATTGGAGAATTGGGTTTAACTCATTGTGTTTTGTGATGTTATTATTGCTTGAATATGAACAAATTTTTTTTTTCAAATAACTTGAATATGAACAAATAATTACCAATTAATAACAAGCATGTAGATATACACATTTGGTGTTGATACATTAAACAATTTGCATATCAATGTTTAGGATTTGTATTAATTGGTTTAATTACTTTGTTGTGTAGCAACTCAATTATAGAAAATATATGTACGCAAGATCTATGTTTTTATATAGATATATATAAAAAAATTGTCATCTTTGTATAAAAAAAAAGAATATATAATATAACTTTTTTGAATTACATATTATTGAAAACTTCTTTGTAGACGACATTGGTAGTAGTAAAAGAAGTTTGTCCATATTCGTTGATGGATTTAATTAACCCGGGGTATCCCGAATTATTAAATCCAAATTAAGGAACGAAAAACAAAATGTAATAGCAAAATAATAATGCTACAAGTCACGGAGACAAATTATATTGATGATTCGTGTTAGGACGAATACAAATGCTATTACAATAATTGTTTAGACAGGGTATGATGAAGGTGTCTTGTAATGCTAAGACAATGGCCTTTTATACAAGGAAATTCCAACCAAATTGGGCTAAATTCGCGGAGGGCCACAAGACTAAGTCGAGGCCCATGTAGTGGGCCCGCGAGACTAAATTAAGGCCCATCATTGTGGGCCTCGAGTTATGCACTTCCGAACCCCGGGTCTCTATTATATTGGGCCATTTCTAATATATCCATCATCAGTCCCCCACTCTCTGAGCTGCGAGAAGTCGTCAGCGAAAGAGAGTAAACGTCCGGCCCAATCGAAGCCACTCGGGGCGCTATGCTTGGATGAATATAATGCTTCCGGTCAAGTTGAACGAAAGTACTTCGTTTGCTTACAGACCTTTTAAGCCTACACCACCAGCCTTGCGATCTAAGTCCTCTCCGTCCGAGCAACGCGGGGTTGCTTAGATTTTTGCTCGCATAATGTTGTATATATATTTTTGTTTTTTTGTTTTGTGTTTGTATTTTCTTTCTTTTGCTTTTTTCTTATTGTTTGCTTTTTCGCGTTGGCGTTAGACCAAGGTACCTCAACCCTCAGTCCTTAGCACACCCGTTCGATGGTAGGCGAGATTAATCCTCGGAGGTTAAATCCCGTACCCTCACTAGGGTGTAAGTCGTTCTAAGTCGAGACCATTTGGTCTTACGCCTAGAGACTCTTCCGTTCGGCCCATCATTCGTCTAGAGCTAAAACTTTCAGACCATCAGGATGAGTTACTCGCGAAAAAAGCCACGTACAACTGACCGTGATAAAAGACCGATTTTTTTAGCAATAACCCAACGTGAGTTAGTGTTTGACCCTGACTTTTGTTGATAGTCATTGCATATGCAAGCATCAACGGAAATTGTTTACTCTGTAACTTGAAGGGCAATCTCGTATCAGATGGGGTGAGAGACATTCGGGCAAATAGAACTTTGGTTCCTTGATGTGTCCCATTAACTATTTTTGCTTCCACAATATGATCTGTCAATCTTGTGACAATGAGGCGCGTACCATTGCAAAGACCAAGAGAGTGATCTATGTTCCGCAATAACATAACAGGTGCACTAACCTTTAATATCAATGAATGATTGGGAAGCCCAGACAATCTCAGACTATTTAAAAATTCAGGAGTGTGTACTTGTGATAGATTTTCGCCGTCTGATTCTGCTTTACACAAAGAGTCATAACTTAAATAAGTTCGACCTTCTGCAATGTTCATGTTGCACATGTATTGATTAATTTGATCAACCACATATAAAGTCGGTGAAATGATCGCTCGCCCTTCTAGGTCCAACTCATCAATCATGCCATATCTCGTGCTTGGGAATGTGCTTTCCACTATAGTTGCTATGGGATCATGTCCACAGTTTAAGAGAAACCTTGGCGAAATATCGATCTCAGACAACCCATTGTTTACAACCCCTGTTATCCCATCTCCTATGTTTGCAATCCATTTTGAAAACCAATCAACCGTCTGCCTATTTTCCTCTGAAGCTAAGCTCCGTAGTCTCAAGTTTTTCGTGAGTCTCAATACCTTGCAATTTGTCCAAAGGTATGAAGAATTAATAGTTGCTCCGACAACTATCGGTCTCGTTGCTTTGGGAATAACTGGAACAATTTGTCTAAAATCACCGCCCAAAACTACTGTTTTTCCACCAAATGTCTTTTCAACACTACCCGATATGCAAACCTCAATAGATCCCTCATGGTTTTGTCCAAAGCCTCAAAACAGTGTTTGTGAGTCATTGGTGCTTCATCCCATATAATCAATTTGCTTCTAATTATAAGTTCAGCAAGGTCACTGCCTTGCGATTAGTACTGTCAAAGCGGGCCGGACCGCCCCACCGCGGGCTAAATTTCTGATGGGCTTTTGCGGACTGGCCCGCGGGCCAAAATTTGTGTAACCCTAACCCGCCCTGCGCGTTCATCTTCTTATTCTTCTTATTATTATTCTTTTTTTTTTTTTTGTTAATATACATTCACAGTGGAGTGTGAATATATATATATTCACAGTGGAGTGTGAATATATATATATTCACAGTACATACTGTGAATATATATATATTTATATAAATTTTTTTTATTTACTACTTAGCCCGCGCCCGCGGGTCAATTTTGGCCCGCCCCATTAGACCCGCATTTTCGCGGGCCTATTTTTTCATGACCCTAACCTGTCCCACCGCGGGGCGGGTGCGGGCCAGTCCGTGGGCTTTGGCCCACTTTGACAGCCCTACTTGCGATATATTGCACGTGGAGTCTTCATTCAATGAGAGTGGTATAGCAAATCTAGAATGCGTTGTCCTTCCTCCAGGTAATAATAAAGATGCTATTCCACTTGAAGCAACATTTAGAACAATATCTCCGCGGCTCCTTATCATTGAGGATAACGTCCTCCACACGAATGTCTTGCCTGTTCCTCCATAACCATACACAAAGAAGAGTCCACCTCCATTACAATCAATATCATTCATCACAGAGTCGTAAACATTCTTTTGCTCATCCGTCAATTGTGTTACTAATGTTTCATGCTCTATCTTCAACGATTCCTTATCATACGCCAACTCTTCAGCTATCAACATGTTTTCCATAAACCCGATGTTGATTTCATCTGGAAGTGGCATTTCTGAAAAATCTCTCAGACTCTTCGCCCACAAAGATAACAATTTCTCCAACTTCACAAGAGCAAACTGTTTCTTATCGGAAGCTGATAACAACAGATCTTGATGGTCCAAAAAAATGATCAAATAATTTAATTTTATAAATAATAAATAATGATAAGCAAATGAATAAGTGGAATAAATTTTTTGTATGTCGAAATACTTGGATTGTTCATGCGACGTCGATGATAAAACTGTGCATCTTCTGCAAGAAATTCCCAAACAGCATCCCATACGACCTCTGGCCTACTGATTGTACTTGAACTCAGAAGCGTAGCAAACAATCGTCTTAAAGCAGACGCGGAAGCCCAGTAACTCGAATCAGTTATGCCGTCGATGTACTCCTTATCATCATCTAATAAACCATATTCATAACATGCATCTCTATATGATTTGTGAATGACTCCAGCAACAGTGCGTATATCATCGTGGCTTGAAGGTCCACATATTAGATTTAAAAGGCATCTTAGATAGTATAATTCTCCACATCCTAGCGGAACATAGAACAATCGTCCTATGGAAAATCCTCTCTTCCTTGGTTGCCATTCACGCAAATCTTGTTTCCAAACAAACTTACTTGGGAACTCTGCATAAGTGAGAGAACGTGAATCTTCGTATTTCTTATTTGCCTCAAACCAAGCTGTGAATTGGCTCTGCTTAACTGTTTGGTTCTCCACAATCTCATCGAGTGTCTGATCTTCACCATAGACAACATTCTGTTAGTGCTCTAAGTGAAAATTTAACCTTTCCACAGGTGGCGTCCGATAATGTATCGCATACCCAAAAAGCCTCCACATTGCTTCACATGCTGATATGTACCGACAATCATAGTACATGTTAATTTCATCAACCACATCACCATTGCGTCCATTTGTAGAACTACTCATGAACTCTGCCGTGACCCTATCATTTCCCTTGTTCACGTATTTGAACAAATATTTAATAGATTTGGATTGGTTGCACCATTCAACGTTAATATGTGCGCGATATTTTAGCAGATGTTTATTATGCGCAACAACATAACGATTATCAAGTTCGATTCCATTCTTAGCGATTATACGCCCATTATCACGCCTTCTGTAGATCGGGTAACCATCTTTATCCAAATACGTATGAGTAACATATTTTTTGGAAAAAACTTTGAACATTTACCATTTATCATACAGGGCGAATTCTTCCGAAGTTGTTCGCACGGTCCGTGCAACATGAATTCGCCGACTACGTCATGGTACTCAGTGTCAGCATCTGGGTCAGGAATTTCAGCTGAAATAATAACATCAATCTCGGCTGCGGAATTAGCCCTGTTTATTGTTTTGGCAAATAGCAATATGTGTGCGTGGGGAAGTCCTCTCTTTTGGAATTCAATAGTGTAGATAACTGAAAATAAAATAAATAAAAATGAAGATTAAAGTTTATACATTTAACTTAGATTTAATTAATACAAATTCAAATATGTATGATAATGAAATACCCCCACATATGTCGCCAAACAGCTTTTGTGTTTTGATGTCTTCAATCATAGCATCAAGTTTCATTTTAAACACGCGACAAATAATATCGGGTCTATCCTCTGGTTTAAGGCCACGATGGGCAACATACCGCTCAATCTCAGGCCACTTCGGGTTGCAAGTGAATGTTATGAACAAATGTGGATAACCGATTTGTCTGCATATTGCCATTGCATCTTGATAGTTCTGAATCATATACATGGCTCCATCTGTGAATGATGATGGTAGTATAATTCTTTTACCCCAACCGGTAGGGTCTAACTCTCCCCATGTTAATGCATTGCTCAATCCTTGATAAGCTTCACAACGCAAAGCCTTCTGATGAGTTCTAATGTAGATCAATTGTGCAGATTCAATCATTGTATATGCATCAACCAAGTATTGTTGAAATACCCTTCTAGAATACAATAATGTATGGTTTTCATTTACTCTCTCATGTATATAGAATGAGAAATACTCTTTAGGGCTAATTCTTTTCCGACCACCATGATGT
>CM008340.1:5269928-5296451 GCA_002525835.2 Ipomoea batatas
GGTTTGCGCAAAGCTAGGGAGGTTAGATCTCAACTGCTGGATATACTGAAGACCCTCAAAATTCCACTAACCTCATGTGGACCTGATTGGGACATCGTGAGAAAGGCCATCTGTTCCGCATATTTTCATAATGCAGCTAGACTCAAGGGGGTGGGCGAATATGTGAATTGCAGGAACGGAATGCCATGTCATCTGCATCCCACTAGCGCACTGTATGGGTTGGGTTATACACCCGATCACGTGGTTTATCACGAGTTGATCTTAACAACGAAGGAGTATATGCAGTGCGTGACCGCAGTGGAGCCTCAGTGGTTAGCGGAGCTGGGGCCCATGTTTTTCTCGATCAAGGAGTCGGATACATCCATGCTAGAACACAAAAAGAAGCAAAAGGAAGAAAAGACGGCGATGGAGGAAGAAATGGAGAATTTGAGGAAGGTGCAAGCGGAGATTGATAGAAGAAACAAGGAGAAAGAGAGGGAGAAGAGGGAGAGGCAGCAACAGCAAGTTTCAATGCCTGGGTTGAAGAAGTCCAAGCCTTCTACTTACCTTAGACCTAAGAAATTTGGGCTGTAAGTGTAAAACATGATTTTTGACATGTATTCATTGAGGGCTTGTAAGTTGTAAGGAAGGATCATTATACTTACTCGGTAACCCAATGGGGTAGCTCAAGTGGCAAATGAGTTCTTTGTGTGGAGAAGAATTTCGGGAGAACTCAAGTTCGATTCTTACAAGTGACGATTCCCTCTGGACCAGCTCCTGTGCCTCTCGGAGCGAACGTGGGTGGACCCGGACCGTTAAACGGACGGAGAAAGACCCCGTGAATTTACCAAAAAAAATTATACTTGGTAGTATTGGACTGTATAGTTTATTAACTATGAATCAATTCAGGGAACTGAATTTGTAATAGATATGAGTGTTTTTTGTACATGCCACTCTTAACCAATCATTATACCATGAACTTTGTAAGTAGATTATTGACACAAAGTACATTTTTAATATGCTAAATGTACATTATTTTTGTATGCAATGTTTATTAAAAATGAACATTGTGATAGATGAGTGTTTTTTGTACATGCCACTCTTAACCAATCATTATACCATGGATTTGTAAGTAGATCAATAACATATGACTTAATATGCTAAAAATAGATTATTTGTGTCTACTTTGTAAGTAGATTACTAACATAAGGCACATTTTTAATATGTTAAAAGTACATTATTTGTGTATCATTATATATACCATACATAATTATACTATGTATAATTGATAATAATTGTTAATGATACCTATGTAACGATTGGCATCGATGTAAGTCGATACTTTAAAATTTTACACATAACACAAAATATATACAATAATAATCTTGCTTGTCACTCTTTTATCAAATAAAAGTTGTCAATTATTTTGTTGGCAACATTTTTTTTACATAACTAACTGATATTCATTTTACTAAGTAACTTAATATTCCAAAATCTGAGGGCTGAGGGCCAAACTCAAAATCACGAATTAAAGAACCAATATCAACATTAGTTTTTTTCTAATTTCAAAACTAATCTTTTGAATTAGCAAATGTAGATCCTAAAAGAACCAATATTAACATTAAATCTAGTTGACTGCCTAGTGTACCTTAAATGGTGGTCTAGGCGGCTTGCCAGCTAGGCCACCGCCTAAGCTCCGCCTAGGCCGCTTAGGCATTGACTGCCTAGGCCTCCTAGGCGCTGACTAGACCTCCTAGGCACCGACTAGGCCGATTAACTATTTTTTTAATGGGTTATTTGACTCAAAACAACATCGTTTTGAGCAAAATAACCCTAAATTGTACAAGCTCTAGATATTTTTTAGGTTAATATTTAATATTTTAGTATTAACTATTAAAGTATTATATAATTTATAATTATTAGTCTTTAAAAAATTAAAAATACTTAAACAAATTTTTAAAAAATAAAAAATACACGGGTGCCTAAGCGGCTAAGCCCTAATTAATCCTCACCTAGGCGTCGTAGGCGCTAAGCACTCCCCGAACACCCAAGGAACGCCTAATGATTTTTTCAACCATGGTAATGGTACAACGTCAAAATATTATTTAAGAATTTCTGATGCAATGCGAAATACTAAATATAAATTTTCAATAGGGAGATTTCAAGTACTTTGAAAATCAGTCAATAGTATATGTAAAGCTATGGAGTAAAACTGTCTTGTTTATTAATGATCAAATGAGCATGCTATAAATAGTATACAATGGAGGAGAAGTAGCATAAGTTACAACAAAAACTAGTCTATAGGAATAAATATATAACAGATAAATAACTGTAGAAAATATTAGCCACATATAGGCTTAACACGCCCCCGCAAGATTGAGGATCCGTCGGAGACTACAATCTTGGACCGAAACTGAAGGAACAAATGTCGTCCAAGCGGCTTGGTAAGAAGATGAGCGAGCTGAGCACTAGAAGGAATATGTTGTACAACCAGCACACCAGAAGTAACCAATTCTCGGACGAAGAAGTAGTACAGTGCCAAATGTTTCATGCGTGAATGGAACACCGAATTCTTACAAACATATGTGGCGCTTAGGTTGTCACATAACACTACCGGGGGTTTGTCAAGACACAACTCCAATTCTTGTAACAAATTCTTGAGCCAAAGAACTTCTGCAGCCGCATTTGCTAAAGCACGATACTCTGCCTCTGTAGATGAGCGAGAGACAGACTTCTGACGTGTGGACTTCCAAGAGACAAGGTTATTTCCCAGATACACCAAATAGGCGGTAGTAGAGCGACCAACAGTGGTGCAACCTCCCCAATCAGAATCAGTATACACACGCAGCGACAGTGGTTGACCAGCCCGTAGGAACAGCCCATGACAAATCGTACCTTTGAGATAGCGAAGAAGCCGTTTAGCAGCCTGCCAGTGCAAGTCCGTTGGTGCATGCATGAATTGTGACAACCGATTGACTGCAAACGCAACATCAGGCTGGGTGATGACCAAATACTGTAGCAGACCTAGGAGGCGCCGAAACTGGGTAGTATCAACCGGAACACTGCCTGGTTGCGCTGGAGGCAACCTCTCCGTAGCAGCCAGTGGTGTTGAAACATCTTTTGCACCATCCATCTTAAACTGCGTCAATATACCAGTGATATACTGACTTTGTGACAAAAAAATTCCATCAAGTGTAGAGACTACCTCCACACCCAGAAAGTGATGTAAAGAACCGAGATCCTTCAGAGCGAATCGCGTTGATAGAGTTCTTACAAACCGGTCTAACTAGGTAGTATCATTTCCTGTTAGCAAAATATCATCCACGTACACTAAAAAATAAACAAGTACACCATGTGCGGAATAAACAAATAACGAAGCATCGGCCTAAGACTTAGAGAAACCACAATGATGTAAAAACTTTGAAAGCTCCTAGTACCAGGCCCTGGGTGCCTGTTTAAGCCCATAGAGAGCTTTAGTTAATTTACAAACATGAGTCGGGTGCTGAGGATCAACAAAATCGGGTGGCTGCTCCATGTAGACCTCCTCATGCAACGTGCCATTTAGGAATGCATTATTAATGTCCAACTGCCGTAGACCCCAACCATTGCTCAACGTAATGGTCATAACCACACGTATAGTTATCGATTTCATGACCGGGCTATACGTCTCAAAATAATCTCGGCCAGCAGTCTGTAAGAACCCTTTAGCGACAAGCCGCGCCTTGTATCGATCAACCGAGCCATTCGGGTTGCGTTTGACGCGGTAAACCCATTTACAACCAATTGGAACAGCAGCTCCGCAAGGGACAAGTTGCCATGTTTTGTTGCGGTGCAGAGCTTCGAACTCCTCATCTATTGCTTTCCGCCACCGAGCGTCTTTAAGGGCCTGGGCGACGGTAGACGGTTATAAAGTGGGAAGTAAAGGATGTGCTGTGGTTTGGTTCACAACATAGTCAGTGTACCGGGGGTTAGGCCGGCGTTTTCGGGTGGATCGACGTAAACCGTCCTGGGAATGAGGCTGTTCGGAGGACATAGAAGAAGATTGGTGGGACTGACGAACGCTATCAGAATCAGTGGGCAACAAAGGAGGCTGGGTAGAATGTGAAGCCGATGTAGCACTGGTGGAGTTCGCCGGACTGCTTGCACCAGTATGGGCAATCAACGAGGCTGGCTGGACCAAGGGCGATGCCGGTTGGGCAACCGGCGAAGCTGGCTGGACAGTCGGCGAAGCGGGTTGAGCAGGTGAGTGTATGGGTGTAGACGCGGTAGTAGGCACAGATTGCATAGAAGAGAAAGGTTGCTGGAACAAAACTTGTGGCAACTCAGGACATTGAGAATTAGACAAAGTTCCTACCTCAAGTTGCAGATCTCGAGAAGGAAATACATTAGGAATAAACCTGACATGCCTTGAAAAATAAATACGATTTGTACTAAAATCAAAGCATTTGTAAGCTGACTGAGTAGTTGAGTAACCCAAGAAGATACACGGTCGGGACTTGGGCTCCAATTTTTTGGTGTTATAGGGACGTAACCAGGGAAAACAAAGACAACCAAACGGCTGTAACTTATCATAATTTGGTACCTGTTGAAACAGAATATGAAACGGAGATTGATTACCTAAAGTTGGTGTTGGAAGCCGATTAATTAGGTAGACAACCGTCTGAAACGCATGAGACCAATACAAAGACGGTAAAGAAGCAGCATGGAGAAGTGACATGCCCGTTTCGACGATATGCCTGTGTCGTCGTTCAGCCATTCCATTGTGCTCAGGAGTATGTGGTGGAGTAGTAAAGTGAGAAATGTCGTGAGCATTAAACAATGGTACCAATTTAATGAACTCCCCGCCATTGTCAGAATAAACAGAAATAATTGATAGACCAAACTATTTTTCCACTAACCTTTTGAACTGGGGGGAATACTGTGAACACATCAGATTTCCGTTTCAAAGGATATAGCCAAACATACTTAGAAAAATGATCAACAAAAAAATGTAGTAAAGAAACCCATCTACAGATTGTGTAGAAGTACCCCATACATCAGTATAAAGTAATTGCAATGGTTTATTACTAACAAGAGTGCTTTTGGAGAACGGAAGCTTATGACTTTTGTACATATTGCATGACGAACAATGAAACTGATTCAATGATGACACGGAAACAGGAATATTGCAGCGTTGCAACACAAGATGTAACACCTTATTGGACGGGTGACCAAGTCGATGGTGCCACTGAGCCACATGTGACAAGTGTATGGCGTTTATTGTGGGCTGACAAGAGAGAGGTCCATAGTAGACACCATTAATGTTTGCTCCCCGTAGCAGTGACATCCCAGTTCGAAGATCCTTTACAATAAAGTGGGAATAAAAAAATTCAACAAACACTTGATTAGATTTGCATAATTGAGATATTGACACTAGATGATTATGTAACTGTGGGACATGCAGAACATTTTGTAGAGTAAGCACAGAAGAGGGAGTAGGGATGGTAGAATGGCCAATATGGGAAATGTGTAAAAAATTACCGTCACCCAGGCGAATTTCGTCGGGGCCATTATACTCAGAAAGGCTCTGTAGCGGAGTCGCACTTGGGGTGGCATGGTGAGACGCGCCGCTGTCTAACAGCCATGGTGAAGATGACCCAACCATTGAATTAGCTGTAGGAGACTGGTTAGACGGAGATGCCTGCATGGGAAAAACATTATGTTCTTTTAGGAACCTGGCTAGCTTACGGCAAACCCGCGTTTCATGACCAGTAAAATTACAGAACTTGCATACGACAACTGATCGATTGTTTTCCCTTTGCGACCAGTTTTGTCTGGTATTTCCGTTATTATTATTATTATTACGGAATCTGCGGTTGGGTGCAGACTGGTGATTGGGCCAAGGATGAGATGGACCACGTTGAGTAACGTTAGCCGTGGCCAACAGAGAGTGCTGAGCATCGTCAGTTTCTTTTAAATGTCGTTCATGGTCCGTGAGAACATCTGCTAACTCCCCCAACGAGATGGGAGTTTCACGAACACGGACAACAAAGATTATAGGACTGTATTCATCCCCTAGTTGTGTCAATATGTAAACAACCAGGTCTTCGTCCTTGACTGGGCATTGAGCCAATGCGAGATCATCAACTATGGCTCGCATATCATTGAGATAGGTCGTAATAGATCGAGAACCGCGTGGGTTCTTCGTGAGCTTGGCCTTGAGGGAAATGATCCTTCCTCGCGAGGCACTTGCATAACTGGCGACAAGCCGTGTCCAGGCATCATGGGCTGTTGTCGCTGAAGATATTAGGGGTTGAATTGTGTCAGAACAACTCCCTAGAAGAGCACTAACAATGATCTGGTCTTGGCGATA
The DNA here is from genome assembly GCA_002525835.2 of Ipomoea batatas. NCBI lineage: Eukaryota > Viridiplantae > Streptophyta > Magnoliopsida > Solanales > Convolvulaceae > Ipomoea > Ipomoea batatas. The sequence goes on from CM008340.1 coordinate 5,276,260, forward strand.
CCAGACTAAATAGGCTGGGTTTGGGGTGGTTCGGGCAGTATCAGTGAACTGTGTTGGTTCTTTGGTTGTACCATCAATGTAACCCGAGAGATTAAAGCCAATAAGAGTGGAACGAACTTGGCGGCTCCAGACTGGAAAATTTGAGGTAGTGAGTTTGATAGGGAAGTTGGATGGGGCAGTGAGGTGAACAATGTCAGTGGTGGTAGAAGCCATTGATGAATGAAAGTCACAAGAAAGGAACAGAAAAAAAACTTTCTTACGAGATACTGGCTCTTGATACCATGTAAAGCTATGGAGTAAAACTGTCTTGTTTATTAATGATCAAATGAGCAGGCTATAAATAGTATACAATGGAGGAGAAGTAGCATAAGTTACAACAGAAACTAGTCTACAGGAATAAATATAGAATAGATAAATAACTGTAGAAAATATCAGCCACATATAGGCTTAACACTATATAGAGGCTTTTGACTTCTACTAAAACTTTGTCCACATTTTACAACTTACAAGCTAGCTAGGTATATTTTTATGCTTGATTCTAAAGAATATCTCTAAAGATACTGAGATTGAGAAATTGCATTCTGGAGATAATTTCAAGTTTCTTTGGTGATGTAGGAACCACATAAACCAGAACTCAAAATGATCTGATCTTTTGTGACTACTTGTATGTACTTCTCTGATGGATTCTCCATATTCTCACTTTCATTTGCGCCCTTAATTTTTGCAATTGGGATTGATACCTTATAATGCATTCTCATGGACTTTCCAGTTGAAGAAGGGATTTTGATTGATCTCTCACTAAGGCAAGCTAGTTTGTGTGTAGAAACAAAGAGTAGGCCAGAAATTGGACCCGATGTTGTTGATAAATAACATTGAGATGCCTTCAACAGCTTTTCCCCTTCTTTAGCACTGAATTTCTTGTTGAACACCTTTTCGACGCCACCTGCTTGGAGAAGTTTTGCCCCAAGGATCAGCTTCCCCTTCACAGTGTCTGTTATCTTTGGCCTTAATCTCACTACACCAAACCTTAGTTTTGAACTAGAAAACAGATGGCATTGGGTGGGAGCAGAATCAGGAAGTGCCTGTTTAATTTGTTGAGCTCTGATTCAATAAAACTGCCCAGTAGTTTATAGGAACTGGGCTCTCCCGGCCAATTCTTGATTTCATCTCTAACTTACTATTTTGTTCTTTTGTTTTTGCAAGCTAATGATAAACTTCAAACATCTTGTCTTGTCTTTTTTACATCTTGGAGCTTCACATGCTTGAGCTGAGCATATAATATATACGGAGTATGTAATATATAAACATAAATGTGTAATCTAATTATGAACATAGATTTTTAGTTGAGATGGAACACATGTTTCAATTTGGTATTTACCCGATAAAAAAAGAGACTATGATGTGAAGCGTGTTGATCGAGCATATAATATAACTATCAACTTACTATCAGCTTAGGCTTTTAGTTGAAATGAAACACTATCTCCAATTGCTTTTAAGTATGAAATTGGAGTTTTGTTGTGATGACGAATACAAGCTAGAAGTTTGTATATGGTTTTGAAGTTGGACAGATCAGCCAAAATCTGAATTGTCAAGAACGGAAAAGAGCGAGGGAAAGAAATTATTAGAGCAAAGTTAATATTTTCTTCAATTCATAGGCATTAAAATTTAGAAACTCTTTATAAATATAATAAATATCTTGGTTTTAAATTAGTCAGAACTCAATATAATGAAGTATAAATATAATAAATATCTTGTTTCTCTAAAACTCACTCTGCACTGCACGGACTACGCACCATAGCTGCCCGCCATTCAGCACACAGTACAGTTGGGCCATGACATTTCTGGACCGTGCTTGGAAATGTAGAGATTGATGGCCCTAATGAGCTAGGTATACATATTGGATGGCCTGAGTGAAGTGCATGCATGGGTCAATAATAGTATCAAACAAAGATATAAGCTTTGCATAGTTTGGCTCCTCCCTCATCAAACTTCATATTTATTACAGTCTCAACAAACTGTACTGTTGGAATTAATGGAGCAGGACAATTTTATTGCATCTGGTCCCGTTCTGCCCATACCACCGGTTACCCTTCTGCCAAAACCACCTTTGCAAGCTAAGCTAATCATAACTACAAATTATCTTTGCTAAAGTTAAAGGGTGAGTTGAGTAGAATGGAATGAACTGATTTCTGGCATACAATTGATTATATTATATTCTTCCATAAATAATGTATATATATATATATAGGTTAAGTAGTGGGTAGTTGGATGAGTCAGATATTGATCATCCTCACCCAGAAAGGTTACAAGATGAGATGAGATTTATAATACGTAGTATAATATAATTAGTCCCTTTCAGCATATCTGTTGTTACGTTTTTCTTTTTAAAAAGATATATTTCTAAAAGATTATTATATTGTGAATTAAAAAAAAAAGTATTGGCCCTGTATGAAGTAGGAGGAGGAGGAGGAGGATGTGATGATATGATGACTCATCTATGATTCATGTAATGGGCAATCTAGGTAGGGAAACTTAACACATGCTACTCACAAGAACCTGGTATTTGAATGCCCATATGCAATTCTTACTTTTATCATGTTTGATGTGTAAAGGCATAAATTTATGACCTCACATCAACATGGCTTGTCAAGAAAAAGTTGAGAGGCCGCCAGTCGGCTCGGTTGTTTTTGACAGATGAATATTGTAACTGTTTTAACTTTTAAGCTCATAAGATTTTCACGTATAATATATGTATTACTTTTTCTTGAGCATTGCTAAATTCTTGTACTGAAATAAGTAATTTAAAGTATATCAATGTAAAGATTAAATATGAAAAGTTGATCATTACAGTTGACATTAAAATTAATGTTTAATTTGCAAGTTTCTAAAAATAATTATCAAAATACTTATTGTAGTTGATATGGTATTAGGTGGCGGATACTACTTTTGGTTGGATCGGTTTGTCATTGTATTGGTCTTCATATTGCTTTTATTTTTTTTATCTTCTTTTTTTTTTTTTTTGGTAATGCCTCATGTGCAATTGGGTTACTGTGCTAGTTTTCAAAAAGAACAAATTTGGTCTAATTAGTTTTGTTACATTAAAGAAATATAATAGATGCATGGAATCCCTAAGTTGATTCCCTAGCTTAATTACCCGGCATTTTTTAGACATTGATGAACCTAATTACTTGTTGCTTTACTTTCACTTGTTACTTTGATAATGCTCTTTGTTTAGTATTGAGACCTAACTTTCTACGGCTCTTACACACTTGTGCTTAGCTGCACATTGTTCAAAAATCATTCAACATCCTTAGAGAACGACATTCCGGGGAAGTTCCACCTTTCCCAACCTACTTTACATCCACTCTTTACTACGATTATCAAGAGATTCCAACTACAATTGATTGAAGATTTGCTTAGAGATTGAAAATTGTTCTTCAAATTAAACTAAGTTTGTTCATTTCATTCAATTGCAATTTACTTTTGTTTCTAATGCTTCCATTGTCTTCATTCTAGCTATACAACTGTGAGAATGTGCAGTTAATTCTTAGGGAATTAGGATTAAGCTTACTTGTTAGGGTGCTAGAATATTTTGATTGCAATTATGAAAAGTTGATCATTATAGTTGACATTAAAATTAATGTTTAATTTGCACTTTTTTAAAAACAATTATCTAAATACTTATTGCAGTTAATATGGTATTAGGTGGTGGATACTACTTTTGGTTGGATCGGAATTACTCAAAATTAGGTTTGTCATTGGCTTGGTCTTCATATTGTTTTTTTTTTTATTTATTTTTTGGTTGGTAGTGTCTCATGTGCAATTGGGTTACTGTGCTAGTTTTCAAAAAGAACAAATTTGGTCTAATTAGTTTTGTTACATTAAAGAAATATAATAGATGCATGGCCAACGAATATTTGCAACGAGCTGAAAAAAAGAGAGCAACTGTCGAACAATGCAAGCATTCAACGATTTAATGACGCTACTGGATTGTACGCCATTGCTCTTCAGTCAGGATACATTGCCCAAGGTTCCGAAACTTATGTCCAAGTTAACTTGACCAACCGTACGTGTAAATGCGGATACTGGAAAATCGATGGATTGCCATGCGCACATGTCATAGCAGTGTGTAAATATCGAAGGGAAGTCTACGACTTGTTCGTGGCAAAAGAATACTCTATCGATAATTACAAAAGGAGCCATGCAGCTGATTTCTTTCCACTAGACTCAAATATAGAGTGGACAAATCAGGTCACATGCCACGAACCAATTAAGGGCAGGCGTCCAAACAATCTAGGACAATGACAAATACGTCGGTTTCCAAATGAAATGGACTTTAATTTGGAACTTCTAATGCTAGAAGGAGATGTAAATATTGTCAAAGTCGAACACATGCTTCGACACAATGTCCTTCATTGAATAACCAATAGCATGTAATAATTGTTCGCATTCTGTAATTCAAAAAATTTCGACCGAAATCTTAAAAAAAAATCATGTTTAAACAAAAAAATAATTCTAAAAAAAAAAATAATAAAAAAAAAATACTACCACGGGCGTTGAAAACCCGTGGTAGCAAAAAGTTTGAAGTGGACTTGACCACCCGTGGTAGCTTTTTATTAAAAAAAAATTAAAAAGGGGTAGCAATACTAATAATTTAAATAACAATGATAAAATTAGTCTAGTACAGATTTATACAAACTTGAAAACAAATTAAATATAAACTATTTGTATAGATTTATATTCATAACTACAGCAATAAGCCTATTAGATTTTTTTTTTATTTAACAAAGTTGAAATTTTTGAAAAATCTTTTTTTCGTTTCTAATTGTTTTCCATATTTCATTCATTCAAAACTTATACCTGAAGCTGCAAGATTTTTTATTTTTTTCAATAAGAGCGGACAAAATATATTTGTGCAAATTTAGTCATGTGAATTGTAAAAGGTTTCACACTATCATGCATAATAATGCCTTAAATAAACTTAGTGATGTCAATATGTCATGTATGTCACTATTTTTTTTTTAAATGAGATAGTTAATGGTATAATACAATATGCATTTTGTAATTCAAATTTAAAAAAAAAAAATTGAAAAAGCTACCACGGGCCTGGGTCACCCATGGTAGCCTTTTTAATTAAAAAAATTGGAAAAATAATGTTATATAATTACAAATTCTTAATATAACTAATAATTAATCATTACTAACTAATCATCAATTAATTATTAATAACTATTCATTATTAATATTAATAATTAATTATTTTTTTAACATTAAAAAGTAATAATCATTTGCTAGTAATTATTGAATGATTAATAATGATTGAAAACCTACCGTAATCATGTAAAACTATTAATCATTTGCTAATAATCATTTGGTGATTAATAATAATTGCAAACATACTATTAATAATCACATAATAACGAGATAATAATTAAAACCAATGATGAGATAATAATTAAACATAAAACAAAACGAGATAATAATTAAAATCAATGATGAGATAATAATTAAACCTAAAACCCCTTTGGATGAGGAGTGTTAGGTCTAACTACAACACCTCCATTACACCCGTCTTTGCTTATTTTACCGGTTTATTTTATATATAACATTTTGGAATCCATTTTAAAATTTTGTGTCCGGCAAAGAAAGCGCCCTCCCAGGCTCCTCCTTGTAAGCATCGACAATTGCCTGAAAAGTATGCACAACAGTGCATAGTTCCAAATTTCCAAAATTAGGGTACATACAAAAATTCAAAATTCAAAATTCAAAATTTGCACCTGAATATCTCGATCGGCAAGAGATCGAAAAGGGCAGAGGAGCTACATGAGCCATTTGAGTGGTTAATTGAGCATTTGCGAAGGGTAATGTAGTCTGAGTGCTGAGCTGCTGACCGAACGGTGAAGCTGATAGATTCTACTATGGCTGCATCGCCCCAAACAGCGTCGAAAAGCTGAATGCGTTGGAGCTCTGGGGAGTTTGAAACAACGAACCCTGCTATTGAGGTTGTGACTGTTGGGAAAACGGAGTGGAGAACGGTGAGGTTCCGAATGCCGGAGTAGAAGGCGTGCCGAAGCCAGGAGTGGAGGAAGGGTTCCGAATAAGGATCCGTGAAACGGTCTCACAGTACACAAGTGTGACCCTTAATATAATATAATATAATATATAACCCGAACAAAGGTAAAATGATCTAAAAAATTTAAAGTAGAGTAATGAAAAGAAAAGAAAAACCATATTGACAAATTAAGAATGTGAAATTATGTAAGTTACCCATTATAAAAGTGAGTTGAAGAGAAATTGGAAAGCTATCAAACTATCATATATATATATGCTTTCTTGACCTTGATATATAGTTCATTATATTGTGAAGCTTAGCTTATTTGTGGCATCATAGAGTTAGGATTGCAGCAAAATGGCAGAAATTGTTTCTCTAAAACTCACTCTGCACGGACTACGCACCATAGCTGCCCGCCATTCAGCACACAGTTCGGCCATAACATTTATGGACCGTGCTTGGAAATGTAGAGATTGATATACATATTGGCCTGAGTGAAGTGCATGCATGGCTCAATAATAGTATCAAACAAAGATATAAGCTTTGCATAGTTTGGCTCCTCATCAAACTTCATATTTATTACAGTCTCAACAAACTGTACCGTTGGAATGGAGCAGGACAAAAGCCATGGTAACGTAACCTTCCCTTAATGAGGAATATCAGCGTGTATGCTAGAGATTCCAGTCCGGCCCAGGTGTGCATGCATGTACACTTGCATATCTAAGTGTGCCCCTGGTCATATTGAACATGCCGACCAGATCCCAAGTCTTTCCATCCAGATGCCAAACCAAGATCAATAAGATATTGGCCCTGTTTGGTAAATAATCAGCCTATCAGCCAATTTTGGCTTATTTGACAACTATTAGTTGTTTGGCTAATAAGCTTTTTGTAACTCTAATATGCTAAAATTCAAAATGCTACTCAAAGAGCCTTTTCAATTAGCTTTTTGAGAAAAGAAATTATACCAAACAGCTATCAGCTAACAACTAATTTATCAAACAACTTTATACAATCAGCCAATGTTATCAACTAATCATACTTTCTAACCCAAACAGCCAACCCAATCAGCCAGCAGCCATTTACCAAACAGGGCCATAGCTTCTTTTCATCAGCAGTTCCAGGCTGACCAAGCAAAAAATTCTCGGGCTTGACATCACCATGCACAAATTAAAGCCCTTCGCATTGCATGAAGCTTTTCAAGGATTGAAATTGCCTCCATTGCAATACAGGCAACCATACCTGGTGGCATTGTTTGGCCAAGATTGTTCCAGACATCCCAAAGACTTGGTCTGAGCATATCCATAACCATAATGTAAAAATCTCCCTGACGACCCTTGTAATGAACCCATGGAATTCCATAGCACCCATTCACAGACTTGTACACTTGCCACTCATTAACCCTACAAAATATAACAAAATTGCCTGTGGGCCAAATTTCGCCATATAACCCAAAGTTAACTACAAGGTTTCTTGCCTAAACTTTATGTGATTAATTCAGTAAATTAAAGATGCTTTGGCTATTCTTTAATTGACCAAAACTGAACATAATCACAATGGCAAGTCTATTTAAAGCCTAATCAAACAAATTAAACCAAANCCTATATTTTCTACATACCTAAACTCTACCAATTTTTTTCTCTCTCCTAAACTTTACAATCTTCCTCTAAAAATTCAAAATAATATTATTTTTATTTCAGTGTTGCTTGTATATTTTGATTTTTTTTTCTATGAACTTTTTATCCCTAACTTCTAAACTTTTTCTCCTAAATACATGAACAGAGTAAATTTTTTTATCTATCACCGTCAATTTTTACTATATGTTTCATAATATTCATATGTTTATTCGTAATATATTTTTTCTTTTTTCTTTTTAACAACATGTTATTACGAATAGTGAACTATTGTTCGCAATAGCAATTTGAGGCTACAAAGAGAAGCACCTTGTTGTTGTTAGCAGTCCCATATTGTTATTGCAAATAATAGTTCTTTGCTTGATACCTAGCAGTATATCAAATATAATTTTTATATATATTATTAATTTTTTTTTTATTTTATGCAACTAGTAATTATATTTTTTAAAATATTAATTTCTCAAGAAAAAATAATTATATTTTCAAATATTTTATTTGAACAATTCTATATATAACTATAAATTTTAGTGTTTAATATTGTTATGAATTGCTTATGAAAGTTTGTAAGGATGTATTCAATTTAGAATTTTAATGATTTTTGTAGACTTTTTAAAATAAAAAAGTTGATAAAAGTTTATGCAAGTTTTTTATACATACTTTTATAGAGTTTTACAAAGTTTTAAAAAGTTTTGAACGACTCTATGAAAGTCAATAAAAGTTTATTAAAATTTACTAGTATCATTTTAAAAGTTTTTAAAAATCTACAAAAGTCATGATTGAATACACCCCCTAAATTCTCTTGAAATAGACAACAATTGAACAGTTAATACATGCTATTTATATTTGTTGAGTCCATTCATAAAGTTTTCAACCCCAAACTTCTCATAAAAGAAACCAAACTCTTTCCTGAATCAGGTTGACATATGAAAATACTCTCAATCGGTGTGTTAAGTTTGAACCACTATTGCAAAAATCCCCGCCTAGGCGCTAGGCGCTCCTAGACCGAGGCGAATTGCTCCCTAGGCGTTTGCCTAGGTGGCCGGCCGCCTAGGAGGCCGCCTAGCGCCTAACTCGGCCGACTGGGCCGAGTTGGTGACTGATTGGGCCGAATTTGGTCGAGTTAACTCGCCCAACTCGGTAGAGTTAGTCGAGTTAACTCGAGCGAGTCGACCTTGTTAATTTTATTATTATGTTTATATATATTTAAATTTATTTATTTATATAAGTAAGAGAAGTAAGATATATATAATATAATATAATATAATATAATATAATATAATATATGACATACACCCACACACATGAATTAATTTTTTGTTTTTATAGGTTGCCGCCTAGAACTGCATAGGTATCGCCTAGGCGCCGCCTGGACCGTTTAGGCGCTAGGCGCTAGTCTACCGCCCGACTAGCGCCTAGCGCCTAGCGCCTACTGCAACCATGGTTTGAACATGTGAATCATAATCAAATTGAGAATCAAATACTTGGTAATTAAAATATGTTTTGGTAAAAGTATTTTGCATGTTTAGTAGTATGATGGAATTGGAATGATTATTAATATTAATGTTTGGTTACGTATGACTCTATAATTAGAATAAAGGTTCTAAATATACAAAATCAAAAAATCAATACAATTGATTTGAATGACGATGAAGTGAGTAAGCAATGGTGAGAAAGACGATGAAGTGAGGAGGCAATAGAATGAGGAGGGATAAGGTTGAATTAATGGAATAATACCTAATTTAAATTAGGTAATGAGTTTTATAATTATAAGGGTAATCAAATCCTTTACTTACCTATTCAGAGCTTTTTTCATATGTTAGCTATTCGGTAGATGCCATTAAGCCTATTATGTCATCTTTTGTTTCTTGTTCAGTTGTTTTAATTCCAAGGACTCAGAATCAGGGTGCTCATACCCTTGCTACTCTAGCCTTTTCTCAGGAGGCACCGATGTACTGGGATTCAATCCCACCGAGCTCTATTGCTCATTTGATTTAATCTACATCTACCAATTTGGTTTTCAAAAAAAATAAAAAATCCTTTACTTACCTTTTAAAAAATCCTATACGTGTATTTTAAAAAGTTGTCAACCAACGTATAACTTTCATTCTCATTTATTGTTTTTGACCCCATTAACCAAACACACCCTAATATAAATATAATTATATACTATTATATACTGTACTACGGAGTAAGAAATACCATAGCATTAAAAAATTTTAAAAATAAACTAATTATCAAGTAGAAGACCAAGTTCGTCGTAGCCCCTAGCTCACTTTTCAAGTCTCAACATGAAACAAATTTATTTTTTACTCATAAAGATAATTGAATATAGTCCTATGATGGAAACTCCAAAAATGTAGCGTTTCCCTGTTTTGGAAGTGTTTCGTCTTCGATTCGGAAAGGTTGTTTTCAGATCATTTCTTAATAAATCAAAGTTTCTGAAAAATTTGGGTCATTTGCTAATGAAGAGAAAGTTCGAAAATGTATTTCCAAATTAATCATGGTTGAAAAAATCGCTAGGAGTTCCTTGGGCGCTCGGGGAGCACCTAACGCCTAGGACACTTAGGCGGGGATTAATCGGCGCCTAGACACTAGTGTATTTTTTTTTTTAAATTTTTTAATAGTATTTTAAATTTTAAATTTTTCAAAGACTAATAATTATAAATTATATAATACTTTAATAGTTAATACTAAAATATTAAATATTAACTTAAAAAATATCTAGAGTTTGTATAATTTAAGGTTATTTTGCTCAAAACAATGTTGTTTTGAGTGAAATAAATCATTTTAAAAAAAAAACAATAGTTAATTGGTCGACTAGGAGGTCTACTCGACGCTTAGGAGGTCTAGTCGATGCCTAGGAGGCCTAGGAGAAACTTAGGCGGCCACCTAACCGGCCAGCCGCCTAGACCACCATTTAAGGTGATACGCTAGGCGGTCAACCGACGCCTAGCGCCTAGGCGGGATTTTTGCAACACTGAAATTAATTTAAAAAACTCTGACATATATGATCATTTTTAGTGTGCCACATGTCCAATTTTACTATACTTCATGTTTATTTTTAATAGGTTTATTATATTTTAATTAATGTTGAAGAAATCGCTAGGCGTTCCCGGACACCTGAGATTTATTTATTTATTTTTTATATTATAACCGATGGTGGGGTGGAGGCAATGAACACTCTTGATCTTCACAAATCCTAAATAATATATATTGGAGGCAATGAAGATGAAGGCCCTGTTCGCCGTTGACCGCTCTTGTGGTGGTTTTGTTGGCACTCTCTGCCGCTAACCGCTCTCGTGGTGGCTTTGTTGGCACTCTTCGCTGCCCAAACCGTTGCTGCGACGGAGTCAAAACAGCGGTTTTGCTTGCACTCTCTGCCGCTGATCGCTCTCGTGGTGGTTTTGTTGGCACTCTCCGCCGCCCAAACCATGGCTGCGACGGAGTCCCCTTCAGCTATGCCGGGTGCTTCCTCCACCACCAGCGTTGCCGCCTTCATACCTGCCACTGCCTTCGCCTCTTGTATTTGGTTTGCTCTTCTAATCCCACCACCACCTCTAGTTGGGAAGAATCTTGAAATTCCGACGAGGATGATGCAAGCTGTGAGTATGTATTCCGGTGGTTCCCAAAGTAAAGCTAAGATCTTGGGATCTTGCGAGGTATAGGAAGAGGGCAGAGGGAGAGCAATTGATTGGTTTGCAACGATTCCAACGACGTTGGCTAAAAATAAGGAGCACTCAACATTGCTCAACCAACTAGGCGGTCTAGGCACCACCTAGCTGGTCGCCTAGTCAACCGACAACGGAGAAGACCGATTTCGACGTTCTTTGACGCAACCAGGTGCCACATATCATCAAGTAATCAACGCTTTTGCAAACATGATTTTTATACATATTCATTTTAATGTAATGTACTACAAGTTCATTTTTAGTGTAATATCTAAAAGTGAATCTACAGTAACTAAAAATAAACTTGTATACTAGAACTGAAACTATACAATGGTCCACATTGCCAACTATGAATCTATGATCATAGAGCTGAAGTATGTATTTTTTGATGGAGATGCTTAGCTATTTATTACTAATGTAGTTCATTAAAGAATAAGGAACCAAAAGTTGTGCCTTAAATTGCCACTATACTAACAGTAGAGTTAACTATAGTCAAATTTTATAAAGTTTAACTTTTTTTTTAATACACCTAACTCTATTACATTGTAGATAAATCAACACTTCGTCAGCAAAGAACTAATACTACTATTTCTGCAGAACTGTGAAAGTAGATATTATGTGCTCTTACAGTTGCAAAAAAGCTTTAGACTGCAAAGTGAACAATGAAACAACCGTAGTATGAAAAACCCACATTCTTCAGGCACCTACACAGTATTCATTAGAACAAATCTGTGACTTAATCACAATAAAATTGAGTTCAACACAAATCACCAAAATCCAGAAATATGTAGTTTACTAAAACAATCCATAGTGCTATAATGTTAAAAACTAGCCATCCTAATTCAAAACTCTTGCACCCTCAACACAACCATCGTAAATTACTTCATCTACTTCTCAGATGAGTTTGGTCCTCTCTTCTTTCCAAAGCCAACAACTGCAGACATTACAACCAATGCATCAGAAAAATGTCACACTTCAAAGTAGAATCAATCGAAACAAATTAAAAAATAGTAAATATAATCAATAGATGAATAATTTATATATTTAAAAGCTACATTAGAAGTACAATAAACACAAAGAAAATAAATTTAGAAATAATTAAAAACTAATAAAGAAAAAAGGAAAGAAAAAAAGTTGATTTGATTAATGAATAGTAAACAAGTAAAATGGGAGAGAAGGAGCATATAATACCACTTTCCAATGACAAGTTGTCTATTGATGCTTTTAGATCAGATTTCAAGTAATGCCAGTTCAAAAATAAAATAACCAAAGCATAGTTTTTCAAAACTTTGGACATAACAAGCAGCAAAACAGTTATTATGGCATTGCAGCAAGCAAGATTGAAACTTTCACAAAACAACAGAAAGATAATGCCAGCAAATAAAGGTCCCATTGAATGCACCATCAAAATGCTAAGTATTTTGACTGAAAAACGCAAAAATTCAGCAAGAATCAGTATGGAGGTTTCAGATCTCATAGGAATGATAAAGGCAGCACTAGCTCTCAAGCCTGGCTAAAGTAAAAGTTCTTAGGCTGCCACTAGCCCACTGCATATGTTAGAGAAAAAGACAATAGAAAATTGAAGAGGTATAGATTAACATTGCGTTAATACTAGATGGGGTTCTCCTAGTATAGTGGCACCGCCACATTTAGTCCTAAAACTTTCAATTTAACCACACATGGTCCTTCAATTTTCATATCCACCTAGGTCCTTCAACTTTCAAATTTAACCACCCAGGTCCTTCAACTTTTAAGTTAAACACACATGGTCCTTCTTTAAACATCCCTGGTCTACTTTACTTAAACTAAGGGCAACGGGTGGTTAAATTTGAATGTTGAAAGACAAGGGCCGGTTAATATATTGAAAGTTTAGGACAAAAAGTGGCGGTGCCACTATACTCGGAGGACCAGCTGGTATTAACTCATTAACAACCATAGAATTGCATTATAACATGAAGCCTAAACGATTGTAATTCCAACGTAAAAACACAAAAACTACACTGAACACCACCAAGAACATATGCACGCATCATGAAACACATACCCATACCCTAAACGCCATAAAATAGTTTTAAATGGAAACGCGAGTGAATATGAAAAGCAAGATGATAAAGTTACCGGCGGTGACGAAGCGGCGTTTGTACTGCATCCGCTTGTGAGCGCGGCCTCGGGGCTTCTTCTTCTTGTCCTGTTTAGCAACCTTCGGAGTTTGACCTCTCACCTTACCGGCACGAGCCAAAGATCCATGAACCTTACCTACAATTACATCAAAAAATCAAGTAAAATAAAAGCAAAAACAATAACGTTTAGAATCATTGAATTGAAGTGAAAATCGGTGATATTGAGCTAACCCATATTTGGTTTCTGAGATCGCCGGAGAGTGCAGTGAAAACTTCGCCCCCTTCGACTGCTGGCTTGCCTCTAGCTTCCAAATGGAACTCTAGGGTTAGGGGTTTTTCGGAAATTTATACGGATAGGTATAATGGAATTTGGATCGTTAATTTTTTTTTTTTTAAATGTTGGGCCTTAAAATTTGTAACCACATTGTTTAAGTTGGGCCCTTAACATGTGGACCATGAACTATGTATTATTTTAATTAAACTCCAGTTTTATTTAATAATATTTTTTATATTTTTTAATTTTATTTTTTACACATTAGTTTCAATATAGCAATACTACAGTATTATTTTAATTCTACTACAATTGCATCTAACAATATATATTATTGCATGAGCTTTATTATTATTATTATTATTATTATTATTTTATTTTGTTTTGCACACTCACTAGTTTAATTAGAGTAATGTTAGAGTATTATTTTTATTACACTTTAGGTTCATTTGTTATATGGTATTGCATGGCTCTGAATTTTAGTTTAATTTTCTACACACACTGGTATCATTATAACAACACTAAAGTATCATTTTAATTATACTATTGTTTCATTTGACAATCTAATCTAATTGTATAACAACCATTAGCATTTGGAAGAATGGATTTTTTTTTAGTATTTCAATTTCATTGTTTACTTTTTTCAATCTTCACTTTTGTTATGAAAGGATTAAACTTCATTACTTAGCGTAGAATACCATTATGAACAATTTAACATAGACAAGGTTTTCCTAGCTAGCAAATGAGTTGTCTTGTTTGTAAATCGTTAAACAAACAAGAATGTGACATGAGAAAAATTTCCTTCTAGTTCTTTTACACTATCAATCATCAACATGTCTCCTCCTTAGATTATATCAGTGGTAGTAAACATGACAAGCATGTTTGCCAAAACAAATAAACTCTTCACTTTTGGAGGGATATACATAGATCTTGGAATAAAGGCCAAATTGGCCACTGAACGTAACGTGAAAGTGCAATCAGGCCACTTGACCAAAAAAAGTGCAATTACGTCATTAAATAGTGCATATTCATTCGAATTCACCTGTTAGTCGGTTTCCACCCCTTCTTTCCGGTTGTCTGCTGACATGGCCGATTACTTGGCAATTTTTAACTTAATTCCTTTATTTTCCTTTGTCTTATATTCCAACGTGTAAGCAAACGACGTAGACTAGCGATTGCAAACCCCAAACCGAAATCGACATTCCTTTCTTCTTCGAGAAACTGTAGGAGAGGAGCTCCATTGGCGTTTCTTCTTCACTTGTTGTTCCTGCTCTTCTATTTCTCTTCTTGTTACATAAACCCTAGGCGCAGACGAAATAGAAACCTAATGGATTTTTCCAATTCAAAGTCGTCTTCAAGTTTTCCAAGAATACCGAATCGCAATTTTACTCTCTAATACGAGCCAAGTTTGTACTGTAAATGTGGGCTGAAGTCCCCATTATGCACAGCTCGGGATAGTAGAAGAAAATTTTTTGGATGTCAAAATTGGAAGGTGAGATTTTTTACTTTTGTTATTTCATATGTTGTTTCAGTTTGAATTAGGGTTTTCCGTGATTTTTCAAGGCAATGGATGTGGGTTTTTCATTTATGTTGAGGATATCATGCAAGGATTTGGAGCTATAGAGTATGAATCTACCAAAATTGATATAATGGATTGCAAAAGGATTGTTGAAAGTTTAAGAGATGAATTTTTGGTGGTCCAGTAGAGATTGCGGAGGATTGAAGAAGCAACGAAGAAAATGAATATAAGTGGCCATCATAATTCTGTAAATGTGGTTAAAGTTGTAGGTGTTGGAGTTGTAGTAGTTTTAGCTGCAATTGTATGGTTTAATGTTAGGTTTATTACTAAACCTAGACTTGCTTGTATTTTGTAGATGCATTAACCCCATGATGAATTAATATGAATGGTTTTTTATTGACTGTCATGTGAATAAAGTATAACTGTATTGGTATTTTAATCCCAAACCATCACTATAAACCATAAACCAAAACCAAAACCATAAACCTTAAGTGAACCATAAACCATCATTGTAAGCAACAAACTAAAACCAAAACCATAAACCTTAAGCAAACCATAAACTATCACTGTAAACCATAAACCATAAACCATAAACCATAAACCAAAACCATAAACCTGAAGTGAACCATAAACCATCACTGTAAACAATAAACCAAAACCAAAACCAAAACCATAAACCTTAAGCAAATCATAAACCATCACTATAAACAACAAACCAAAACCAAAACCATAAACCTTAAGTGAACCATAAACCATCATTGTAAACAACAAACCAAAACCAAAACCAAAAACCATAAAGCATAAGTTAACCATAAACCATTCACATTTCACTTCAATTACAAAATACAACCAATTAGGCAAATACTGACAGTACGTAGCCAAAATACATTCTTAGGCATTCTAGTGAACACTTCAAAGTTAGGCATTCCAGTGAACACTTCAATTACAAAATACAAAATATAAGTTTTCATAGTAAATATCCAAAATAGAATTTCAGAATACACTTGGTGCCCTACTGCTTCTTCTTGGCACTTGCACTTGCATTCTTTCCAACTAATAGCACTTGTTGTCCTCTTCCTCCAAGCTACATAATACACAAAGCTTAATACATTAGTATTTATCATTATAACATCTGCAAGTATATCAATTTAAACACCATAAATTACTTACATTCAATATTTGTGCTCCAGTATTTTGGTTGATGTACACACCAAAACCACCTACTCTTTTCCTTTGTTTATTTCTTCTAGAAGTTGGGGCAGAATATTCAGCAGAGGTAGCAGATGACATATTACTTGAGGCAGCAACAGAAGCAGAGACAACAACTGGCATAGAAGTTGAGGCAGAATCAACACCTGAGGCAGAACCACTAGTAGCTGGCACAAAACTCTTAGCTGGGGAAATTTTCTTTTGATGACCCTTTTGTTTACAAATCGAACAGGTCATAATTCGACCTTGTCGAGAAATTTTTCCAACGGGGGGTTCATTAGGCTCACGAGTTCTCTTTTTCTTTGGTCTTCCAATCATAGGCCTTGGTAAAGGGGCTTTTATTTCATCACAATTGGTCCTAGGCCAACTGATCTCACCATTTAGTGGTTGGATAGTGTGACTATAAATCCTATTGTAAACTTCCTTTGAGTAGCATTCATCAATGAACTCTTCTGCATCTTTGCCTAGATCAAATATGACACAACATGCATGTGGACAATGTATGCCTGTGAGGTCCCAAGATCTACATGAATATGTTTTCCCATGTAGCTTCACTTTGAACTGTTGTCTTCCCTTCTTGATCTCATAACCATCATCCATGTTGAAGTCAACATGCCAACCTATTCCTTCAACTATATTCTCATTCAGCTTTTTCATAATCCTAGGACCAAAGTTACTAGGCCATTTCTCAACATCTTTTCTGCATCTCGCAATCCTTGTCATTGTAACTACCCTTATGTCTTCCAACATCTTCATTATATTAGTCGAGCATAGAAATAAGCTCGAAACATGCTTATATGCTTGAATGGTTTTACCTCAAAGTTACTACCCACTATCACACAATGTTTATGTTGTATGTTAGACTCAAGGTTACTAACTTCTCACAATTGTTAGAGACTTGTTTTATATGTATGAAATATTGACAAAAAAATTAGGCTTTAGATGTGAGTTTTACTTATATATACTTGGAAATCTGAAACATTTTGAAATTTAGTACTCCGTAATTGATAACAATATGTTTTACAGTTTGACTACCAAAAATAATTTTATGGAAAAAATCACAGAATATATACATGTAGATTATAAAATTAAAATTTCAGTGTCAATATTGTTATGACTCAATGCTTTGATTACATTAAAAGTGATTTTTTAAAATTTTAAGCTCAAGATATGTCACGCTTGATGAGTCGCAGCTGGAAGGTCAGTGATCCGCTCATCGACTTTAGATGTCGTTGATCAAATTAATCAGTACATGTGCGACATGAATATTGCAAAAGGACGAACATATTTAAGTTGTAACTCTTTGTGTAAGGCAGAACCAGATGGTGAAAATCTATTAGAAGTACACACTCCTAAATTCTTAAATAGTTTCAGATTGTATAATTTTCTTAATCATTCATTGACATTAAAGGTCGGTGCCCCTGTTATGTTATTGCGGAAGATAGACCATTCTCTTGGTCCTTTATAACGGTACGCAACTCATCATCACAAGATTGGCAGATCACATTATTGAAATAATAATAGTTAATGGGACACATGAAGGAACCAAAGTTCTTATCCCTCGAATGTCTCTCACTCTTTCTGATACGAGATTGCCCTTCAAGTTTCAGCATAAATAATTGTCATTGATGCTTGCATATGCCATGACTATCAACAAAAGTCAGGGCCGAACACTAACTCACGTTGGGTTATTGCTGAAAAAAACCTATTTTTAATCACGGTCAACTGTACATGGCTTTCTCCCGAATTACCCATCCTGAAAGCCTGAAAGTGTTAATTAGTTCTAGACGAGGATGGACAAGATTGTGTTGTTACTACCAATGTTGTCTACAAAGAGGTTTTCAATAATGTGTAAATACAACCGATGATATTATATTTTTTTCCAAGATGGAAAAATTGATATATATCTACACCAAAATATATCTTCCATACATATGAATTAGAATAGCAATTGATTCCTATAACTGAGCTACTAGAAAACGGGCATATTTGCCCAATGTATAAAAATCCTAAACATTATATATAAAATCTCTAAAATTCCAACACCGCATGCGTACATCTACACATTAGCTATTAATTAAGCAATTATTTGCTGGAATTCAAACAAGGATAACATCAGAAAATATAATTGATCCAAAACATATCTTCAATTGCACTATATAATATTTGATGTTATAATTTATATAATTATATATCGATCCAAATATTCTTAATATATTATAACAAATCCATTCAATGCATCGCACAGGTAAAAATACTAACAGTATAAATTACGTGTTTTAAAAAAAATAGTATAAATTACGTTGTAGAGAAATATATGTACTTTATTATTACGATTATTCATTTTAATCTAGAACTGTATTACGAATAGGAAAGTAGGAAATAATATATTGTATTACCATATTTTAATGTACAATTGTAGTACGAATAGGAATTGTATTATCATATTTTACAATATTACTCAAACCTTAATAGTATATGAGTGTTTTGGGCGGAAAGATAAAATAGAGGATTATATTTTGTTTTATGAATAGTATAAATTAAGTTGCAGAGAAAATATATGTACTGTATTATTACGATTATTAATTTTAATCTAGAATTGCATTACAAATAGGAAAGTAGGAAAAATATATTGTATTATTACCATATTTTAATGTAGAATTGTAGTACGAATAGAAAATGTATTACCATATACTTTACAATATTACACAAACCTTAATAGTATATGAGTGTTTTGGACGGAAAGTTAAAATTGTGAATTTTATTTTTATTAATAGTATAGATTACGTTGTAGGAAAATATATGTACTGTATTATAATCATTAGTAATTTTAATCTATAATGGTATTAATGTATTATGAATAGGAAAGTAGAAAAGAATATATTGTATTATAAATTGTATTATCATATTTAACGTACAATTGTAGTACAAATAAGAATTGTATTACCACTTTTCAAAAAAAAAAAAAAAAGAATTGTATTACCATATTTACAATATTACACAAACGTTAATAATATATGAGTGCTTTGGGCAGGAGGTTAAAAAAGGGGATTTTTTATTTTATTAATAGTATAGATTACGTTGCAGGGAGTTATATGTACTGTATTATTACGATTAGTAATTTTAATTTATAATTGTATTACGAATAGGAAAGTAGGGAAGAATATATTTTACTAGAAATTGTATTGCCATATTTTAATGTACAATTGTAGTACGAACGGGAATTGTATCACCATACTTTAATGTACAATTGTAGTACGGATGAGAATTGTATTAGAATACTTTACAGTATTACGCAAACCTTAATAGTATATGAGTGTTTTTAGCTGGAAGTTGAAATTGAGGATTTTGTTTTTATTAATAGTATATATTACGTTACAGGAAAATATATGTAATGTATTATTAAGATTATTTATTTTAATCTATAATTATATTACAAATAGAAAAGTTGGGAAGAATATATTTTATTAGGAATTGTATTACCATATTTTAATCAATTTAATGTACAATTGTAGTACAAATCGGAATTGCATTATAATATATTACAATATTACGCAAAAACTTAATAGTACAAGAGTGTTTTAGACAGGCAGTTAAAATTGAGGATTTTATTTTTATTAATAGTATAGATTATTCTACTAAGCATTTCACCCTTAAAAAAAGCTAAATATTGTTATTGAACTTTTGAATGTATTATGCTTTATTATTATTATTATTATTAT
>CM008340.1:5521832-5542585 GCA_002525835.2 Ipomoea batatas
GGGGTTCGAACCCAACCTGTATCTTCTTCTCTTCCTCCATGATGCAAAGTCCTTTACAAGGATATGACCGTGTGGTTTTACATACATTATTTTTTGTTAAACATTGTAGATCCCAATTTCTAGTTGACTTTTAATTTGTGACACATAACAAAAGTATGAACTGTGTCTTTGTCTATAGTGCAGCTCCAACCAAGTGATGTTTAAGCCAAACTTCCCTTCACATGCCACTTCATGCTTAGTGCATTCTCAGAAATACAACATAATGCATGCAACTGTAAACCCAAATGATGAATCACAACATTTCAAGGATCCAGTTCTAGCAGACGTTCCACAGCATGGATTGCAAATATTACATTACCATGAATTGGAGAAGCATTAAGTAAGGCATCCCAAATAGAAACATCAGGTTTTATGGCCATACTTTCAATGAACTCCATTGCTTCTTCAAGCATAAGGCGGAGCAAAAGGTCGAGTCCACAGCTCTCCGTTCAGATCCACTCTGAATACTCTACTTTGGTTTGGTTTCAGAACTTGAACCTGAGCGGTTCTTGCTCGATCTTTCTCTGAACACAAACTGAGATGTTTTCTTCTCAGGAGCTATTATTGGCTTTGTTGGAACTTGGAAGCAGGAGAGAAGCCCCCAAAGTACCCATTATTGATCTCCATTAGAACTCAGAAATCTTCAAAGCAGATGAACCATAAATATGAAAGTTCAAAGAAAGCTAAAATGCAAACACAGTAGAGCTGGAGAAGTATTATAAGAAGTAAGAGAGAAGGTAAAGGAAGGAAATGCATACTTTTTGCTAGAGTTTGGTCTGTAATCTTCTTTTTTTTTTTTTTTTTTTTCTAAATGTTAGAATTATATTTTTCCTTTAATATAATGTGGTTTGCGTGGAGTGCGGATTGAAGTTGTTGTAACAAGATTATATTGGTTTTTCTCAAACCCGGTCACATTAATTATTGTTGTCTGTGTCAAGAAACATTAACGCTGGTTTATGAATATCTCCCCAATGGCAGCCTCGACGACAGCATCAACAGCAAAGGCAACACGCCACCACTGCCATGGCAATCACGAATCCGCATCGCAGCTGAGCTCCGCGCAACTCTCGTATTCCTACACTCCTGGAACGGCCATCGGCATCATATATATATAACACACACAAAGCTGTGGAGAATGACCAAGGTGTCAGATGAAAAAAAATAAAAGAAAAAAGTCCATGTCAGCATATTACCTATAACCTGTAGGTAATATGTGAAAATTGTTAGAAATAAATATTCTAACTAAACAGAATAGTATACGAGTAACCTTGCCTCGTAGTAGCGGAAGCGGTATCATTGATGATCTCCAGCCACAGTTGGGTTAGCCATATTTGTCTCATACTTAACTCAGAACTTTAGATGATGTACTGGTGTCATGAGTACCGTGAGCTGTATGTGCTATACAATACTTGTCCTGTATCCCATTAATACAGGTTTATATAGGCACAGAGAGTCTGATTGAATAACTACTACTAGTTTTTTTTAGAACAACTACTACTAGTTATTTAGTACAACCCAACCACTTAATAAGCCTAGTCAACTTGCACCACTTAATTAAGGCGCTAATATATAATATTTAATATATATATTATTAAGAAAATCTTACATTCTCCCACTTGGTGCAAATATTAGCACAACCTCATCAAGTAACAAAACACATGAATCATAGTGATAAGTCCTATATTTTACAGAGTAATATCCATTATGGTCACATGTATTTTAATTCTCCAACTTAGGCCCCTCATGAACAAACCCAATGTTTATTCTCGATATAACTTAAGGGATGTTTCTCAAAATATATTATGTGCACAACTGAAAAAAGAAACCATCCAAAATATTTGTACAGGAGAGTACACTGTATGATCTCTAAAATTTTTAAAAGCATGCATTAAGTAGAGCTCTCTTATTTTTAAAAGCATGCATTAAGTATAGATCTCTTAATGTTAGCATAATGCTAACTGTATTCCATTACTTCTAAACTTGAACACTACCTCTAACAGTTAAGAGCTTAGAGTTGACACGTCTGTCACTCCCACTCATTAAAATAGCCAAAATATAGTTAAGTCATAGAATCATTCCAATAACTTAGAGAACAAACAAAAAACCTCTAAGTCGATAAATTTGGAATCTTAACATACACCATAACTTCCAAATTATCACAATATCCACTTTAAAATTAACTGAACATTTATGAGTCTTGCTTTTATGTCTCACAAAAATTGTTTTTGAGCCTTACATACCAAAATGGCCCAGGATCAATTTTGAAGAAACTAAAAACTCTATTAAATGCTAAAAAATAACAGTGCACCACAAGTTAGATGATTTTGTTCTAATAAATTCCTTAATATTTTTACAACATTTTCATAAATATGTTGCACAACCAAATGTCCAATAATTTGAACTTATGAATTTATATGAACAAATTCAAGATTAATACTTGTGGAATCTTTTGGACTTATTGTTTGACATACAATCCAATTTGCATTGGGATGTATAAAGACAATAGTTAAATCCATAATCCTTAGTGGAGTATCTTAATAATCTTTTTCTAAATGATCACTCCCACTGTTCTTTAGCAAAATTAATGATATACATACTCATAATTGATTTGACAAACTAATAAATGAGGATAGAATTCCCCACCATTAGTTGGGCATACTAAATAATCAATATTTAGTTCCAATTAAAGTCCAAATAAATAATGAAAATATAATTTCCCACCATAGTTGAACATACTAAATAAACAAAATACACCTTTCAAAACAGAGTTAGAATTTGGTTCAAAAGATACATTTTATTCTTGGAATCCAAAAATAAGTATATCATATCACGTAACTTACTATAGTTAGTCCAAAGAACTTAGTAAGTTTTCGTGGAATAATTAATAAAAGTAGCTAAATTTTGGGAAGTACCTGAATACATGTTTTGCCAATGCAAACCATGAAACTTAGAATTTATAATTGAACTAAATTTATAAATTCTAAGAAATTGTGATAAAATTATTATCTGGGTTAAGAGATTTATTGACATAAACCTTGCCTGTGGGCTGAAATTTTAATTCTATTAAATCCAATTAAGAAACACTTTATGATAATAATTATCTCAATTATCAAATAGTCAGAAAAACCTAGTGACATAAAACTTGTCTGTGAGCCAAAATCTTACTCAATTAGATCCAACTGAAATTTTTTATTTATGATGAAATAATTTATCAAATAAGTTGAAGAATCAAGTGACATAAAACTTGCCTGTAGGCTAAATTTTTAATTCAATAAGATTCATTTTAACCATTATGATAAAAAAAAACTTAAAGAAATCAAATTCTTTTCCTTAACCCTCGTGGGCAATTCAAGAAATATGATCCAAAGTTTACATCATAAAATTAAACTTCATGATAGAATTAGAAATTATTTACAAATAACCATAAAGTAAATAAATTTATGTATTTCTATCAGCACTGATAAAACTACTAAACTAAATTCCGATACATAATTGTCTGTAGGCTAAATTATGATCGTAGTCCAGTATTTCATCCTGATTAATTTATACCAAATATAACGAAATTGTTTGGGGTGTAAACAAAACTGTAGGGTATAATCCGAAAATGAATAGTTCACATATGAATAAAGCTTTTAAAAAAAGTGAACTAAATTAGCAGACTAAATGTGCTTAAATTCAGGCACTACTGCAACTAAAATTTATGCATAAGTCCAACTTAATAAGGAACTAATATAATTCCAACATAAATTTATGCATTACTGAAGGCATAATAATAAAATTGCATAATTTAAAACCAAAATATTATGCAGTGGACAAATTAATATGCATAAAATTAAGCATTAAACTCATATATTCTAAACAAATTGCGTAACTTAAAGCAATTTTAATATGAGCTTCCAAAGTATAAAATTAATATTCAAACTCTAATTAGTACAATCCAAAGGGACCCAAATTAATGAATATATACTTTGAAATTTTTAGACTTTAAGCCCATGACAAAATGTTTTAATTCATCACACTAAATTTATGAGAAATAGACCGAATTTATAAATTCAAACAATATCTAACAAAAAAAGTATATATTGTCATTTGTAAAACAAAATCTCACAAACCCAAATTTCATAATTAAACTTAATATTATGCACTTAATGTGATTGAATGCATAAGACTATCTGAAAAGTATGAACTAACTAGAGGATATGAATTTACACTAAATATTCCTTATTCATACTTAACAAAATATTGGCAAAAAGAACTAAAATCATAATTCACAAACCTAAACGGATTATGGCATAAATGGCAATAGTCAGTTGCCTAGCAATTATGTT
Organism: Ipomoea batatas; assembly: GCA_002525835.2. NCBI lineage: Eukaryota > Viridiplantae > Streptophyta > Magnoliopsida > Solanales > Convolvulaceae > Ipomoea > Ipomoea batatas. The sequence continues at coordinate 5,526,200 of CM008340.1, forward strand.
TTTCCAAAATTACTGAATTGATTCAAAACCATTCTCCATAACCCAATTAGTAATATTATTATCATTAATGGAAAATTTGCAAAGAATCCAAAAAGCAATAAAATAGCCATAATAATATTATTAAATCGAGACTAAATGAGAAAAAACAATGGTTATAACCACTAATTTTAGAATATAATTTTGAAAACTTGATAAAATTTGAAGTCCGAAAAACATTAATGTCAAGAAAATTATAATATTCATAATATTTTCTTAACCGTAACATTGTCACATGAACTTTATTGGAAATAATTCAGGAGTCATAACTGAATACCATATTAATATTAATGACACCATTAATTAAAATATTTAATGGTAATAAGAAACATTATAATCACCATTAACATTTAACAATGACAACCAAATTGTGGTAATACACCTTCTTAATGTTTCCATATTTGTAAAGATAAAATATGTGACTAGTCCAAATTAGCGGTTAACTGTAGTTGTAGCATTAATTACCAATTAATAATAAAAGATAATTAATGACATACCTTAATAATGCAAACCGCATCTTCCCATTGCGCTAGCAACGATGACGATCCATAAGAGAAGAAAAAAAACTTCATAATTCTCCTCATCTTCATTGTTGGTGTCAGTAACCTCAATGCAGGGTCCAATGGTATGTAAAAGATTTGTTGGTAGGACTTAGTTACCAACATTAATAGTCATGTGAAATAAAGTGACATGGATAATCTTACCAATGTAACAAATATGGCAGATTACCATGAAACAATAATTATTATGAAAAGGTAATAAATGAGATTAGCCCCTAAACTTGATAACAGTAATTAATAATGCCAATTAATAATTAATTATAATTAAAATAACGATAAAACTGTAATTAAGGGATGCCATACACTAATCTCAATTTACCACATAATAATTAACATGACTATTATAATACTTTAAGGTGACTAAAGCTAAGGTAATAACCAAATTACCATTATACAGACAATATACCAACTATATTGCTTTAAAAAATAAAGAATTAATATCATTATTAAGGCCTGAAAACTATTGATAAATTATAAAACATAATTAATTTAAACAATAGTTATAATTCTTAATGGCCAAAATAACAATTAAATTCTTTAATCCTTATTAGTGTCTCAAAACAGACCAAGATAATAATTATAGCACCTATATACTCAAATTAGACCTATAATTATTGATGTCCAAGTGAGCTATAACATGGATGAAAAATGATCTAGTACTGAAATAGATCCAAACTTAATATTATTACCAACAATAAATACCATTAACAAAGTATGGTAGTTAGTAATAATTAAACCATGTTATAAATCCGAAATGAGCTATAATTATTATTAAAATATCAATCAATAATGGTAAGATCCAAACTTAAATGACCCAAGATAGGTCCCAATTAGCTTGTCCAAAATAGGTTTTATAGTCTCAAATCAAATATAGGACTAGAATATGCCCAAAATTAAATGGAAAACCAAACAAGCTACTTTAATAGGTCATAATGACTTAAATTGACCTAAGGATCCAAAAATTGAATTATATTTTCTATGAGTTAATATTATGCCAAATTCAACCTTGATGCATGATTTAATAAATGTATAATTGAAAAAATAAATTAAATATTTGACAAATATACATATCATGCTTGAATTTACATATTAATGTATTATTAACTCATATATCCTTAAATAAATTACAATACTTTAGGCAATTTAATATGCTCCTCAATATTAAATTAAAATTAAAATAACAAATTTAATACTTAATATTTGTCTAAAATTGAATAATAATTTAATAATGAATTAAGGAGGAATTAAACTGAAAAATTAAATTAAAATAAGTCCAAATATGATGATGAATTAACTGAAGGAGGCCCAAATAAACCAAATAGGCCCAAGGGGTTTTTAAATGTTGGACCAGGTCTGCTCTAATGGGCTGACCAGGCCCAATATTACCCTATCCAATTGTTATGCCGTGGACCCGGGTGCACCTTGCAAGGTGCACCCGGGTCCTTAAACGGCGTCGTTTAGACGCTGGGTGTAACGGTGCTGTTAGTGGCACCGTTACACCCAGCCAATCAAAAATAAAACAGAGTATAAGTGTGAATCTATAGTTCTAAATGTGTGAATCTACAACTACGTATCTGTGAATGTATAGGTGTATAAGTGTGAATCTAAAACTCAAATACATGGTTACATAATCAATCTAAACATAAATCCTAAATTCGAAAAAAACAAACATAAATCTATACAATTCATCAAACATGAATCAAAACTTAAAACCTGCAATCGAAGATGAGCCATCAACGTGTAAACTTAGTTCATCTACTGCCTCTGCCATCACTGCAAAACAGATTATCAGGTATGAATCTGTAGTTCATAATGTGTGAATCTGTAGTTCATAAGGTGTGAATCTATCACTATGTAACTGTGAATCTATAGTTGTATAAGTGTGAATCCACTAACAGCACCGTTACACCCACCCGGGTGCACCTTGCAAGGTGCACCCGGGTCCACGGCATAAATTGCCTACCCTATCATCATCTTCATCCTTTTAATTAATCAGAAAACCCTACCTGTGAGCTGTTATGGAGTTCCCAGCGTCGTCCAAAACCGAACCAGCGCAGCGATGGAGCAGGAGCAATGACAGCCGACGCCGGCGTCGCCTGAAAGAGAGGAATGGAGCAGCGGCTTCTTGTCGCTGGCGTCGCCCGAAGCAGGTGAGAGGCAGTGACGTCGCCGATTGAATCAAGCTCGCCTCTGCCGTCTTTCCCCGTTGCAACGCCAACGCTCGCCACCGACACCCTCAATCGCGACACCAAAAATCGAAGCAGCATCCTCATAGTCATAGCTGTCGCCCCTGTTCGCGACACCAGAAATCGGTCCACTGCCCGCGACTCGACCAATCGGAGAGCCAGCGCCGTCGTCGCCTGAAGCTCGAGGGGCAGCGACAGGAGTCGCCTGAAGGAGGAGAACAGGCAGCTTCATCGCCGTCATCACCGTGACGCCACCACCGCCTGCAATTCCAAGTCCCTCCGCCGTCGTCGTCCTCGAAGGACCAACCCCGTCTGGACAGTGAAGTGGCCTCCGGCGCGGCACCGTAGTCCCAGCCCAAGGCCAACGTCTCTCCTCGATTCTTTGCAGTTCACTCGCAGTCGCCGGCAAGTCATCAAGAACCGGAATCCAGGGAACATTGAATTATCAAACAAATAATTCCAGGCAGAAGTTTTGAAAATTACAAACTTTATTTATGTTGAAATTGAATCAGTAGTAATTCAAATACAACTGAAAATTAATTCTACCCGAATAAAATTCAATTACAAATAATCATCCAAATTCCAAATTATGCACAACAATTTACTTAATTACATCAAAACGAAAACCAAATAGACATAATCTGTATGCATATTTTGAAGATTAGAACGAATGTAATTGAAATCAAAATATATACAAAATTTGATGTATATAACACTTAATATTGTTTTAGGCAAAACAATAAACCGGGCAGTGATTGGCTTTAATACCAAATGTTAGAAATAAATATTATAACTAAACAAAATAGTATACGAGTAACCTCGCCTCGTAGTAGCGGAAGCGGAATCATTGTTGATCTGCAGCCACAGTTGATGTAATGCCCACAGTTGATGTAGCGGAAGCGGAATCATTGTTGATCTGCAGCCACAGTTGATGTAATGCCCCAGTTGATGTAATGCCCACAGTTGATGTAATGCATTTTGAACGGTAGACCGTTAGGCATATTTGTCCCATACTTGACTAGGCATATTTGTCCCATACTTGACTCAGAACCCTAGATGGTGTATGGTGTCTACTGAGTAATGTGAACTGTATGTGCTATACAATGCTTGTACTGTATCTCATCAATACAGGTTTATATAGGCACAGAGTCTGATTGTAGTATTACTAGTTATTTAGTACAACCAAACCTCTTAATAAACCTAATCAACTTGTACCACTAATATATAATATATATTAGGCCCTAATATATAATATATAATATATAATATAATATAATATAATATAATATAATATAATATATATATATATATATATATATATACATATATATATATATATATATTATTAGGGAAAATCTTACAAAAATTACTAGATGAAAAAAAATTAATGGTTTGGAGATCGAAATATATGTTAGGAAAGATTAGGGTACGACATGAATAATCAGATATAGTTCATGTTGCGAAATGACACTTTAGCCTATATTTTATACATTTCTAGGTATATGTTTAGTATTCATTTTCAGAGTGCTCTACCCGATAATTTAGATTGCATTAATATTTGATAGTCTAATATTTATGCGTTGAATGCAGATAAAAGGTTTGGGAAGAATGGAACTAAAGTTCTTATGTATATTTACCAGTTTTGGCATTAAAACACCACATGCATCAGAGTCAAAGCAAATAGGAGATCGAAAATGCTCCTTCTGTATGTTCTTCTAAAGCTTTCTTCTTGTTCTCAATTGCAAACCATGTGAATGTATGAAACAACAGGATTTTATAGAAGCTAAACGCTGTATTAGCCGGTGCACAATCTGGCTATTGGTTACCCGGGGCTCAACGAAAAAAGTTTTCCTTCTATTCCAGACTCCAGAGCCTTGTCTTTGCACTTTCCATAGTAATGACAGAAAAATTATTAAGTTTGAATAAAACTAGAATGTAATTGGTTATTAAGGAATTTGATTTGATTTGATGTAGATATTCCAGAGGTATACATACATTGGCTTCTTGAATTCTTCAGTCACTTTCTTCTCAGAGCTTATCACTTTCTTCTTCAAAGCTTTCAACACTTCCTTCAAAGTTTTCTTCATCACTTGGGGTATGCTTTTCAACTTCATCAACATTAGCCAGTACATGAACTCGTTAAAGCAACAAAGAACTGATTCAGCAATGATGATCTTATTAACTTCAGCCAGGAACCTACAAGCTGAAAGATAAAGTGAAGTTCAAATTCAATTGCAACACATCAGAAAACCTCCTTAATTCTCTTTGGAAAAAATACCAATAAATGGTGCATCTTTCAACTATTGGATTCCTGATTTAGTCCCTTACTAGACGACTAAAACTCAGTCACCATTAATACCTAATGACTTTGAAAACTTGCCAATTCTAGTCCAGCTAGAACAAAATTTAGTGCCGGATTTAGTACCTGACTATAGCTAGGAGTAAAGTTGAAATTTTTGATTGATTTTGAAGTTGATGATTAGAAGTGCAAATGTAATAGTTGATGAATTAAAGTTGGAATGAAATCTTTAAACAAAACTAGTAAGTAATTGGCAATCGCAAAAAGATAATATGGAGTTTTAAGTATAAGTTACATAGATATATACATACCTTGGCTTTCATAAGTTCATATTAAGCCCAAAATTAACAAATTCCTCAGTTCCTTTCTTCTAAGAGCTTACAACACTTTCCTCTCCCATTCTTTGAATGGATTCAGATACTTCGACACCTTCTTCTTAAGATATTTCTTCACACTCTTCCGAGCTTTCAACCTTACTTGACCAGAGCTTCCAAAACTTAATTGTTTAGAGCTTCTCACGCTTTCTTCTTTAGAGCTTGTCACACTTTCTTCTTCAAAACTTTCCATATTTTCTTCTTTAGAGCTTTCTACTCTTTCTTCTTCAGATCTGTCCACACTCTCTTCTTCAGAGTTTACTACAATTTCTTATTCAGAGTTTTCATTATTTGGCAATTCAACCTTGAAAATAAGTACAAAAAATAAACAATTAAATTAATACAAGGAATTAGAAGGCAGTAAACTAATATTTTGAAACAATGAACAAGAATTAGAGAGAAACCTTAGATCTAACTTCACGAACATAAAGAGGACAATCTGTTGTTCCCTCAAACAATAACTTCATTATAGAGGAAATCTGCATTGCAGAAGTCACAAGAGAACAATAACAATATTCTAACACAATCAACTTCAGTGTTCCAATATTTGCAAAATTAATTGGAATTTGTTTCAATTCCCAACAATATCTTAAGACAAGACGCTCCAAAACTGAAAAATGATTGGAACTTGCATTCCAATGTTCGAGATTTGAACGTGAAATAAGAAGTGCCTTTAATTCCCGAAAGCCCTGCTTCGATGGCTTCCACGTTGGACCACAAAAGGCAAAATCTTTTAGTTTAAGCACCTCAAGATGCGGCAACTCGCCAATTGTGTCCATCTCCTTCCATGGAAGATAAGGAGTTAAAGTTTGATGGAAAACCTGTTGGAAGACTAAAGCCCTCACCCTTCCTATTTCAAACTTCAACTTCTCAAGTAGATGTAAATGAACAAGGCTCCCGAGATTGCTAGGCGCCAATTGGCCTTCAATGTAAATCCCAAGTTCCATTAGGTTTGGAACCATTTCGAAGATTGGTTTTTCATCGGAGCTAGCAACTTTCAACCAATAAAGAGTTTGTAAATCTTTTTTGACTAAGCAAGGAAGATACTGTGAACATCTCTTGTCAACATGCAAATGCCTCAATTGTGGCAAACCCAAAATATCACACGGCAGTTGGAAAGGACATTTTTCCATCCACGAAGTAACTATGAGAGTTAGCAAATTCTTAAGCTTGAAAAATCGAAGCTTGTAAAGAGAGCCAATGATACTTAAAGCCAAGTATCTCAAATGAACCAAATCTGTTATTTCAATAGGCATGCCTCGCGACCATTTAACAAATGATAAATCTAATACTCTTAGCAATTTCAAACATGGGTATACCAACCTGCATTTGGAATGGTATACATCTTTACCAAAGCAAAGCACGGAATGAATATTATCTAGTGTGCAATTCTCATAACTTGCTTGTGTGATTGGCCAATGACTTATTTGACAACTTAACCAACGACTAGCTTTTGGAGCATGATTGTCATTGATAATGCACAATGTATTCCCAGTTATAGCTTCTCTCACACAAACCTCGTGCACTCGATCATGAACCTTACATGATTTAACTTTGTTGTCAATACTTAGCTCATTAATTTGAACTAGCTAGACTTCTATTAATGAGATCATGCAAGTAACTCTCTACCGCTTCCTCCAAACTATTATTTTGATGTGGCATTAAAAATCCCTCAGCAACCCATAAGTTGATTAAACTCTTAACAGGAATGGCATAGTCTTCAAGGAACACGCCAAAATAATGAAAGCAAGCTTTCAAGTGACTGGGTAAGTAGTAGTAGCTCAATGAAAGTATTTTTGAAATTCTGTTGTTATAATCACATGTATCAACTCTATCCAAAGTTTCTGCAACATCTTTCCATATTTCTAAAAACTCTTTTGTTGTTGCCAAAATTCTAGCAATCAGAACAACTGCTAGCGGTAATCCAGTGCAAACAAGAACAATGTGTTTCCCAATTAACTCATATTCCCGAGGGATGCATTGGCTTTTCCCAAACACTTTCCTCGAAACTATTTCCCAACGATCCTTTAAAGTTTGATACACTACATGGTAGGATCTGCACTTAAGTATTCAGCCACCTCTTTGAAACGAGTAGTTACTAAGATATGGCTTCCCTTAGAATTCTTTGGAAAACATCTTTGGATAGCATCCCATGCAGCAGTGGTCCATATGTCATCCAAAAAAATTAAATACCTCTGGCCCATCAAACTTCTGCATAATTGCTCAGCTATTTGAGCATCGTCTATGTTGTAGATTTCACTTGTTATTGGTAAAATACAACGTAATAGACCAATGAGCATCTATTTGAGGTTATGAACCTAAGACACAACTACCCATTCTCGAATTTGAAAGCAAGCAATAGTAATTGGATGTCCATAGACTCTTTTGGCTAATGTAGTTTTTCCTATGCCTCCTTCGCCGACGAGTGGGATAACTTGTAGTTTCTGCTCTGGATTGTGACAGTATGCCCAACGAGTGGAATAATTTTCAACATATTTCCGGAACTGTTTAGTGTTACTATTTCTAAAAATGGTGAAAATTGATCTCATCAAGTGTGAATAACAGAGCCAGTTAGTTATTGTCTTTATATCAGTGTGGAATCCTACAATCACTTCATTCTCAAGCTCTAAAGCATTTTGGTATGTATCCCAAACAGTGATGCTCTGTTCCTCCGGCTCTAAAGCATTTCTCTTTTTTTTCCTCCAGGATCCATTCCCCAACTTCCTCAAAATTTCTTACCATATGATCCAAGGTCCGATGAAGACGTTGACAGCCCTTAACTTCATATGGTCGCCAGCAGTTAGCTTCTGCATATACTTTGCTCAGTTTAGATTTTATTTTGTAATGTTCATATATTGTAGCAACTTTAGCTTGGACATCTTCATACAGTATCTTAGCCCAGGTGTCCCCATCATTCATTTTTGTCTTACATTCCTCCAAACAGGCTTGAAGGAAGCAGAGGTTGACAGACAGCAACTCAATCTTCTGAAGCAGCGCCGCCACCTTCAGTCCTCTGGCATAAAAAATCAAAAGTAGTTTTGGCTCCAACAGGTCTTGCTCTAGTATTTGGATTAGAGTGGTTACAGTATCAAAATCCATCAAAATCCCAAATTGACCATGACCGCTCTTACCAGTTACCACTATAATCTCGCTGATCTCCCAAGCAAAGCCTAAGCCTTGGTGAATACTTTCATACATAGTGATCACACAATCAAAATGAGATAAATATTATGAATCTAGTGAATAAATCTGTAGCAAATTAAAAGCGTATAGGAATTAAGATGGCAAAATATAATTAATGCTAAACCTATATACATCAAAGCTAAAAAAGGAATTGAGTGATGTTGAAGCATACCTTAGCTTGATGAAGATGGAGATGGAGTTAGTGAATTAGGTTGGGGTAATGTCAGATGAGAGATGGTGTGAGTTGTTGAATTTATTAAGTAGAGCAGAGAAAATATATGCTAAGGTGTGTTGGAATTGAAACTCAAATCTGATGAGAGTTATTGAGCGAGCAGAGGGATGAAATGATTATAGATAACAGAGAGGATGAGAGATTTGATGAATTATTGATGGTGGAAAGGTCTACAATCTACACCTAACAACCAACTCAAAAGTCAACTAATGGTTTCATTGGATACAAGAAATAAAATTTAAATTTGAAGGAAGTTTCCATGTTCAATTGGTTAATTGATAAGGATTTTTTTGGTTTTTTTTAAAAATTTATTTAGTGACTAGGAAAATTTACAATCACTACTTGGTAGAGAATTACAATGTGGTAAATCAACTTATGTTCACACAAGCTTTCAAATGGGAAGCAGTATTCAATAATATTTATTTTTTGTGCTAGGAGTAGTCATGATATAAGTTATGCCAATTTTATATCTGAATTTGTTTACTTTCTTAGCTTGGCTTTATGTCTTTCTTTTATAGGCGCATCTGGAAGCATAAGTAGTAAACATTTTGGACTAGGGTTCCCATACATGCAAACATACAGTACAAAAGAAAACCAAACAAAGATAGTTAGCATAAATAGGACTCCAGTAAGCATCGGAGTAGATCTCTACTAAACAAAGCCAAAGAAAGTCATGCACTAAAACAAAGATATTATATCACCGTGGGAGAGTTTAAAATGAGTAATGTTTACCATTCCATTATTCACACAAATCCTTCGATGACTTATCTGATTGACACTTGCTTCAGAACTGTCGCCAAAACTGCTTCCCAGTACAGATGTCCATCCTCGGCTGGTGCCTGGCACGCTGCTGGTGTGCTTCCTGCTCGTGAGGAAAGAAAGAAGAGCGACAAGGTTCAGATTTTACATGCTTCCCTAGCTGCTTGCCGTTGAAACCCGATCATTCGAACCAGCACACACAGACCGAGTTTGACTGTCCTTGACGAAGCTCCTGGTCTCAGGCGCAGATGAAAGAAAGAAGAATCCTGTCTCAATAGAAAGAGAGAGTGTTGGGTGCCTTACAAGGGAAGATGATTCCCGGTTCTGCTGCAGTAGACAAAACCAGAAGATGATCGATTACTAAAAGCGCAGAACAAAAAGTTGGGACGAGGTTTTCTGCACAAAAAGAGATCTACTCCGATGCTTACTGGAGTCCTATTTATGCTAACTATCTTTGTTTGGTTTTCTTTTGTACTGTATGTTTGCATGTATGGGAACCCTAGTCCAAAATGTTTACTACTTGAAGCTGGAGTTCGCTCAAAGACAAGACAGACCAATCCTACATAAGTATGTCGATTTTAATTCCTCTATTTTGTCCACTTTCTGCATCCCCCTCTATAAAAATGATCAAAAAGGAAGGCGAGAGCTTGCTTCTTATTCCCGAGTTTGATCTCTTCCATCTCTGCCAACATTCTAAGAAAAGATATTAATAGATATCGGTAGTTGTCCAGTCGTACCCAAACAATAATATTACAGAGGGAAATGCACCTAAGATCAAATATTTCGAGCCGGCTTCCGTGGAAAATTCAGACTTTCTTTTTGATGTTGAGATCACATAAAAACATAAACTTTGAGTCTCAATAGCACACACATCCCAGCCAACAAGCAACGGCGCGGCTTTGGCTTTAAGCTTTTGACGGATTTATGATTTTTCATTTCTTATCCAAGGGACTCCTAAATTGTATTCTTCTCATCCATGGGACGAAACCAACCCACTTGATTGCGTAGAGTAACTGGGAGTCATTACACCTAAGGCCAACTTCAATTCACCAAACTAAGGTTCATCTCGTGTAGTGATTGTGGACTCGTACAAGAATATTGAGTAGACGGTTTCTGTATCATATTGGGAATAACCGAACCACGTCTACAAAATGCCAGTATCATGCAGCTGCTTCAAAGCCAACGTGATGCTACTTGCAGGTCAAATGACCAAGATATTGGCGAATACCACATATGACGATCGAGAAAAGAGTACCTATAATCACATAAAAACCGGCCATGAAAGCCAGTTGCTAAGAAAAAGGTAGAATGAACTGGTAAGACCATCTCACGAATTTTTATCTGATATGTTGAGTTAGGATGAAAATATAATACTTAAACTGGAAAACTAATCAAAAATAAATTATTTGTTATCTGTAAGACGGTCCCATAAGAGAATTTAGTTTCTTTTATATAGGGAGTACTTTATTGCACTTTCAATTAGTTGTAACAAGACTAACCACCGCCTTTTGAACAGTACGTATTAAAAATAGTCCTTGGGACAACAAAAATTTTAAAAACATTCAAGTTATTAGTTATTCTAATTATAACATGCAGTCTGAGTCTTTGAAATAAGGTAATCAGAGTATCTGACCTACAATAAATACTCAAGTCTAAAAGAAGAGTATGAGAATTGATGGAGTATAAGGTACCACTCAAAGGGTAGATAATGCATATGTGAATAGTTCTATGCATTTCCATAACTTGAGAAAGACTTATCTGGCAGATTTTGGAATGAAAGAAGTTTATGGAATGAAGCACTCAAGCAATTTGTAGTGTCTCTTTTTAAGCCTTCATGCACCAAAAGGCATTCTAATATGTTGTTAAGAATACTGAATTGAACAGTGGGATTATTACTGTTAGGAATATAGCGGAATAATGCGGAAGCAAATGATCGAAAATTGAGAATTATAGAAGTTGAATAATAGGGAAAAATACAGAAATAACAAATGAATTCACTAAATGGGAAAATATAATAAATATATATATATAAACTCTCAAATGAGAATTATAAGGGAATATAACTACGTACACAGAGGAGAGATTAAGAATGAATTCAAATTGTAATGAATTGATGCTGTAATGGACGATTTACAAAGCACATAAGCTATCCTATTTATACATTGAAAACAAGAGACAAATACGGCATAATTATCAAAGCATTTGCGCACGTAACGGCATCTAACAGGGAATGCATTGCTACGTGGAGTCGTGGTGAGACAAATGCGGCACTCGTGTAATACAAGGTCATCATGCAATTTGAGCCACATATTATGTTCTAACAATTACAACTTAGCCATGGGTGTCATTGGAGCAGAAAAACATCAAAACACACACAGCTGATTTGTTCAGATCAAATGGAAACCAAAAATACATACAACATCTTATATTGAAGAATTACAGCAAGAAATCCTTTCTGTTTGTTTTCTCCCGAAAGTGATTAGAGAAACTCCCAACCAAAGAGACAGATCAGATCACCACCAATCTAGATTGGACTAGACAAGTGGCTATATTTATCAACATTAGCCAGTGCATCAACTCATGAAAGGCAACAGACCGGAGAACTTATTCAGCAATAAACTTCAGCCATCAACTTACAAGCTGAAACATAATGTGAAGTTCACATTCAATTGCAACACATCAGAATAACCTTTCCTCAGTCACTACACTTTCTTCTTCAATGCATCCATCCGAATAACATCTTCAGATATTTCATCACACTGTTATCAGCTTTCAACGTTTCTTCTTTAGAGTTTTCGACACTTTCTTCTTCAGAGCTTTCAATAATAGGCAATTCAACCTTGAAAAGTAATTGAAAATGAGTACAAAAAAGCAAATAATTAATTAATACATGGAATTAGAATGCGGAAAACTAAAAAATTGAAATAATGAACAAGAATTAGAGAGAAACCTTAATTCCAACTGTACGAACACGAAGTAGACAATCTGCGTTTCCCTCTATTTTTCTGCTTTTTACAGAAGAAATCTGCATTGCAGAAGTCACAAGAGAAGAATAGCAACATTCTAATACAATTAAATTCAGTGTTGCAATTTTTGCAAAATTAATTGGAACTTGCTTCAATTCCCAACAATATCTTAAGACAAGGCGCTCCAGAACTGGGAAATGATTAGAACTTGCATTCCAATGTTTGAGATTTGAACGTGAAATCAGAAGTGCCTTTAACTTCCGAAAGCTGTGCTTCGATGGTTCCCACTTTGAGCCACAAAATGCGAAATCTTTTAGTTTAAGCACCTTAAGGTGTGATAACTTGCCAATCGTATCCATCTCTTTCCATGGAAGATAAGTATAACGAAGTGTTAACTTCTTAAGGTTTGGCGGAAAACCAATTGGAAGATAAAAGCGTTCAACTCTTCCTACGTCAAACTTCAACTTCTCAAGTAGATGTAAATGCACAAGGTTCCCTAGATAGCTAGGCTCCAGTTAGCCTTCAATGTAAATCCCAAGTTCCTTTAGGTTTGGAACCATTCTGAAGTTGGGTTTTTCATCAGAGCTAGCAACTTTCAACCAATAAAGAGTTTGTAAATTTTTTTTGACTAAGCAAGGGAGATATTGTGAACATCTCTTGTCAACATGCAAATGCCTCAATTCGGGCAAATCCAAAATATCACATGGCAGTTGCAAAGGACATCTTTCCATCCACGAAGTAACTATGAGAGTTTGCAAATTTTTAAGCTTGAAAAATTGAAGCTTGTAAAGAGAACCAATGGTACTTAAAGACAAGTATCTCAAATGAACCAAATCTGTTATGTCACTAGGGATGCCTCGTGACCATTTAACAAATGATAAATCCAATACTCTTAGCAATTTCAAACATGGGTATACCAACCTGCATTTTGAATGGTGTACATCTTTACCAAAGGAAAACACAGAATGGATATTATCTACTGTGCAATTCCCATAACTTTCTTGAGTGATTGGCCAATGACTTGTTTGACAACTTAACCAATGACTAGCCTTTGGAGCATGGTTGTCATTGATAATGCACAATGTATTCCCATCAATTGCTTCTCTCACACAAACCTCGTGCACTCGATCATGGATATTACATGATTTAACTTTGCCGTCAATACTTAGCTCATTAATTTGAACTAGACTTGTATTAATGAGATCATGCAAGTAACACTCTCCCACTCCTTCCAAACTCATATTGTTATGTGGCTTTATAAATCCCTCTGCAATCCATAAGTTGATTAATTTCTTCACAGGAATGTCGCTGTCTTCTGGAAACACACCAAAATAATGAAAGCAAGCCTTCAAATGACTAGGTAAGTACTTGTAGCTTAATGAAACTATTTTTGAAATTCTTTTGTTATTATCATATGTACCAACTCCATCCAAAATTTCCGCAACATCTATCCATATTTTTGGAGACCCTTTTGGTGTGGCCAAAATTCCGGAAATTAAAACAACTACAAGGGGTAATCCACCACAACCACGAACAATGCGTTCCCCAATTGGCATATATTTTCTGGGAACACATCTCCTTGGCCCAAACACTTTCCTTGAAAATAATTCCCAACGATCCTCAAAAGTTAGATACTTCACTTGGTAGGGATTTGTATTTAGGTATTCAGACACCTCTTTGAACCGAGTAGTTACTATGATTCGGCTTCCATTAAAATTCTCTGGAAAATATCCTTGGATGGCATCCCATGCAGCAGTGGTCCATATGTCATCTAAGAAAATTAAGTACTTCTGGCCCATCAAACTTGTTTTTAATTGCTCGGCTATCTGAACCTCGTCTAGGTTGTAGATTTCACTAGTGATTTGTGAAATACAACGTAATAGACCAATGAGCATCTCTTTGAGGTTATGAACTTTAGACACAACTACCCATGCTCGAATGTGAAAGCTAGCATAAGTAGTTGGATGTTCATAGACTATTTTGGCTAATGTAGTTTTTCCAATGCCTCCTTCCCCAACGAGTGGCATAACTTGTAGTTTCAGAACATACTTCCGAAACTTGTCAATGTTACTACTCTTCAAAATGGTTAAAACTGATCCCATGAAATATGAATAACAGAGCCGGTTAACTATCCTCTCTATATCATAGTCCAATCCTACAATCACTTCATTCTCAGTCTTTAAAGCATTTTGGTAGGTATCCCAATTTGTGATCTTCTGTTCCTCATCCTCTAAAGCAGCACTTGTTATTTCCTGCAGGATCATCAGGTCTTTTTTTTTTTTTTTTTTGAATCCCGCAGGATCATGTCTTTAAGTTGCTCAGTATCTCTTACTATCCTTTTCAAGTCATCATGAGTACCTTCAAAATGATTAACTGCAGCATTCCTTCCCCAGTAATCTTCCAAATATAATAGTCTCTGTTTATATGCTCTGTACTCCCTTTTTATAATAATAACTTCACCTTTGATAACTGAATACAGTCTCCTGGTGTCCCCGTCATTCATATTCGTGTTACAATCAAATAAAAAGGCTTGCAGAAAATGGAGATTGTAAGACAGCAACCCAATCGTTTCAAGCAGTGGCGCCAACATAAATCCTCCAGCATACAGAATTGAAAGTACTTTGGGCTCCATAAGGTCTTGCTCAGCACCCACTACTATTTCCATTAGAGTGGTTACAGGACATACAACATGAAAATCCATTGAACTTGATGTGGTTACAGGCATCTTCCAGTTTCTAAACTTGATGTGATTCAACAAAAAAAATGGAACCATTACAAGTTTTTAAATTTTAAAGACATATATATTGCATATACAATCTGCTATATATTAATTGTTTGTATGAAATTTTTTTAAATCTATTATATTACAAATGAAATAAAAGGGAAAAATGGTCCATAAGTCTCTAAATTTTACATGAAAAGTTAATTAGATCTCTAAAATTTTTAAAAGTGCAATTACATCTTTAACATGTTATATTGACGCAATAAAGTTCAAAAACTGATAAATGGCCTGGTACATATTACAAGTCATTACCTGGCCATTTATCAGTTCTGACATCATTTTCGGCAAAAATCTGACGACCGACTAGCCGGTTGCCATCTACCCGAGCAAGCGTCTTCTCCGGCAGAAGGCGACCAACTGGCCGCCTTCCCCGACGGAAGGTGACCGGCCAGTCAGGGCCAGTTTCTTGATTTGCGTGGCCCTGTGCTTGTATATAAGTGAGGCCTTATCAAAGTATAAATAAATTGCGAATTGAAGAAAAATTGTAAAGAAAAAAATGCAAAAAAAAAAAAAAAACTTAATTTTGAACCAATATAATCACAAATACATATACTAACTATTGAACCAGGGTTGGATTATGGGCCCTTTGGGGCCTGTGCGGTTACACATCTTGCACGCACTAAAATCCGGCCCTACGGCCAGTTGGTGGCCTTCTATGGAGCGAACTGTTAGTGAATAAATGTGTAGCAGCAAAAGGTAAAGGAATTGAGAGGGCAAAACATAATAATGCAAAACAAACTAACTAACTAACTCTATATATATATGAAATATTGTAATTTATGTCTCTCCATAATATGTCAATTATCAATGTCATCTATAAATTATTAGTGGTGTAAATGTTAATTCTCAATTTTTAAAACGATAAATATATTGACCCTCCCAAGTGCAAATGTTACCCTTCAATTTTCAAAAACGGTACATATATTGTCCCTCTCGTACGGTAAGCTATGAGCAATATATGCACAGTTTTGAAAATTGAGATGCAACATTTACACCACTAATAATTTAG
>CM008340.1:5613235-5626083 GCA_002525835.2 Ipomoea batatas
GTTTAGACACAGCAAGGATGTGACCTATAAATGCGACTCAGCACCTTTAGCATGTACGATGTTTCTTTCTTCTTCTTCGTTTTATTTTATTTTTTAAAAACGTTCATACATACTACAATAACTGGGCATTTTGGTTTTCGGTTCAGTTTTTTCGGTTTCAGTTTTAAAAAATATTAAACCATTAGGTTTAACATTAGAGTTCGGTTCGAATTTAATTCGGTTTGGTTTTGGTTCAGTTTACGACCCCCGAATTTCAATATTTCCTACGCAACTGCGCCGCGACTTAACGGGACACTGTAATAACTATGTATGCATCACATAACCCAAATCCAAAGTCTAATATCTAAATATTAAATAACAACATAACAAATTAACAATTCAAACAAATTAAAATAAAAAAAATAAAACTAATGCTGAAAAACAAATTTAAAAAAAAATTAACAATATTAGATGAACAGATACTACAATGTAATAAGGTCAGTTGTATTAAAAAAAATAATAAATAAATAAAAAAACTAGAATGAAACATTCCAGTTTACTGGAATGAAATTTCAATTCATTGGAGGAATGAAATTCATTCCAGTTAGGAAATAGGATATATATATATATATATATATATATATATATATATTATTAGAATCTAACAAAGTTCGGTTCTCTCGGTTTTGTATTACTAATTCGGATCGATTCGGATTATCCAAACCGAATAAAACCGAATTGCCCACTCCTAACACTAACATCCCTATCTCGTAAATTATAACTTTTTTTCCCACTGGGGATCAAACTAGTAACCTCTCACTTGAGAGAGCCACAACTATACCGTTTGACCACAAAGTCTTTGGCAATCTCGTAAATTATACTCCCTCCGTCCCATTTTACCTGTCCTATTTACTATTCATTGGTCAAACCAACTCTTTCTTCATTGCTTATTTTCTTTAGTAATTTTTTATTATTTTTAAATTTAATTTTTTGTGTTTAATAGTACTTTTGATGTAGTTTCTAAATATATAAATTTTATATATTAATACTAAACTTAATATTATGAAAAATTGGATTAAAAATAACTTCAGTCAAGCCTCGTTAAACGAACCAGACAACCAAAATGGGACGGAGGGAGTAACTAATTTAATCAAGTCACACTGGGTCTCATTCAGGGCAATTTACGTTTCATATTTATGTATGCTGACACATTAACGTATCAGATCAATTAATTAAAAAAAAATATTATTTTCCCCTTTGAATTTTTCTTCTTATGATTTCCTTCCGATATTGTATCAATTTATTGGGTGTTTATGAGTTGACTAACCCTGTCATTACTTAAAAACAAAAAGTTAGTTGTTTAATTAGAAAATGTTATATAAGGAAGAGGAGGTTATTGGAGTGATTTCGCAAGCCAGTTCCAAATGAGGCTCATTTTCCATTGACTGATGTGCTATTTTCCTTTGACCATATTTTCCTTGCCTTTCCCAAAGGCCACAACCTAAATCATTTTCTAGGTTTCCAAACACACCCTTAATTTGAGGGAATTGCAATTTCACAGATTACAATTTATTCCAACCATGGTCCCCCTAGGAATTGCAGTTCCACAAAAATTACCATTCTATTCTTCTTATGATTATTATATTATTATTATACAATGACATTGTAGTCTTTGTTTATTTCTTCCATTTCAATTCCTAATAATTATATTCTTTCCCACCAAACAATGTAATTTAAAATTTTCACTTTATTCTTTTCTCACGGAATTACAATTATTTTCCCCCTAATTCCCTCCTTCCAACCAAATGCCCTGTTAGTTCTTAGTGTTATATAAATGTCGAGCTCCATTAATATATGAAGTTATATTTGATGGAACATGGACTAGGGGTAGTCAACCAAGCAGTCAACCTGCCATTAGATGGTAGTCGAACCAGCACTCAAACTTGGCAGTTGGCACTTGGCTCGAGACTTGACCAGTCAACCACGACGGTGAAAATCACTGACTTTTTTGGGTGGTGACAAGCCAGTGGTTTTCACCTTTCAATTTCCACGTTAAAATTACTGTCTCTACTATTTTTCCACTCATTTATATTTTACTTTATTAATACAAATCGGTTATGTGGCCCGCGCGAGTGACTACTCCCGGGTCAAAAAACCAATAATATTATCATTTAGAATTAATATTTACGGTTTTAAATGACATTCCAATAGATAGAGTGAATTGGCACAAGCTTGATGGCCACAGAAGTCTGGCGTAAATTGGCAGGTTACCTGAAAAAAAGTTTAAAACTTGAAATTCCCTTGAGAAGTTGTGTAATCACTTGCCTTTGGGTCCCCTTTATTTTTTATCTTCTTTTTCTTTTGGAAGACTTTGAGCTCTACATCAACAAGTGAACAGGTTAGCTCTGCATCCCAAATTTGGTAAACTGGATTCAATGCAACTTTGACTGAATAACTCTGCAGTAATGCAATCAGCTGTTTGCCAGTGTTTAGTTCCTAAGAGCTGTCTTGAAATTCAAAGCATTATTATTACTTTCAGAGGCAATTTCATTAGCCTCATTAGTATCTATCTATATATATATAACACAACACCAGTGAAGAAGCATGAATCCTTCTGCTGTAGAATAAATGTTGAATTACATTTCCGTGCAGTTTAATACTGAGCAGTCTACGTAACTGATTATCGTCCAAGAAAGTGAAACAACCATGCCGAACAATACAGCATCTCAACACAGCTAATGCTTATAACACGCAATTCTCGAATTACCTAAACTAGAAGCAGTAGCAAACAAGCTGCTGTGACAGTTTATGAGTCCTCCTTTGTGCTGGACACTGTAGCATCCCGTTTCTCTTCTTGATTTATTTCAACTCCCTCGGAAGGGGCCTGAGCTAGAGAATCAGGTTCCTTTTTCAGTTCTGTTTCGAATTCCTTTGCTGCCTGCAATCACCAAAGTCCAATGAAGAAGGGATAAAGGCAACAACTATAGTACTTCCAATCCTTTGTTTTCAAAAGGGAAAACCATAAAGGCTGGTTCTGGTGGAAATGAGTTATTAAGAAATCAAGCATAGTAATTGACTAATTGTCATGCCTCTTCAGTTCCTATTTATAGCTCTGACTCTCAATATTTCTCTATACACTTCCCCTAAAGCTTGCAAATATAGAAATTTGGATCCAACAGAGCCAAGGTAATTGCTAGTACCAATCCTAAACTCTTGCGAACTTCGACTGTGCTTTCTATATTTTATAGGCTTTGTGATGTAGAGTTTTATATTTTTCAACTTTATTTGTTACTTAGGCTTTAGTCACGTTGTGGAATAGCATTTTCAGGGTTATCATCACATTTGCAGCTCTATATAGAGGATTAAAGACAAATATGATGTTATTCAGAGTCAAAGATTAAAATGTAATGCTAAACTGTGTCATAGTTAAAGCTCAAGAAGACTATAGAAGCCAAAACTCTAGCTAGATTGTAAGGCTATTTAGTTGGAACCTTTAGTGAAAAATTGGGAGAAACCTCATGCTTACACAAACCACAAGATTCAACTTGTGCTCAAAATCAAAACCAGAAAGCCACTCTACAAGATTGTCTCAAGTCCTCCGAGGCTCCAATTGAAAGCA
The DNA here is from genome assembly GCA_002525835.2 of Ipomoea batatas. Lineage (NCBI taxonomy): Eukaryota > Viridiplantae > Streptophyta > Magnoliopsida > Solanales > Convolvulaceae > Ipomoea > Ipomoea batatas. The sequence goes on from CM008340.1 coordinate 5,616,834, forward strand.
CCAAATTACACTAATATCATTCTTGACATAAGCAACTAAGCAAGACGGTCTCGGCTATCTAATCCACTGTACTTTGCACAATTACCCTTAAAAAAGATCTCCAGTACAGTCACTTGAATCCCTAAAACTCTGTTACTTGTTAATCTTTAAAGCTGTTCTGACCAAACAAATTGAGGCCAGTCAAGAACAAAGCAAATATGACTGAAATTAGGATCTGAATCTGCTATCCTATGCCATGGGATGCACCACTAGTTGGTGATAGTTTCCACACTTGATTGGTTGAAGGCAAGGCACAGGTTTCAGTTCAAAACCACAAACTAGTCATGCATCCAACCTTGACAGGCTGCAATAAGTGAATCTGATAGATACTTGTGAAGATATTTATACTTTTGAATAAGAGTGACTCTTCTGTGAAACTGTCTTACAATCATTATCTGTGAGATGAATTGGATCAAATGAAAATATAATCCTTCTACTGAAAAATGTAATACTAATCAGGAGTAAATGTAATACTTTTACATTTGGATTAGGATTACATTTTCATCGGTGTCGTCTCTCACAAGTTTTTGCCTTTGAATAAGTAATTTTCCTTTCAATTAGAATTTTTCTCTAACTTAGCCTTAGACCTGGCAATTGTAGAAATGTAGCAAAACTACTTAATTTCCCATTGCATACCTGGTTATCCAACAAATCAAAAGCCATATATCTCTAGCTAATAAAAATTGAGATCGAGTATTTGATATTTGAGAATAGGCAAGCAAATATAGAAGGAAGAGTAAAAGTAGAATGGGAGAGAATGAGAGATTTGACCTGTTGGAAGCCCTTGAAAGTCTTGCCAATACTGCGCCCAACTTCGGGGAGTTTCTTAGGGCCGAAGACGAGGGCGGCGACACCAGCAATGACCACCAGCTCCGGCACTCCAAGCCCGAACAAGCAGTTGCAAGAAAACCTCTTTCTGCCACCACTACTCCTATGACTAAGAGCGGCTCTCTGACCCGAAACCAGGCGGAGCCCCGCCCCGTTACCTCTGAGGAACAAGGAGCTAGAGGAAGACAAAGCAACAGTCGAAGACGAAGACGAAGAAGAAGAAATGAGCTTTGATGCCCGTGAGAGTGAGATGGTGGGTGTTGCTGATGAGATTGTCGCCATTTCCACTCTCAGCTTTGAAGAAGAAAATGTGGAAGCTTTATTTGGTTTTCTATCTTCAGGGAAACGTGTGCCAAATTGATGAGTTGATATTTTTGCCGTTTCTGATGATCAGTAATTGCGATTGGGCAGCCAGCCTAGCCCAATCTCACCAAACCCTTATTTATTTTACCTATACAATACATATGAATCATATGTCTGCAACTATTTTTTCAATCTTTATATCGTGGATCAAGGTACACAATGAAGCCGTAGACTACAGAATTCATGTCCATAATAAACACAATATCATGAATATGAATTATGTACATTATGAACATGAATTATGTGTATGAATATGAATTTTATGTATTATGTTAAATGTTTATGTGTCATTAACTATATAATTCTGTATATTATGAACATAAATTCTGTACTGGTCCACAATATAATGAGTAAGTGTTCCCATTATTCTCCTGTAAAATACTCATTTATTATTTATACATTCAATACTTCAATTCAATTTTGATTACTCAATTATTGAGTTTTTTTTTTCTATTTTTCATTAATGATTTCTAAATATTGAGAATCAGTTAATTTTAAACTCAAAAATCAGANAAGGTATTTGACCCCAAAATTCTGAATACATTTGCAGTCCCTCTTACGTTTTTTCATTAATTTATATTCATTCCTATCATTATTGGCGAAAAACGAAGTGAATTGGCAATGAAAACGCTGAAAAAGTACAATTATTACCTTAGCGACCTTGATTTCATCTTCAAGTTCATGGAAACGAGTGTTAAGTCGGCTGAATTTGTTGATTTTCTGTTGATCCTCCCAGGTCACTTCCACTTCCGAACTCGAACCTCCGACCTTTGCATCCATTTATTCCTTTCCAGTATTAGAAAAATCTATATATTCACTATAAATCAGAGCAATCGAAAGGAAAACTCACCTGCTGCATGTTTAACTTGAACTGATTGAAAATGGTAAGATCGTCTTCGTAGGTTTTGTGGAAACCAGAAGAGAGATGTGATTCGAACAAGACTGATGACTGATGAGAGTCGGAGAGGGTCAGAGGGTTGTGTTTTTAAGATTTGTATGTTACCCCTTATTATTTGAAAATATTACTCATTGATCATTACTCTATTGCATATTTGCATGTTACCCCTTACTCTATTGGTTAGTACAATTTTGTAGAGTTTATTACCGAAATGGTCCATCGACTATTGCAAAATTATCAATTTGGTCTTCGACAATTTTTTGTGCCCAATTAAGTCCCTCAACTTTGAAAATTTTAACCAATTTGGTCTTCTGTTTATTTTGCCGTTAAATATCCGTTAAATCAAGACCAAATTGATAATTTTACTATAGTCGATGGACCATTTCAGTGAAAAATTAATTACCAATTTGATCTCTTGACTATAACAAAATTATCAATTTGGTCCTGATTTAACGAATGTTCAACGGAAAAATAAACGGAGGACTAAATTGGTTAAATTTTTCAAAGTTGAGGGACTTAATTGATCACGAAAAATTGTTGAGGACCAAATTAGTAATTTTACAATAGTCGAGGGACCATTTTGGTAATAAACTCAATTTTTTATTTCCTACTACCTATTTTTCATTCTCAATTTTTCAAAAATATTTTAAATGTTCATTATGAAAACTAAAAAGCATATTCAAATTTAACTAATTTTTAATTTAAACATACAGTGTTGTAAAAATCTCACCTATGCACCGATTAATCGGCGTCTAGGCGCCTGGCCGACTAGGCTGCCTAAACACCGACTAAGTCACATAGTCGACCGATTGACTATTGTTTTATTCTTTTTTTAAATGAGTTATTTCACTCAAAACGATATCGTTTTGAACGAAAGAACCTTAATTTGTTCAAACTCTAGATGTTTTTTAGGTTAATATTTAATATTTTAGTATTAACTATTAAACTATTAAATAGTTTATAATTATCAAGTCTTAAAAATTTAAACAAATTTTTAAAAAATAAAAAATACACAGGCACCTAAGCACCGATTAATCCCCGCCTAGGTGCTCCCCGAGTGCCTAGCGATTTTTTCAATCATGAATCCATGATAACATACAAAATTATTCTAAAAAAGAATTCATATTAAAAGAAACATATCAATTATAGGTGACAATTATATATATATATATATATATATATATATATTTTGAATACTATTGACCCTGTTAGATCTCCCACTTGAGAGAATCACTTCATGCCGCTTGACCACAAGACCTTTGGGTTGGGTTGGTAGTATTCATTTTTTATTTTAAATAGGAAAAAAAGATTAAATTGGTCCTCAGATAGTGCAATTGAGCCCTTAAGTGAAAAAAGTTTTATTTAAATCCCAAAATATATTTTGTTTAATGTTGACATATCTTTTTTTTTTTAAATTACATGTGTTCGCATATTATTGGTGCTTTATAATGTTGACATCTCTTTTTTAAAAAAAATGTGTTTTTTTTTTAATGTTTGCTTTCTCTTTTATTTTTATTTTTTCATACAGCCACCTGCCATGCATGATTTATTCAGCATCATCATCTGAGGAAGAAGAAAACAAAACATGCAGTAGCACAAACATAATACATACATAAACCAGAGGATACGATTAGGTTCAACTAGAGATCTGAATGGCTTTCATCTCAAGCTTCTTAACTTCCTCCTTATGGATAGTAACTGTAAGCACATCGTTCTCCATCGCTGCCTTAATTGAATCAATCTTAGCATTATTCTCCGACAGCCGGAACCGTCGCTGCTCATTTCCACCCGATGCTACGTATTCATCTTCTCCTCATGTTCCTTGCTTCTCTACTCGCTGATATGTAGCACACTGCCTTCCTCCACCTCCACCTTCACCTCCCCATTCTTCAGCCTCGGCACGTCCGCCTTAAAAATGTGCGCTTCTGACATCTCTTTCCAATCAATCTGGGCGGCAACGAATGCGGAGGTCTTGCGCGCCGTGCCGTTGGGGATGTTAGATTTTGGGTATAGAAAATGTCGTAGACTAGGCTACGTTTGCTGTAGGCTGGCTTTGAAAGAAATTATGAAGGAATTATTGTGACATGTGCGAGACACTACTTTAAAAGCAATTTGTCGGGGACCGGTCACTTTCGACTGGCTAACACAGGACAGCTACCAATTAATTCTCAATTAATTCGTACTCAAGGCGCTCAAACTAAGAGAGAATCGAGAGAGAAGAGAAGAGGAGAAGAATTGAATTGAGATGCTTTAAATGCTTTATGAAGGCAGGTATTTATAGCTTATGAAATAACTGTCTTCCCAATTCCAGCCACAAGTTTGCGCAAAAAACGTGGAGGTAGAGTTAGTGTAGGCCACAAATTGAAGAGTTTAATTCAGAATCCACAAACAATTATTCTGGTTGGGAAAAAATGCTGAAATCTCGAAAAAAATAAAGGAACGGGACACAAAAATTTTCACATCACCTCACACGCGTGCGGCGGCGGCGCGCATGGGGTTCCCATTCCTTTTCCCTCCATAATAATTCAAATGCTCCAATCAAGTTGATGTTGAAAAGGAGGGAAAAGTTTCCTATAGAAGCAATGTGGGACAAGGCTTTTGCACTTTCTATTCCTTCTTGAATGGGAAAGCTCCAACAATCCCCCATACATTCAAGCAGGAATAGAATCAAGTGATGTCTGAGCAAATCGTGAAAGCTGATCTTAATGTTAGTGATTAAACTTGAACTGACACGTAGTGACTTGAGTAACTTACTCCACATGAGTGAATTGAATCTTGAACTCATTGAGAAGTATTTGTTTTGAACTCAGGTGCACACACCAGCCCTTGTTGTTGTGTGTTAGAGGTCACTATGACCCTTTTAGACTGTTTTTTTTTTAAACATCTCATGTTCAGTTTCCCAGGATCTGTAAGTCTTTTTATAACTGCGTTTGACCACCACTATGGTATCCATCATGAATTTCTTGCCTCACAGACCTCAAGCCCCATCTCTTTGATGTATCAAGTATGACCTTTCTATTTAGTCCATTTGTGAGAGGATCTGCAATGTTCCTCGAATTCTGACGAGAGCATCGTTTCTTCACCGACGCCGATGCCTCAAGATTTGCCTATTGTGATAGATAAGCCCTTGTCGGAAATAGGGAAGTTGTTACAGTCGGTGATGAAGGCAGGGTCGCTTCTTTAGATCCTTTTGGTTGTCTTAAATTAATTGAGCTTGGCCTTCATAATAATAATAATATTAATTGCTGCTTGGAAGCGGATGTTGAGCTTGGCCTTCATAATAATAATAATAATTACTGCTTGGAAGTGAATTGCTCCAACGGTGGCGAGTGGCGGTTGTTGGAAGTGGAAGAATTGCTGCTCTTGCGGAGGAGGAGAGACACCGGCGGGATGTTGGCGAGTGGGGTACCCATTTTGGTCCCTCGACTATTAAAATGACGTTTTTGCCCCTGATTATCGGAAGATGGATGAAAATTGTAACGAAGGACCAAATTGGGTATGATTTTACAAGTTGAGGACTAAATTGAGTACTTTTAATAGTATGGGACTAAATTGAGTATTACGCTATAGTCGAGAGACCAAAATGTGTATTAACTCTTAAATTTATTATAATTATTACTTTTAACAAAAAAATAAGTGAGTAACACTTGTGTGAGACCGTCTCACGGATCTTAATTCGTGAGATGAGTTGAATCTAGGATAGTTGTTTGTTACTTATGATAAAAATCATAATACTTATTACAGAAAATTTAATATAATTTTGAAATAAATAAAATATTTCTTATAATAGATATTGTAATATTTATATGTGAAAATTATGATTTTATTTAGGGTAAAATGATTGTTATTAATGATAAATATTATAATATTTATAATTGAAATTATGATACTTACAAAATGTAATTCTAATGTAAATATTGTAATACTTATATGTGAAATATAACTTATGAAAGAAATTATAATACTTATTGTAGAATATTTAATACCAGTTTCAATTAAAAATAAATCGTTGCTTATGATAGATATTGTAATACTTAGAGTAAAATTGATTGGTACTAATGATAAATACTGTAATACTTATAATTGAAATTGTGATATTTACATAGCCAATTATTTACAACTTGACCCGTCTTACACTCTTACTGACAAGGATCCGTGAGACCCCTAAGCAGCATCTTTGAGGCTTCATAGACGACATGTTTAGGTCTTCCTGCTCGGCCGGTGGGGTAGGGACTCACAAACAAGCCATTCAAGATAGGTAGGTTTAGACCAAGCCAGATCCCTCACAAATTTTTACCAAAGTAAATTAAGTTTACCAGTTCATCAATGACCACAATATCACATTAAAATAGTTAATTTATTTTAATATGAAAATTGTTAATACGGAGTACATAATTTTTATTTTTATTTAATCATGCAATCCACCTATTATAACTAGTCAAATAATCAAATAAATAAATTTAAAGTGAAATGTAGCATCACTGAATATCCAAAAGGAAGTTAATGCAATTCCACCCTATCCAACAATTTCAGGTCATGTTTGTTTAATAGATATTCCCCGACCCATAATATTTGCTTGGCCTACTTGTGCTCTTTTTGTTTCTGCCATTTTCCCTTTACACCCCCTAAAAAACGTATAAAATGCATGTACCCTGATCTAAAAACGACATCGTTATGTATAAAAAAATTCACGCGGCCTACTATAACATGTATTTTTATAATTCGTAATGCATATTATTATAAATCATAATGTACATTATTATAACAAATAAAGTCTATTATTCTAACACATAAAGTACCATATTTTAACTAATAAAATTCAACGCAATAATTTGTCTCTTCAAACTGCAGCATCCAAGTGGGGCAAGGGGAAATCCATTTGTGGATAATCCATGAGAACTTTTCGCAAAGGAAGAAAAAGAAAAAAAGAAATGCACAAAACTAACGAACGCAGCTTTTACGCCTTTAAAGTGGAGAAAAGGTCTGTTGGGCCCCAAGTGCATGAAGGGTGGGCCCTGCAATTTGTGGACTGAATTTCAATATTTATCCGTAAAATGGGCCAGAGAAGTCCATGAATGTCTATCCGGTAGAAACACGAGTCACCACCGGAAAAGTTGTCTCTGCCAATTGGCCTACGGCGACCGCAAATTATATCGTGGACCGTGGTCCACAATGCATTGTGGACCGCGGTCTCAAAACGACGTCGTTTTGATTAATAAAATAGACGGATGAATTCGCGCGACTCACTTTCTTTTCATATATAATGCACTTTCTTTTCAACACAACTGCAGTTTCCTTTCAACACAACTGCAGTTACTTTTTGATATAACTACAGTTGTATATTATCGAATGAAACTATAGTTATATCAAAAAGTAACTGCAGTTGTGTTGAAAAGAAAGTGCAGTATATATGGAAAGAAAGTGATGTATATATGAAAAGAAAGTGCAGTATATATGAAAAGAAAGTGTAGTATATATGAAAAGAAACTGCAGTATATATGAAAAGAAACTGCAATATATATGAAAAGAAAGTGAAAAGAAAGTGATGTATATATGAAAAGAAAGTGCAATATATATGAAAAGAAACTGCAGTATATATGAAAAGAAAATGAGTGGCGCGAATTCATCCGTATGTTTCATTAATCAAAACGACGTCGTTTTGGGGACCGCGGTCCACGATATAAGAACTGTACGGCGACGGGACATTTGTGTACAAAGGATTGCCCGCTTCACAGACTATACAAAGAATTAAAAGTGTATTGTCACAATATAAATAAGACAAAAAATAGAATTATTGGAGAAAAGTTTTTTTTTTTTTTTTTTTTTTTGAAAAATTGGAGAAAAGTTTGAGTCAAACTTTTAATATAGTGCATTTTATGTAATTTTTATATCTCTGATTTTTTTTTTGTGTGTACTACCAATTTTATTATAAAGTAATGTACTCCGTATTTGTTTCGATCCTGTCAAAAAGAGCTACAAAGTGCCATCTGGACATAAGGTGTTGGGCTAATCTATGATCTTGTAATTGTAGTAGTAGATTAGTAGATACTCGATAAGATTTCAAAGTATTTAAGAAAAATCTCAAATGGTTGATCGAGTAATATTTGAATTTTAGAAACAAAATAATGGTGATTTATTTCATGATTTCATCCAATGTATGCGTATCCATCCCTACCCGTGGGCGTAGATGCAGGGTAACAGAACTCAATTGTACCGGAATGCAACGCCACTACTATTTATCATAAGAAGGTTCGGACTAGAGAGAGAAAATAGGAAATTGACGGAGAGAGAGAGAGAGAGAGAGAGAGAAATGGATAGGGTGTTTTCTGTAGAGGATATAGCTGACCAATTCTGGTCGCCGCCGCCGGTTCGGCTGTCGCAGGCGGCGGACCTCGACATAGATTCCTCCGCCTCATCTAAAGTGATGAACCGTAGCTCATCGGAGTGGGCCTTCCAACGCTTCCTCCAGGAAGCCTCAGCTAACTCCCCCGCCGCAGTCGCCGTCGATCAGGCTGCTGCTGCTGCTCCGCCGTCTTCGGTGGCCGCTGCTTCCTCCGCCACTTCTAGTTCTCATTCGCAAAAGTCTCTTCCGAGCGATGTGGTTGAGATCCAGGGTGGGAGGCTCGATGCTAATCGGAGCTCGGATTATGGTTACAAGAGCTCCGGCAACGAGGTGGAGACGGTAACTGCGACTACAACTGCAAAGACGACGTCGTTCAGGTCGGGAGCTGCCTCTGATCTTCCGATTGATTCCGAGGACTACCAGGCATTCCTCAAAAAGCGCCTCGATTTGGCTTGCGCCGCCGTTGCTTTGACTCGCGTATGTTTCAACGCTTTATTTTTCAATGTCTGAATTTCCTATTGAGAAAAAAAGAAAAGAAAAGAAAAGAAGCGAGGAACATACTTACGTGGCTTTATTGGTTTTTCTGCGAATTAGTGAACTTTATAATTGATGCTTATTTACCGTTTAATCTTCGAATTATTATTAATCTTGATGCTTATCTTCCTTCCATGACATGCATGCCAGTGAATCACTGGTTTCTGCGATCATTTTTTTAGAAAGTGGACTATAGGAAGTGTGTATTTAAAGTGGTGTTTATTTATCAGGCAAATAACATGAAA
>CM008340.1:5632642-5646906 GCA_002525835.2 Ipomoea batatas
AACATATTGCTGAATATAGAGTTGTCCAAAAATGTGTGAATGTAGAGGTTTCAAAGTGTGAATGTAGAGTGTAGGAATCGTGAATGTACAGTTATGATTGTGTGAATGTAGAGTTGCCCAGAAATGTGTGAATGTGAAGGTTTCAACGTGTGAATATAGAGTATAGAAATCGTGAATGTAGAGTTATGCATGTGTGAAGCTCTAATAGAGTTAAGAAGTTCTAGCAATTTGTAGCCCTGTAATGTGTGAATGTGTGAATGTGAAGTTTTCAAGTTGTGAATATGGAGTATAGGACCTGTGAATATAGAGTTTTGAATGTGTGAATGCATAACAATGGTAATATAGTTACTAAACATATAATCTTGTAATGTGTGAATGTGGAGTTTACAAAGTGTGAATGTAAAGTATCATATAATCATGTAATGTGTGAATGTAGAGTTTACAAAGTGTGAATGTAGAGTATAGTGTATGTGAATATGGAGTTTACAAAGTGTGAATGTAGAGTATATTGTATGTGAATGTAGATCCAGGTCCACCTTGCAAAGTGGACCTGGGTCCACGGCATAACAATTGCGTTGAGCATCCATGGACTATTTGGTAAGTCTTTTTATAGATTGCATTAAAATGTAATCCATAATAATAATAATAATAATAATAAATGTTTATTACTTGTATGAGAAAATGTAATACTTTTACGTTTTGATATAAAAGTATTACATTTTGCAGGAAAAATGTAATACTTTTAATAAAAAAAAAAGTAATAGTAATACTTTTACATCAAAACATAAAAGTATTACTCCATACATTTGTTCTCAAAAGAGCAAATTTCACTTTTAGTCATCGACTATTGTGATATTGCTACATTTAGTTCTATTCTTTTAATTTTGTCATATTATATCTCTGAATTTGAACAAGTTTTACTTTTAGTCATTGACTATTGTGGCATTGCGACATTTAGTCTCATTTTTTTTAATTTTGCCATATTACATCCATGACTTTGAGCAACTTCCACATTTAGTCCTTGCTATTATGACATTACCATATTTAGGGGGTGTTTGGCAAACGACTGATAGCTAGTTAGTTTAGCTAGTAGTTGATGGCTGATTGCGTTAATTGGTTTGACCAGCTGGTTGTATTAACTGATTATAAAAAACTGTTTGGTAAATTAGTTGTTTACTAGTAGCTGATTGAATGTAAAATGACATTTAAGGGTATGAGTACATTGTATTATTTCTATCTTTAAATATATCAAGAAGATAAACTCTTATTAATAAATAATTATAAAATTTGAATATCATCTATACTTTTTTAAGGACATAAGTTAATTATTTTTGTTTATTTAACTCTTATTAAATTATACGAGTATTCTAAAACAAAATTTATTACTATTTATTTTCTATTATTATTATTATTAAAAATGACAAACCCATCACTCGTTGTTTTTTTTTTTTTATTATTATTATTATAAAATAACAAACACACCACTCATTTAAAAGTAAATCTCATTGATTTCAACGGATAAAATAGTCAATATACTCATTGTTCCAACCAGCTGATACAAAAAGCTACATTCATTAGCTTTTCAATTTTCAGCTTATTGGCCCAATAAGCCAATGCCAATAAGTCATTTGCCAAACACTTCAAAATAGCTTATTGGTTGGTCAAACATCTAAACTTGTTCAAATAAGCTAAAATTTGGCTTATAAGCCTATAACCAAACACCCCCTTAGTCTTATTCTATTAATTTTGCCATATTACATCCATGACTTTCATTTGATTGCCAACATTAATCTTAAAAATTTTATTATTTTACCGTTAGTATTGACAAATAACAAAGGAAAAATGCTTACACATACCGTAACTCATATTTTGAACACATTAAAAATATGTTCGAAATATGAGTTACGATATTGAAACACGGTGATATCCTTAAATTGACATATAATAAAGGAAAAAAAATCTTTATACATATCGTAACTCATATTTAATTTCTATGAGTTACGATATTACATCCTTTGGGATTTACGATATTAAGAATGTGTTCGAAATGTAAATTATGATATGTGTAAGTATTTTTTCCTTTGTTATTTGTCAATTGTATTGGTAAAATAATATAATTTTTAACCGAATATTAATGACGACAATCAAATAAAAGTCATAGATGTAATATGTCAAAATTAAAATAATAGGACTAAATGTGGTAATGCCATAATAGTCGAGGATGAGTTCTGGGTTCCTTGACTTTGCCACCAACTTCTCAAGTTGGAGCAGTTTGAAGGGGTGAGATTTCGTAGGTGGCAGAAGAAGATGAAGTTCCTCTTTGCGGCTCTGAATGTGGCATACGTGCTAAGTACCCGAAAGCCAGAGGAATGAGAGAATGAAACTCTCGAGGCTACTCATTGGAAACTCAAATGGGAGAACAATGACCTTGCCTACCGCAACTATATTCTAAACAGTATGTCTGACACCCTCTTTGATGTTTATCAATTATCAGTACGAGGACTAGAGTCCTTAAAAGGAACTTTGGGATGTACTTGAGGCAAAGTATATATCTGAGAATGCCTCAAGTAAGAAATCCCTGATAAATGAATTTAATGATTATAAAATAGTGAACAATCATCCGGTCATGGAACAATTTCATGAGATTGTCAGGATACTTGGGTAAATAAGACAACACAATATGAATATGAATGACTCCATTGTCATTGCCAGTATCATTGATAAATTGCCAACCTTCCTGAAAAAAGGTACAACATACCTTGAAACATAAAAAGAAACAACTTACTATTAGGAACATTTGTGTTTAAAGTCTCTGCAATAATCCCAAGTTCCTAACTCCTAAATTAAATGGGTAATGCTAATTCCTAGGGCAATAGAAAAACATATTGCAGAGACTTTAAACAATCCTCGTATTGAGATAGCAGGATAGGTATAAAATATCTTCATGCACCAATCACAATAAGGTTTCATATGTACTTTGGATATTTCTATGCAATAGAAGACGTACAACTTCCACAATGTGTTTCCCCACCACAAATAAAGTTCACTATAAAACAAAGAAGGAAAGGTGATCTTGTTTTTGGGCAGTTGCTATACAGTGAATCATGGTTCACAAATTGCTATATGGACCATGATCGTCGAATAAAACGGTAGTATAATTAAAATAATATTTTTGTATTACTATAATAAAACTAGTGTGGTATGAAAAATGAAACAATTATCAAATGAAACTATAATAAAATTAAAATTATACTTTAATATAATATTATTACAATAAAATTAGTGTGGATGGGAAATGAAACTAAAAAAATATCAATATTATAAAACTGAAATATAATTAAAATAATACATACTTCATGATTCAAGCTGCTACATAGATCATGGTTCTCAGTAAAATTTGTCCTTTTTGGGCTTACCAGTAGTTAGTGGAATCTATACGGTCACAATCACGTACGTTTTAAACACTTTAATTACTTCTGTAGCAGGGGAGATGTTCCGTTCACAGCTCCACTTTCACATAAAATATCTGTCGGCTCAAGTATGGTGGCCTCTCTTGACATGCCCCATATCACCCCGTAGAATCCAATAATTATTGTTATTGATCCGATAATACTGCCAAAATGTTATCATAGCTGATTAGTTATAGTTTATACAGAGTTTTCTAAGTGACAAAAAAAACCCATATTCACTATTTGAGGATTGTGCACTTTAGTTATGTGTACTTTAACTAGTAAAAGACTCAAATGGGATAAGCTTAGATGGTTGACTGTCTCAAACCAAGGCCAATAGGTTGTTCTCACTGGGGTTGAACTTGTTGTAACCTTCTGGTTACCAAGGCAACAACTCAACCAACTTGTCTGGGATGATGAGGAAAATCCACAGCCATTATTTGGGTGACAAGATAAATCAGCTTAGGTTGTCTATAACTCTATAAGTTGACTGGCTTAAATGAAAAAGGCCATAATTTGCTACCATTGGAGTTGCATTTGTAACCTTGTGATGAGATAAATTAAGTTGGGTTGTCTATAAGTTGACTTACTTAAACTAAGAAGGTCAATAGATTGTTCTCATTGGGAGTTAAAGTTGTAACTTTTTCGTTACACAGTCAACATTCTGATCAACTTGATTGGGGTTATTCCATAGTTTGATTGGGGATATAGAGGGCATGATGTTTAATTACCTGCCCAAATGGAGGGCCTCCGCAAGAAAAACAAGGTTAAGAGTTGCTGCAATGACAATTCCCAAGGGTTTGAACATGGCAACGTAGAGAGGACCCTTGGTGTCCAAGCAGAAAGTAGTAATATTTTTGCAACACAGAGGCTCTAAAACCGCCTACAATGGAGATGTGTTACTGTTAATCAATGGCATAACAAAAATATAGCAAGACGGAACCGAAAATCTGTTATGGAGTCTTGATTAACAATTTAATTAAATTCATACTTACAGAAACAACAATGGCAGCCATTCCAATGCCAGGCTGCAGCTTCCAAGCATCTACCTTCCTTTCTACTAGAACTGAAACAATTGCCCATTGGATGCTCCCAAAGCAACAAGTGAAGAACACTACTGTCATCTGTTCTGGATAATCCTTTAGAGTAGCTGTCTGCAGATTCAAAACTCAGAACAAATCAAAACTAGTTTTGCAGTAATAGGATCCATACTCAATTGTATTTGTTGGGCGAAGGCTGGTGAAAGGCCAAGCCCAGTACTATAGTTAGGGATAGCTGGGCCAAGTCTGAAGCCTGAAGGGTCAAATCTTGCATTCTACCTCTCGAAAATGTGGTGTTATAAGAAATATAGTTGCTTTTGGCGTAGTAGTAAATGTTACCTGCAAAATGTTCCACCCAGATGCGAAAAGGTATGCGGCTAGAAGCATAACACCCCCCAGCACCCACTTTGAGGAATATAGTGACAGAAGAGATTGGTGAGGCAATTCAGAAGACAAAGTAGATGATGATGATGAAGATGATCCCAAGATTGTTGGCCCTTGATATAGAGTCATGATAGATGCCCCTATAATTGACAGAGCTGTGCCCACTGATTTTGCTTGCCATGTTCTTCTCTTCACCTCAAACTTCTCCATCCTAAATTCATGGAAATTGAGAGAGAAATTAAAAGCATGCTAGCTAGCTAGATGCTAATTAAAGGAATGAGCAATATATATACCTGAAAATCATGGCAAGAACAAATGTAAAACCAGGCATCAAGTTACTAATGCTTGCACCCAGAGTAGGAGAGCTATAGCTGAGCCCTTGGAAACCCAAACCCAGCACCAGACATGTCCTGCAATATCATAATTATAATAAACTGTTTCCCCTTACACAAAGTTTTTTTTTGATCAATGTAATAGCAAAATTATGGTCCAATACCCGAGCAGGCCGAGGATGAAACATCTACTGAGAATAGAGAAGGTTATAGGCAGTGGATTCCTTCTGAAACATGACAGTAAAACAAGGCAGTGGTTTTATATTTGAAACAAATTAAACAACATGGAATTGAAATTGGAGTGATCTATCTGTTAAACACTTACCTGTGCCTCTGGATGAGGAATCCAGGAAGAAGAAGGAGGATGCCAAGGAAATTGTAGTAAAGCACGAAAATAAAAGTGCTTATCCCGGAATTAAGGGCTGCTTTGGCTATTGTGGATGTTGCCATCTCCATACACACCACTACTATCATTGCTGCAAATGGAACAACTTCCTTTCTCAATATCTCATTTCCCATTGCCATGCCCACTCTCTCTCTCTCTCTCTCAAACCACTTTCAGATGCATACGGGATATATGTTTGTATAAAGACAAACTGAAATGTTGAGTTGAATTTTCAAATTAAATACTCAACGTCATGTTTGCATAATTCAATCATTTCAGTATTTCACTTTCACCTATTTGGCAGAGCTTATAACTTATTTTAAGTTACTAATAAACTATAAGTTTTGTTTGATAATGTTTCAAAAAATAAGCTAGTAGCTTAAAATAACTCACTTTTAAGTTTATAGTTTCTATTTTTTCAGGTTTCAGTTACTTTTCAATTTTCAGCTAGATTTGACAAGTCTATTTGGAGGATTAGGAGACATTGGTTGTAAATTTATTTTGGAGCTTTCCATGCAAACAATGTAACTACCACAATAATGTGAACAACGTACGATATGATAAATGGAACAATTTTTGCTTTTTAACAAGCTAGCTAGGACCGTTTACCCCTGTAGCAGAGGGGCCGGGGAAATTCCACTCACAGCTCCACTTTCACATATATAAAATATCATTTGGATAAAGTATGGTTGCCTCACATCTCTCCACATCTGATCCATCACCACGTACAATCCAACACTAATGATTATTGATCCAACAATACTGCCAAAACAATATCAGTAGATTTTAATTGATTAATAATCACAATTTAATCAAATATGTGTCTCACTTTCGGGTGCACACACTGCACATACCAAATCGCAAATTATATCGTGGACCGTGGTCCACAATGCATTGTGGACCGCGCATCAAAACGACGTCGTTTTGATTAATGAAAACAGACGGATGAATTCGCGCCACTCACTTTCAGTTCATATACACTATAGTTACATTTCAACACAACTTCAGTTACATTTCAACACAATTGCAGTTACATTTCAACACAACTACAGTTACATTTTGATATAACTACAATTTCATTCGATAATATAAAAACACAAATGTGAAACTGTTATTCAGTATCAGTTCATATACACTGCAGTTACATTTCAACACAACTACAGTTACATTTCGATATAACTACAGTTTCATTCGATAATATCAAAACAAATATAAGGCAGTATCTTTTGAGATGAACTGTAGTGTCAATTACGGACTCCGTCTCCCACTTACTGAAACGACGTCGTTTTTGGACCACGGTCCACAATGCATTGTGGACCGCGGTCCACGATATAAGGACTGATACCAAATATGTATTTGTCTAGACAAAAATTAATTTGGCATTATCAAAGTTGTGTAATTGAATTATTTGACTTAAGCTAATTAATGTATCACAATTTAGTGTATACTGTACTGTTATGAATTAGTACCAAGCTAGACCTATGAGCACTAATCTCACCTACTAACTAAATATTGGTTAACTTACACGCAACGTACGTAATTATAAATGCATGCACGTGGGGTTAGGTATTGTTTGTTAATATTGTCAAAATAACTATGAGGTTTCTTCACCCATAGCATTCCTAACGTACTCAATCAGCCATTCACTAGTCAAGGAGGAAATTAAATATGCACGTATTGGTAATAAAGTCAAATTTCCTTTGATGAGGGGGCAAAACACATTTCCCCCTAATTGATATTGGTGTTTTTTTAGCTGTAACTCTAGGTTTTCACTGCCGAACATATTGACTAATTAATTTTCTTGCTGAATTGTAAGCACATCTAAAGGTGTAAGTATTATTATAATTTCTTTTTAATATAACTCAAGATTTTCATAGTCGGATATAGTGATTAATCCCTTTATTTAATTGTATATAGACACCTCTAAGGATGCAGAGGTTACTATAATATATACTATTCTAACTAACCACGTTTTCTACTTTACTCATCTGCCCCTAATTCCCGTAAGACATATTTGGTCCTCTCAAATTAACATTTAAACTCATCACACGCTTGGAAGTGTTAGGCAAATGGCAAATTGGTCTAAGACTGCAATTATCCCGGCAAATTTGGAATTGACAAAGTGACATGGCAAGAGAGAGAAACATTTATTAGGGTGTGTTTGGTTGAGAGGTTTAACTATCAAGAATGTGTATCAAAATTATTATTGTTATTGTTTGGTTGACAGATTTTAGAAAATTACTATGGGTTTTGATTACGCCCTTTAATTGCAAAATTCATTCCCTAATAAAATAAGGATTTCATCCCCTTCCTCCTCAATGACACAATCTTCCCCAACTATTAATAATAATTCCCATTTCACCCTAGTACCAAATGTGCAAAATACTTTCACCAAAACCAATTACCATTACCAAATATTTGATACTTATTCCAATTCCAATTCCCATGTGCAAATTAAACACACTTTTTTAAAAAAAAAAAAAAATTCTGAGTTGGATTGCACATTTGCATCTTTTACAAATTTACAATCCACAGCTTTTGTACTCTCTCTCTCTCTCTCTTTTAATTTTTTAATTTGTTTGTTTATTTCTTTTTATTTTATTTATTAGTTTCTTTTGTTTATTTTGTGTGCATTATTTATTTATTTTTTATTTTTTATATCCTTTATTTATATGTAATAAAAATTGTACTTAATGTCTTCAAATTTTGTACTTAGGTTACTTTTAATGATTCCAATTACATCGAATTTGTAAGGTTCATTTGAGATTTAATTTTACAATTCAAATCATAGTATAATTTGCATTCAGTTACTTCGTATATACATAGTACGAATAATTTTTTAATTTTTTTTAAAATTACATTTTTAGATTTTCATTATTGCTTTTTGTAATATTTAAATGTAATTTATATAAAAAAAATTATGTTTTTGAATTTTCATTTATGTTTTTTTAATACTTAAATGTAATTTATATATTGATATAAATTAATAATGTTGAAAGAAAATTAGGCAGTAGTCTAGAAATAAAAATACTTGGAATCAAAACATAAGGAATAAATTTGTGTTAGAAAGTAGAAAAAGATAAAGAAAATATCTCCATGCACCAATCACAATCACAATCATGTCATGCAAATGTAATTGGGAGCATTCCAAGCAACCAAACACGTGCAACTACCGCAGTGTGTTTTTTTCCACCAGAAATATAGTTCAGTACAACAGAACAAAGAGGGAAAGATAGATCGATGAAGTAGTATTGGCCTCATATATCACTACCTACTTTAATGGAATCTTTTAAGCTAGTAAATCATGTTGATCAGGTTTACTTTTGTAGCAGATGGGATGTTTCATTAGCAGCTCCACTTTCACCTAAAATATCCAGTGGCTCAAGTATGATTATTCCCTCTCTCGACATGCCCCACATCACCATGTAGAATCCAACAATGATGATTATTGATCCAATAATGCTGCCAAAACGTTATCGACCAGTAGATTTTAATTAATTGGTTAATTACAATTTATATGTACTTGGAAATTAATTAAGTTGCAAATTGTGGTGTTTACCTGCCCAAATGAAGGGCGTCTGCAAGAAAAATGAGGTTGAGAGTTGCTGCAATGACAACTCCCAGGGGTTTGAACATGGCAACGTACAGAGGACCCTTCATGCCCAAGCAGAAGGCAGTAATATTGTTGCTACATAGAGGCTCTAAAACCGCCTAATACAATGGAACCAAATCTTTGGTATAAGAAAAATATATGAATAATTGTTAAATAGGTCACTCAACTGTACTGCACAACAAAATACAATTAAGTAATCGAACTAAAACAGTGCAATTGGGTTTCTGAACAATACAAGCTCATGCAATTTAACCAAAAGTATGCTGACGGGAAAATTATCTAATTTAAAAATAACTTTAAATAAAATAATTATTTTTTTCTTATAAAAATAAAAAATTCCCACCGGCTTCGTTTCCATGGCCGGATGATCCCTTCATCTTCGGCCATGGAGATGAAGCCGGTTGGAGACAATTCATCTCCGGCAGTTTTCTCTCTCTTCTTTTTAAATTAATTATTTTATTTCAAATTATTTTTAAAAAAATTATTTTTAAATTCAGTAACCACCATGTCAGCCTATTTTTAGGTAAACAGGTCATGAATTGTATGAGTTTGTGTTGTTCAGAAATCACATTCTTTTTGAATTAGATGGCCTAATTGCATTTTGGTATGAATACCGAAAATCTAATGATTTGATTATGAATTTAAATTCTTACTTACAGAAACAACAATGGCAGTCATTCCAATGCCAGGCTGCAGCTTCCAAGCATCTACCTTCCTTTCTACTAGTAGTGAAACAATTGCGCATTGGATACTAGCAAAGCAAGTACCGAAGAACACTACTGTACTCTGTTCTGGGTAATCCTTTAGTGTAGCTGTCTGCAGATATGAATGAAATTAGTTTTGTATTAATGGGATATATAATCCATATGACTCAATTATATTGTACCTGAAGAATGTTCCACCCAGATGCAAAAAGGTATGCGCCTACAATCATAACACCACCCACCACCCACCTTGAGGAATCTTGTGACAGAAGAGAGTACTGCTGAGGCAAATCAGAAGTTGAAGTGGATGAAGATGATCCCAAGATTGTTGGTCCTTGATATAGAGTCATGACAGATGCCCCTATGATTGACAGAATTGTGCCCACTGATTTTGCTTGCCATGTTCTTCTCTTCACCTCAAACTTCTCCATCCTAAAATTTAGAACAATTCATGGAAGCTTCCAGACAAAAGCATGCTAACTCCTAATTAAGTAAATAAATTCTGTAACCAGCTTGGTTGGCTTGAGTCGCCGTGTACTCTTGTCTCTTAAGAGAGGTCGGGAGTTCGTATCTCTCTTGTATGAAAAAATCTGGCCAGCACTTGGCCCTTAATTGGACTGACCCAGTGTGAATGGGGATTTTTTTGAGTATGATACAGGCTTAAATGTCTTCTTCAGTTAGGACTTACTTAGGACACTTCGTGACAAAGAAAAATAAAAATTCAGTGCTTAACTATATGTAGAGGGCTTGTCTTACCTGAAAACCATTGCAAGCACAAATGTAAAACCAGGCATCAAGTTACTAATGCCAGCAGAGAGAGTAGGAGAGCCATAGTTGAGCCCTTGGTAACCCAAAACCACCGCACATGTCCTGCAATATCATAATTATAATAAACTTCAACTTTCATCAAAGCTTATTAGCTTATGAATGTAATACTAGTACAATCATCATCCAATTAATACCCGAGCAGGCCAAGGATTAAGCATCTACTCAGCATATACAAAGTTAGGGGTAAAGGATGCCTTCTGAAACATGAAAGTAAACTTATCATCAGTTGGAATGAATTGAAGCTTAATTTGATAAGTAAACAATGAGATTGACTTGTTAAACCGGCCTGTGGCGCTGGATGATGAATCCGGGAAGAAGAAAGAGGACGCCAAGGAAATGGTAGTAAACGACGTATATAAGAGAGCTCAACCCGGAGTTGAGGGCTGCCTTGGCTATTGTGGTTGTTGCGATTTCCATACACACCACTATTATCATTGCTGCAAATGGAAGTACTTCCTTTCTCAAAATCTCACTTCCCATTATTGCCATTGCCATATCTTTGCTATTCCACCCACTATCGCTTCACTTTGACACTTTCAGCTGCATATATTTTTATAGGAGAACAGTTAATTTGGCACTTTCAAATTAGTCATTTCAATCTTGTCTAATTCAATCATTTTAATTTGACTTTGACTTTAGGTGTCACATTTAGATATTGTACTGTTACCTATGTGGCAAAACACTACTGATGCAAGCATCTATCTAACTAACTTAAGAGTCAAGGTATGTTATTTTATAATTGTCGATTTGTCGAGTTATATATTATGTTAAAAATATACTGTGCTGTAATAGTTTTAGACCAAATTGTCCTTACACGATTAAGTATTTCATTAATTGCCAAAGGCCTTGTGCTCAAGTGGCACCCGGTGTACACTCCCATGTGGAAGGGAGTGGGTTCGAGCCTCAGTGGAGGCATCTGTTGACTCTTTGTCCTTCAGTAGGTTGAGAAAGTAGTAGAATTGAAAAAAAATATTTCGTTAATTAGTTATTAATTACTAAATCAATTACCTAATTGCATTTTCTTAAATACATTACGTACCAAAATAATTAACCTAATTATTAAGTACTATATTAAACAAAATGTATTTTAATGTGAAGTATTATTTATTAATTATTTAAGAGTCACACTTGTGTGAGACCATCTCACATGTCTCAATCTGTGAGGCGAGTCGGGTCAACATAATTTGAGTCATAAAAACCAACCAAAGACCAACTCATAATACTAATTATGACTAAAATTATGCCGACCCGACCGTCTCACGGATAAAGACCAATGAGACGGTCTTACACAAGTTTTTGTCATTATTTATATATATTCACCAATTATAATATACAACTAATCAGCACAAATAAACTTGAAGAATAATTTGAAGTGTTCTTCCTTGTTCTTGATCGCTGAAAATGTTTATAATTGAGTGCTCAAATTAAATATATTCATTGATACTTCAATGTGTTGGAAAAATAGCATAAAATGGCATAGAAAAGGTCTATTTTGTGGTACAAATATATGTGAGGTCCACTTTCAATTTGGGTTGGGTCAAAGTGTATTTGAGTTCTTCGTAGTTAGACGAAGAAATTGATATATTATACGCTCAAAATGGATAATGGGTGAATGAGAAATTGATTATCAAAATAGACCTATTTGAGTTGGAAAACGAAGGTGTAAATGTTTTAAAGTAGCCTTTGTCTCACATTGAAAAAACAAAAGGATTTGAACCACTATATATACAAGAGCCGTTTAAAGGCAAATTGAATTGTATAGCATAGAGACTCTTTCTCACGCGTAGGGGGTGCAAATCAAATGTCAAAATGAGGCTGAAAAGACTTGACTCTGCGGGCACAAATGACGTCCGATCTATGACTCAGCAGATTTTAGGCACAACTATTTTTAGCTCTCAAAAACTCTGCTCAACTTCCTTCTCAAACCTCCTGTGTTGATCTCTTAACTTGTTCTAGTTCGCTGGGTTTATTTGTTTGAATGCTCAAACATTAAACCGTAGTACGTTTTATCATGTGAAATCTAAGCTACAACGTTCTTAGCATCTCTGAAGGTAGCAAATAAGGTTTTAATGAGAGAGTGCTTTGCTCAACTCGTACTAACAACCCAAAACCTTTTCCCGTTGCATGTGCTTGTTATGTTTTTCCAGAAATAATTCATTTTTGAAGGATTATTTCCTAACACAATTTTCCTAGCACTCTTAGGTAAACGAATTAATTTTAAGAAAAATGTGAGCGTTACATGCCTTTGTAAAAAGTTGAAACTGAATTTTGATTTTGATTTGTTTTATTTTGTAATAAAATTCCTTTACACATTACAACTGCTTCTAATTAATCTAGTTTTTATTTTATTTTATTTTATGTTTGACAAAAATTAATCTAGTTGTTGTTTCACCTTCACTGTCTCACAATCTTCATAATGAAGTTACTAAACACCCGTCTTATTGTCTTTGATAATCTTCCAGCTAGTTTTTCTTCCTTGTGCGAAGTTGACTTGGACAGTTGGACAAACTTGCAAGAAATTATCTTTGGTATGAACGACATAAAGCTTTATCAACAAATTATTGTATTTTGGGGTTTTAATTTCCTATTATCTTACAGGTCATACTTGTGTGAGACCGTCTCACGGATTTTTATTCGTGAGACGGATCGGATCGGGTCAAAACACCATGCAAATGTCATACTTATATGCGCAAATCTCACACTTATATGCTCAAATAATATAACACTAATCAAAAATACAATTTTTGTTACTTATAAGAGAAAAAGTAATACATTTTTCATAATAAGTAATGTTGACAAGTACCTCTCACTTATAAGGGCAAATATAATACTTTTGAGGAAAAATGTAATACTTTTAAATCGAAATGTAAAAGTATTGTATTTTCCCTTAAAAGTATTACATTTACCCTAATAAGTAACAAAAATTTTATTCTTGATTAGTATTACATTTGAGCATATAAGTATGACATTTGTGCATATAAGTGTTACATCTGCATCTTGACCCGACCCGACCCGACCCGACTCATGGTGAGACGGTCGCACACAAGTTTTTGCCTTATCTTACACATTACATCACAAATTTAAATACACTTTTAATCGTAATATATAAACACTATTAACACACACACATATATAGTAGAGTTCTAATGAGATAACTTGTTTAGGTAAGATCGTGAGAACTTGTACATCCATGTAATATTTTTTAATGGTTTAGATTGATTAATACACACACTCTGCTCGCACACATTTAATCATTACTCGCACACACTTCAACTTGAAATCTTAATCAATCTAGACCATTAAAATATTTTTAGATCAAATCTTGTACATCAATCTAAAAAATTTTAAAGGTCTAAATTGTTTGACACATCCACTCCGTTCGCACACATTTTATCACTGTTTGCACACACTTCAACATAGAATCTTAAATCAATTTAGACCATTAAATTATTATATGAATGCACAAGATCTGATCTTACGATCTCACCTAAACAAGTGATCTCATATGATCTTAACTCTATATATATAT
>CM008340.1:5647006-5657868 GCA_002525835.2 Ipomoea batatas
TACCTACCTGGTATGATAAAGATCGCGATTGATGGGCGTGACAGAAGCTTGGCCCTTGGTGGCATTAGCTTTGGCATTGACATTAGAAAAATAAGCAAAGGATGATAATAGGAAGAGAAGAGACAAAAAGGAGATCGACGGTGAGACGAAGAGAGAATAGAGGCGGTGGCGACGGCGGCCCATCTAAATCTGGTGATTGGTGAAGGGAAAGGGAAGGACAGCAGCTGTCGTCAGCGTGCTCATTTGAATCAACAGTATAATGTCGTGTCGGGACTCGCAAAATTTGAAACAGCAAATGGAAGAGGCGGAGAAGAAGAAGACGACTTTTGATTAAGGAAGGATGTAGCCTCCGCTCGTCGTCGATTGCTCTAAGTTCTTCATTTTAACGGTTACGATGGTTGGGCAATTGGCCTGTGAATCCAACGCGCATTGCCGCATATCCTTTCTCTCTCTCTCTCTCTTCTTTATTTATACATGTGGGGTTGAATAAAACTCAACCTATCTATAAATTATGAAAAAAAAATTTAGTGCATAATCATTATTAAGTGTAAATTTCACTTTTGCTTTTATGACTATTGGATCTTGTCAATTGCAGGTGATAAATTTTAAAATTGTCAATTTAATACTTTAATTATTTATTTTTTCTCAATTTCAGTCATTTCAATCAATTTGTCGGCTACAACTAACTGAAAAAATTTAATAGGTAAAAATAATAATGGTATCTTAGTCTTTTTTTTTTCTTCTCCATTGAGTTCTTCTCCACGAACTTTTACATTGCTTTTTTTTTTCCTTCTCTAAGAGCTTCTCCATTGCTTCTCTTTTCTTTCTTTTTCATTCGACCCTAGAAAACTGCAACCTGGGACGATGTTGTTGACAATCATTCTTGTCTTGTCGAATTTGTGTGGTTTCCCAGTTGTTCCTTCCGCCCAAGATCTCGCCGCAATCATCGTCCCCGTAATTTGTTCATAATTTGTAGAGTATTTATAACAATTCAATCGAAGCCACAGCTGAGGGCCTGCAGGGCACGATTCATTAGAACTACTCGGGTTGGTCAGCCCGACCTTCTTGTCTTGGGGTGCCTCCTCCGCTATACCCATAATCGCCGGGTATTTAGACAAAAGGCAATGTGCTTACATCTGGCCCCCGTGCATGGCTTCCACGGGACATCCATGTCGTAAGATCGACACATGTCCCCTGACACCCTATAAATACCGTATTTAATGCTAAGATGAGGACTTTTGGTTGTTTCCCATAATAAATAGCTAAGTAGCTCGGAGATCTCTGACCGACTATCACGTTGATCGGGCTAACCACTTAGGATATAACTCACTTGTATCCGGTTCATAATCAATAAAGTACTTTTGACTGTATCTAGACCGACGTATATCCCATATCAGAGACGTTCTCGGACAAACTATGAGGCCTTCGTTGTTATCTCTTTGGCTGGAGAATTCATGTGTTTTTCCATCGTCGTTGGTTCCTATTCTGTCGCCACAGAATCTCGCACTCCAGTCTGGGGCACCGTCCCACCTCCCACCTCAAATCCCAATCACAAAAATAGGTTCATTGTGAACCTGTAGATTTCTACATTTTTCTATTTTTAGCTCATTTTGATCTAAAGATCTGATATCTTTTGTGTCAATTCTAGTTGAATTGTGAGGCATATAGGAGTTTCTTGGCAATACAAATATGAATTATACTTGGTGCTCAAACAAATTGCGGGTCTCAATCTGATTGACTTGTTCTTAAATTATCTATACAATGGGATGCTATGCTAGCTGCGTTTTCCTGATATTGCCAAATACATTGAATTTTAAAAATTGTTGCAATGGGAGTGGTGATGCTGGTGATTGGCGATGAGAAACAACTCGCATGAGTTTTAGGGTCAGGACATCAATGGAGAACCCAATAGAGAAGAAACAAAAGAGAAGCAAAAAAAAAAAAAAAAGACTAAAATACCCTCATTATTTTACCTATTAAAATTTTTTGATGAGTTTTAGCCGGCAATTTGGCCGGAGTGACTGAAATTGAGAAAAATTAAATAGTTAAGGTATTAAATTAATAGTTTTGAAAGTCGTGAACTGCAATTAACAAGACATCAATAGTCATAGAACAAAAATGTATTTTTACTCTAAGAGTTCAGTTCCTGTGCGGCGGGGTGTCTCCCGTGCGGTTGTGCAGTTGCTTTAGGTGCGTAATTTTCTTCTTAAGGTGTGCGATTTTCCTTCTTACGGTGCGTGATTTGTATGCTTACAGTGCGTGATTTGTATGCTTAAGGTGCGTGATTTTTCCCTCTTAAGGTGCGTTGTTTTCCTTCTTTAGGTGCGTGATATGTATGTTTAAGGTGCGTGAGTTGTTGAAACTTAAAGTGCGCCATTTTAAAACCTTAGGTGTGTGGTTTGTGTTCTTAAGGTGTGTGATTTGTGTACTTAAGGTGCGTGATTTGTGTACTTAAGGTGCGTTGGCCTAAAGCTTTTGGTGCACGTGATTTGTGTTTTTAAGGTGTTTTATTTGTGTGCTTAAGGTGCGTGATTTGTGTACTTAAGGTGCGCCATTATAATGCTTAAGGTGCGTAACCACACAACCACACGGGAACCCTTCCTCGCACATGAACTCTTCCCTTTACTCTAAATAGGAAAATGATAAATATACTCCTATATAATGTAACTCTTTTTGTGTGTACAAATTTTATTGGGTAAAAAAATAAATGAATAAAAACATAGAAATGATAAATGTACTCTCATTGTGGAATATAACTCTCGTCATGTGTACAAATTTTATTGGATAAAGAAAAATGAATAAATAAAAACAGTGATGAGTGACCCACTATTGTTTTAGATCAATTAGAATATAACACATTAACATGGAGTAGAAAGTGCGAGTAGATATAGTATTACTCTATTATGAGTATGACCGTAGGGGTAATCCAATTGAGTTGGCCATACAATTAGTTTGATGTTACAGTTTCAAAATTGATTTTTTTGTGAGAATGTAACTATGGACAATTTATGACAAATTATACCATGGACCAATGCCCAACTTGGATAGTTCAAAACTACATTATGTACCTACAGTTAACATAATATGTACATTTAGTCAGTTTATGTACCTATAAATAAATTGAAGATACATATTATGTTAATTGCAAGTATATAATTTATTAATTGCAAGTATATAATATGTTAATTGCATGTACAATAGATTAAATGAATGTACATTTTTTTAGACCAAGATCCACAATGTAAGGCTGACACTGTATTGGTTCATGATATAACAATTGACAATTTAAGCATAAAATCCCCCCTAAATCCCTCAAAAAATGTCTTGGATTACCGAAATGTGTAGACCATAGTCTATACAGTAATGATTGCCATAAACTCAAGTAAATCTTAAATGTATATTATTAATGAGTAAAACTTCACCTACTCTCACATTTTACTTATTTTGGTACTTTCATTAATGTAAAAAAGATTTATTAAATGAGTTGACTCACATAACATGATATGAGTAATAAATTAAAACTATTTGAATTAATGGTTAAATTGTTTTACATGCCACAATAAACCATTACCAGCTACAAAATTACCAATTAATTTATTGTTGATAAATATGTAAATATAAATATAAACATTGTCCCAACCCCAAACATTTTTCTACTACACGACAAGTTTAGTTGAATAAGTTTGTGTATGCATTAAACAGTTTATGCATGGGATTAACAATTGTAACACGTATATTAAACTAAACAGTTTAGACACAGCAAGGATGTGACCTATAAATGCGACTCAGCACCTTTAGCATGTACGATGTTTCTTTCTTCTTCTTCGTTTTATTTTATTTTTTAAAAACGTTCATACTACACTAACTAGGGGTGGACATTTCGATTTTCGGTTCGATTTTTTTCGGTTTCGATTTTAAAAAATATTAAACCATTAGGTTTAACATTAGAGTTCGGTTCGGTTTCAGTTCGGATTTAATTCGCTTTCGGTTCGGTTTACGACCCCCGAATTTCAATATTTCCTACGCGACTGCGCCGCGACTTAACGGGACACCGTAATAACTATGTATGCATCACATAACCCAAATCCAAAGTCTAATATCTAAATATTAAATAACAACATAACAAATTAACAATTCAAACAAACTAAAAAAAAAAAAAACTAACGCTGAAAAACAAATTAAAAAAAATTAACAATATTAGATGAACAGATACTACAATGTAATAAGGCCAGTTGTATTAAAAAAAATAATAAATAAATAAAAAACTAGAATGAAACATTCCAGTAAACTGGAATGAAGAGGAATGAATTTCAAAATTCATTCAAGTTAGGAATTAGGATATATATATATAATTAAAATCTAACAAAGTTCGGTTCCCTCGGTTTTGTATTACTAGATCTGAACCGATTGCCCAACCCTAACACTAACATCCCTATCTCGTAAATTATAACTTTTTTTCTCCACTGAGGATCAAACCTGTAACCTCTCACTAGATCCGAATCAATTGCACAACTATGTCGTTTGACCACAAAGTCTTTGGCAATCTCATAAATTATAACTAATTTAATCGAAGTCACACCGGGTCTCATTCAGGGCAATTTACATTTCATATTTTATGTATGCTGACACATTAACGTATCAGATCAATTAATTAAAAAAAATATTATGTTCCCCTTTTGAATTTTTCTTCTTATGATTTCCTTCCGATATTGTATCAATTTATTGGGTGTTTATGAGTTGACTAACCCTGTCAATACTTAAAAACAAAAAGTTAGTTGTTTAATTAGAAAATGTTATATAAGGAAGAGGAGGTTATTGGAGTGATTTCGCAAGCCAGTCCGATGGATTGGTTGCGAAATCAGTCCCCTTTTTGCTCAGAAATAGGCAAATGTTTTCAGATCTGAGAAAATCATACAAATTACAAGTAAAAAGAAGAAAAGAAAGAAAAGTATCTTGATGATAGGAAGAAGAAGAGCTAGAAGCCAAATGGAGAGAGCAGATGAAGAGGACAATGAGATGCAAGAGCAGCAGTGAGATGCGAGAGAAGTGAGAGGCGAGAGGCTGAGAAGATCTGGAAAATGACTTCCCAAAAAAAAGGGGAAGTCATTTTCCTCCAAATGAGGCTCATTTTCCATTGACTGGTGTGCTATTTTCCTTTGACCATGTTTTCCTTGCCTTTCCCAAAGGCCACAGCCTAAATCATTTTCCGGGTTTCCAAACGCACCCTTAATTGGAGGGAATTGCAATTTCATAGATTACAATTTCACATATTACAATTTCTTCCAACCATGGTCCCCATAGGAATTGCAATTCCACAAAGTGTGGAATTGTAATTCTATGATAAATTACCATTCTACTCTTCTTATGATTATTATATTATTATTATACAATGACATTGTAGTCTTTATTTATTTCTTCCATTTCAATTCCTAATAATTATATTCTTTCCCACCAAACAATGTAATTTAAATTTTTCACTTTATTCTTTTTTCACAGAATTACAATTATTTTCTCCCTAATTCCCTCCTTCCAACCAAATGCCCTGTTAGTTCTTAGTGTTATATAAATGTCGAGTTCCATTAATATATGAAGTTATATTTGATGGAACATGGACTAGGGTAGTCAACCAAGCAGTCAGCCTGCCATTAGATGGTAGTCGAACCAGCACTCAAACTTGGCTGGCACTTGGCTAGAGACTTGACCAGCCAACCGCGACGGTGAAAATCACTGACTTTTTTGGGTGGTGACAAGCCATTGGTTTTCACCTTTCAATTTCCACATTAAAATTACTGTCTCTACTATTTTTTCACTCATTTATATTTTACTTTATTTATACAAATCGATTATGTGGCCCGCGTGAGTGACTACTCCCGGGTCAAAAAACCAATAATATTATCATTTAGAATTAATATTTACGGTTTTAAATGACATTCCAATAGATAGAGTGAATTGGCACAAGCTTGATGGCCACAGAAGTCTGGCGTAAATTGGCAGGTTACCTGAAAAAAAAGTTTAAAACTTGAAATTCCCTTCAGAAGTTGTGTAATCACTTGCCTTTGGGTCCCTTTATTTTTTATCTTCTTTTTCTTTTGGAAGACTTTGAGCTCTACATCAACAAGCGAACAGGTTAGCTCTGCATCCCAAATTTGGTAAACTGGATTCAATGCAACTTTGACTGAATAACTCTGCAGTAATGCAATCAGCTGTTTGCCAGTGTTTAGTTCCTAAGAGCTGTCTTGAAATTCAAAGCATTATTATTACTTTCAGAGGCAATTTCATTAGCCTCATTAGTATCTATCTATATATATATAACACAACACCAGTGAAGAAGCATGAATCCTTCTGCTGTAGAATAAAAGTTGAATTACATTTCCGTGCAGTTTAATACTGAGCAGTCTACGTAATTGATTATCGTCCAAGAAAGTGAAACAACCACGCCGAACAATACAGCATCTCAACACAGCTAATGCTTATAACACGCAATTCTCGAATTACCTAAACTAGAAGCAGTAGCAAACAAGCTGCTGTGGCAGTTTATGAGTCCTCCTTTGTGCTGGACACTGTAGCATCCCGTTTCTCTTCTTGATTTATTTCAACTCCCTCGGAAGGGGCCTGAGCTAGAGAATCAGGTTCCTTTTTCAGTTCCGTTTCGAATTCCTTTGCTGCCTGCAATCACCAAAGTCCAATGAAGAAGGGATAAAGGCAACAACTATAGTACTTCCAATCCTTTGTTTTCAAAAGGGAAAACCATAAAGGCTGGTTCTGGTGGAAATGAGTTATTAAGAAATCAAGCATAGTAAATAGTAATTGACTAATTGTCATGCCTCTTTAGTTCCTATTTATAGCTCCGCACTCTCAAATCAATATTTCTCTATACACTTCCCCTAAAGCTTGCAAATATAGAAATTTGGATCCAACATAGCCAAGGTAATTGCTAGTACCAATCCTAAACTCTTGCGAACTTGTAGATTGTGCTTTCTATATTTTCTTGGCTTTGAGATGTAGAGTTTTATATTTTCCAACTTTATTCGTTAATTAGGCTTTAATCACGTGGTGAAATAGCATTTTCAGGGTTATCATCACATTTGTAGCTCTATATAGAGCATTGAAGACAAATATGATGTTATTCAGAGCCAAAGATTAAAATGTAATGCTAACTGTGCAACTGTGTCATAGTTAAAACTCAAGAAGACTATAGAAGACAAAACTCTAGCTAGATTGTAAGGCTATTTAGTTGGAAACTTTAGTGAAAAATCAGGGGGAACATCATACTTACACAAAACACAAGATTCAACTTGTGCTGAAATTCAAAAAAAACTTGTGCTGAAATTCAAGACCTGAAAGCCACCCTACAAGATTGACTCAAGTCCTCCGAGGCACCAATTGACAGCACCAAATTACACTAATATCATTCTTAACATAAGCAACTAAGCAAGACGGCCTCCGCTATCTAATCCACTGTACTTTGCACAATTAACCTTAAAAAAGATCTCCAGTACAGTCACTTGAATCCCTAAAACTCTGTTACTTGTTAATATTAAAGCTGTTCTGGCCAAACACATTGAGGCCAGTCAAGAACAAAGCAAATATGACTGAAATTAGGATCCAAATCTGCCATTCTATGCCATGGGATGCACCACTAGTTGGTGATACTTTCCACACTTGATTGGTTGAAGTCAAGGCACAGGTTTCAATTCAAAACCACAAACTAGTAATGGATCCAACCTTGACAGACTGCAATAAGTGGCTCTTATATATACTTGTGAAGATATTTATACTTTTGAATAAGAGTGACTCTCCAGTGAAACTGTCTTACAGATCATTATTCATGAGACAGATCAGATCAAGATGAAAACGTAATACTTCTACTGAAAAATGTAATACTAATAAGGAGTAAATGTAATACTTTTACATTTGGATTAGTATTACATTTTTAAGTATAAGTATTACACTTTTATCTTAACTCGAACCTCACCCACGACCTCACACAAGTTTTTGCCTTTGAATAAGTAATTTTCCTTTCAATTTGAATTTTTTCTAACTTAGCCTTAGACCTGGCAATTGTAGAAATGTAGCAAAACTACTTAATTTCCCATTGCATAGCATAATCCAACAAATCAAAAGACGTATATCTCTAGCTAATAAAAATTGAGAGTATTTGAGATTTGAGAATAGGCAAACAAATATAGAAGGAAGAGTAAAAGTAGAATGGGAGAGAATGAGAGATTTGACCTGTTGGAAGCCCTTAAAAGTCTTGCCAATACTGCGGCCAACTTCGGGGAGTTTCTTAGGGCCGAAGACGAGGGCGGCGACACCAGCAATGACCACCAGCTCCGGCACCCCAAGCCCGAACAAGCAGTTGCAAGAAAAGCGCTTTCTGCCACCACTACTCCTACCTCTTAGAGCAGCTCTCTGACCCGCAACCAGGCGGAGCCCCGCCCCGTTACCTCTGAGGAACAAGGAGCTAGAGGAAGAGAAAGCAACAGTCGAAGACGAATACGAAGAAGAAGAAGAAGAAGTGAGCTTTGATGCGCGTGAGAGTGAGATGGTGGGTGTTGCTGATGAGATTGTCGCCATTTCCACTCTCAAGCTTTGAAGAAGAAAATTGGAAGCTTTATTTGGTTTTCTATCTTCAGGGAAACGTGTGCCAAATTGATGAGTTGTTGATATTTTTGCCGTTTCTGATGATCAGTAATTGCGATTGGGCAGCCAGCCTAGCCCAATCTCACCAAACCCTTATTTATTTTGGCACCTATACAATACATATGAATCATATGTCTGCAACTATTTTTCCAATCGGTATATCGTAGACTACAGAATTCATATTCATAATACATATATACACATAAACATAATATAATAAATATGAATTATGTATATTATGAATATAAATTCGGTGTATTATGTTAAATATTTATGTGTCTTAGCTACGGAGTATATAATTCTGTACATTATGAACAAGAATTCTCACACTGCACTGTGGACCCTGGTACACGATATAAATTGTCCTATTTTTCTTTCTTCGATATTTTATTTTTTCCAGAAATTTTAAATTTTCTATTAAGTGTTCCCATTATTTTCTTGTAAAATGTCATTTAAATAAAATACTCATTTATTATTTATACATTCAATACTTCAACTCAATTTTGATTACTCAATTATTGAGTTTTTTTTCTATTTTTAATTAATGATTTCTAAATATTGAGAATCAGTTAATTTTAAACTCAAAAATCAAATTTTAAAAATACAATATTAAAAAAAGATTCAACACGTGATCACGTGAATAAGCTGAACTGCATTAAACCCTAAAAACATGTTTAAACTTGAAAGACTTGGTTGTTGTAGTACCAATTGTTGTCACCAATAAACTAATCAAAATTAAATGAACTGAAAATTTCACACGTGAAGAATCCTACTCAATAAAACAAATCCAGATTCCAGAGCAAGCAGCAAGATATTTGATGTTGTCTGGCATTGCATATTTGGATGGCTTATGAATGGCAAAATTACCATACTATGGCTGTATGAGTATGGCATTTTGTTAATCCTCCTCGAGATTGATTGAGTCTTTGAATTTTGCATACAAGACCTTTTTCAGCTCGCTCATCTGGGCAACCACGCTTTCCTTCTCTTCCTCTAGTTTCTCCAGCTTCTTGCTAGTAACCTCTTTCATTTCCTCTATCCTGCTCTCCACTTCTTCCTTTGCCACGTGTGCAAAAACCTCTCCTATCTGGAAGCGCACTACCTCCTCGTCGGTGAGAATTAACTCATTGCTTGCATCTTCCATATTTTCACATGTTTCCTGCCAACAATTTTAACCATAAACTCAGTAGCAGTAGGTAAGCACAAAAACAATAGGGAAATTGCATACCAAGATATACAAGTAGTTTACACCAATATTGTAGAAAGCCTAGTTGAGCACCTAGCACCTAGAGTGCTAATTAAAATAAAAATTAAAAAAAAATT
Source organism: Ipomoea batatas (assembly GCA_002525835.2). Taxonomy (NCBI): domain Eukaryota; kingdom Viridiplantae; phylum Streptophyta; class Magnoliopsida; order Solanales; family Convolvulaceae; genus Ipomoea; species Ipomoea batatas. The sequence continues at coordinate 5,656,973 of CM008340.1, forward strand.
AAAAAAAAAAAAGAAAAAGGCAGGCAGTGCACAAATAACAGGTAGTCTGCAACGGACGAGGAGGCAGGAGCTTCAAGATTGGCTGTGGCTCTGTGCTGCACTGCTGCAACCTGCGACGGCAAGGTTGACTATGTGACGAGTCAACGAGGCGAGGGTAGCTGCCCGACGAGCCGACGACGCTGTGGTGTGCGGGGGTGGCTGTGCAATGGCGAGGCGACAGAACTCGGAAGGGAAGGGAGAAGGGACGGTGAAGCTTATTGTGCATGATTTTTTGCAATTTTTTTTTTTTCCTTTTTTTTGGGATTTTAGCAGATTGAGATTTTTTAAATTTGGTTTTCACTCAAAACAACGTTGTTTTGAGTGAAATAAATCAAAGTAAGAGGACAAAAAATAAATAAATAAATAAATAAATAAATAAATAAATAAAATCTCGGCCAATTGGCTGAGTTGGCCAACCGCCTAAATAGCGCCTAGGAGTGAAATCCCTTTGGCCTAGGGGCGGTAGCCTAGGCTGATTTTTACAACACTAGTTTACACTTGGCTCGAATAATCCAGCAAAGGCAGACATAAACATCATAAAATACAAAATGCAAAGATTATATAACTTGAGAAACAGGTTAAAGATCATAAAACACTCTGGACATCAGAGAAAGATCCAGAGTGTATGGGGTAAACACACAGCAACTGCGTCAGGATCAATGCATGAACCCAGGGGGAACATAGTGGTGAAAGCTACATACTGGAATGATAAAGAATTATCACCTGGCATCTTTGAGGTCAGAGACTAGAGTTGCACTTAATGTGTGACGCTCATGAGTAATGGAGCAAGCTCTGTTTTAGATGAAATTTTCTTTATGTTCCTACATTCATAGTCATTCATTTACTTCTTCTGGGAA
>CM008340.1:5662926-5683255 GCA_002525835.2 Ipomoea batatas
TATCTTTGCTGTTTAGTGCCTGCACATGATTTACCTAAGGTGCAAGAGGAGGAGGCTGGAGGGCCTATTGGAACACCCCCCTTGCCTGCAATGCAGAAGAAACTTGTTGCCCAGGTTAAATCAACAACAAGTGGCTCGGAGCAATCAGAGGATGAAGAAGCTGAGGGAGAAGCAGAAACAACTGATAAAATGAATCCTGCTGATGTAAAACGCGTAAGGAGGTTAGCACTTATTTATAAGTATTTTTATGTTCAATTTAGACTTTTATTGCTAGGAGCAAATAAAATAGGGAGTAAGGGAGGATTAAGCAGCCACATCAATTTGTAATGAATTGTCTCTCATCTAGTTAGTGAGCAAATTCTGGTCAACAACAAATGCTTCTGAGCTTCAATTCATCCACTTTGTAGTTCATTGATCAATGGCCATCATTATAGGCTTCTGCCTGACCTTGAATTCCCTGACCTATCAACTGCATTTCCCTTTGGTATACTAGAAGTATACCTAAGATATAGTCTTCTATTATTGCAGATGCCTACTGAAGGAAAAAATCTGATTTCCTTGTTTTTTAGCAACTGAAAGTTGAATTTTATGAGTGCAATAGTATACTTGCTATCGGGACATCGGGTACATATATGCATACATGCACTTGCTAATATGTACATATTAAAACTATTAATTTTTTGTGTTCACCAGAATGCTATCCAATAGAGAGTCTGCTAGACGTTCTAGGAGAAGAAAGCAGGCCCACTTGACGGAATTGGAGACACAGGTATATTTCTTGATCCACTTGTCTTTTTACTCTCTGACTATTGATAACTAAGCATTAGTCATGGTTTTCTGTAGGTTTCTCAATTGAGAGTTGAAAACTCCTCTTTGTTGAAACGTTTGACGGACATAAGCCAAAAATACAATGAAGCGGCAGTTGACAATAGAGTCTTGAAAGCAGATGTTGAGACATTGAGAGCCAAGGTAACATGTTCATAGGATGATTTACTAAGTTTTCCCTCTTCATTATATGTTGAACTGGTAAAGCTACTAATGTGTCTATTATCCTTTGTCATTTGAAGATCTGAAGTATGAAAACAAACAAGGATTTCCCTGCATTCCATCTTGTAGGAGTCTTAAACCTTTGCTTTTTATAACGTTGTTTTTAGGAGACAACAGAAGTTCTAAATGCAGTGACCTTGTTTAAAAATAAGAAACAAAGTGTTAAAATGACATTTTCAGTTGGATTGCTTTTTGCTACTCTCATTTCTTAATTATATAAAACATTCTTCTGCTTGCAGGTAAAGATGGCTGAAGAAACAGTTAAAAGAGTGACTGGCCTGAATCCTCTACTTCAAGCCATGCCTGAGATACCTCCAATGGGCTTGCCACCCTTTGCAGGTAGTCCTGACACATCTGCTGATGCTTCTGTACCTGTGCAAGATGACCTCAAACATCATTTCTATCGACCCCCGTCAAACACTGGTATTCCCACCCACAACGCTGGAATGCAGAATGGCTTAGTAGACATTCCTCCAATTGATGATGCACAACAGGGCCCCACAGCAGCAGCAGCCGGGGCAAACAAGATGGGAAGAACAGCTTCAATGCAGCGAGTGGCTAGCTTAGAACATCTTCAAAAGCGAATCCGTGGAGAAGTAGGAAGTTCCGAGAGAGACCAAAAACAGTGAAGATTATTTTGTCAGATTGCAGACAACTATTTTTTTTTTTTCCCCATTGAGCAGAATGCTCATTAGTCCTATGTTTATGAACCAAAAATGGTGGCCATACTCATTGCATACTGGAAAACAAAAAAGAAAAAAAAAATCCGATTGTGCAGAAATGATCCTATTCTTTGTGTCATTGTATCATGAACTTCTGATAATTAAACCTATAACATGGTATTAGTACTGAGCTTCTTCAGTTTCTGGTGTCACTCGCATGCTTGGTTTGCATTGGCTTCTTGTGCTAAGGAACTTACTGTGAAGCTTCTGATTGTAGTTGTCTCCATTTAATTTATCTTTCCATGAATCTGATCTCTTAATTCAGTGGAGTGCTATGCCAGAAAGAAATCAGCATTTGCTTTGACTCAAGACTACCATTTTCTTATCTTTCTAGTTCTCTAATTTATTTTATTTTTTCATTTTTGGGATAAAATGACTAGTGGCTGCAAAGAAGGATGTGAGTTGGAAACCAAAACTGATTGAAAATTTTGGATAGAACTATGAAGACAAATTAGATATGTCCACACAACACATGCTTAATATCCTTCTAACACATGCTTAAAATCCTTCTATCATATGACTGGACAATAAAATTTCTTTTATTCATTTGGTATTGTGAAGCTTAAAATCCTTCTATCATATGACTGGACAATAAAATTTCTTTTATTCATTTGGTATTGTGAATTTTTTGACGCCATTTCACATTAAAATCTTTTCCTAAAGCCAATGAGAAGTTGAGAACCCTTCTCCCATAAAAACTTGTGAACTTATACATTAATGCATATAATCTAGCTTGGAGTGGTTTGTGTGCATCTGTAGTAGATTGTGTCTGTGTGCATCTGTAGTAGATTGCGTCTATATGCATTCATGTTGGTTCTCATATTCTCATCTAAAGGCTGATTAACGCGCATTTTCGTAAATAACTCAAACTTTGATGCAAGTAAATTATAAGTGCAAGTAGTTGGTGCACATTTGCAAGTAAAAAGTACAAATAAAATCACTTAAAACACTCCTCCTATTGAGATAGCAGGATAGGTATAAAAAATCTTCCTGCACCAATCACGATAAGGTTTCATATCTATTTTGGGTATTGCTATGCAATAGAAGACATACAACTTCCACAATGTGTTTTCCCACCACAATTAAAGTTCACTACAGAACAAAGAAGGAAAGGTGATCTAGTTTTTGGGCAGTTGTTATACAGGGACCATGGTCCATCCATCGCTCTATAGGCTATGATCAACAAATCAAATTGTAGTAAAATTAAAATAATACTTTAATGTTACAATAATGAAATTAGTGTGTGTGAAAAAATGAAAATAGAAAATAGAGTACATTATTGTCAATGAAACTGTAGTATAATTATAAAGATATTTTAGTATTGCTATAATGAAACTAGTGTTCGTTAAAAATGAAACTAAAAAGCATAACAATATATCAAATGAAACTGAAATATAATTATAATGATACATACTTCATGATCCACACTACTACATAGACCATGATCTATAGTAAAATTTACCACCTTTGGGCTCACCAGTAGCTAATGGAATCTATAAGGTCACAATCATCACGTTTTAAACACTGTCGAATTACTTGTGTAGCAGGGGGGATGTTCCGTTCACAGCTCCACTTTCACATAAAATATCAGTTGGCTCAAGTATGGTCACCTCTTTTGACATGCCCCATATCACCCCGTAGAATCCAATAATAATTGTTATTGATCCGATAATACTGCCAAAATGTTATCATAGCTAATTAGTTATAGTTTATTCAGAGTTTCTTTTATTGACGAAGAAAATCCACATTCACTATTTAAGAGTTATGCATTTTAGTTAGTAAAAGACTAGAATGGGGTAAACCAATTTAGGTTGTTGATCGGTTTAAACCAAAGACTAATAGGCTTCTCCCACTGGGAGTCGAACTTGTTACTTTCTGGTTACAAAGGCAACAATTCAACCAACTTGCCTAGGTGATGGAAGAAATCCACAATCACTATTTGGGTGTTGAGATAGATCAGCTTAGGTTGTCTATAAGTTGTCCGGTTTAAACCAAGAAGGCCAATAAACTGCTCCAACCTCCCACTGGGGTTGAATTTGTAACCTTCTGATTATCACTTACCAAGACAACATTTCGATTAGTTTGATTGGGGATATGGAGGGGATGGTGTTTAATTACCTGCCCAAATGAAGGGCCTCCGCAAGAAAAACAAGGTTAAGAGTTGCTGCAATGACAATTCCCAGGGGTTTGAACATGGCAACGTACAGAGGACCCTTGGTGTCCAAGCAGAAAGTAGTAATATTTTTGCAACACAGAGGCTCTAAAACCGCCTACAATGGAGATGTGTTACTGTTAATCAACGGCATAACAAAAATATAGCAAGACGGGAACCGAAAATCTGTTATGGAGTCTTGATTAACAATTTAAATCCTTACTTACAGAAACAAAAATAGCAGCCATTCCAATGCCAGGCTGCACCTTCCAAGCATCTACCTTCCTTTCTACTAGTAGTGAAACAATTGCCCATTGGATGCTCCCAAAGCAAGTAGTGAAGAACACTACTGTCATCTGTTCTGGGTAATCCTTCAGAGTAGCTGTCTGCAGATTCAAAACTCAGAACATGCAAAACTAGTTTTGCAGTAATAGGATCCATACTCAATTGTATTTGTTGGGCGAAGGCCGGTGAAAGGCCAAGTCCAATACTATATAGTTACTGATTACTGAGCGCAGGCTGAAGGGTTAAGTCCCACATTCTGCCTCTTGAAAATGTGGCGTTATAGGGAATAAAGTTGTTTTTGGCATAGTAGTAAACACTTGATTTTGACAATATTGTACCTGCAAAATGTTCCACCCAGATGCGAAAAGGTATGCGGCCAGAAGCAAAACACCCCCCAGCACCCACTTTGAGGAATATAGTGACAGAAGAGATTGGTGAGGCAAATCAGAAGTCAAAGCAGATGATGAAGATGAAGATGAAGATGATCCCAAGATTGTTGGTCCTTGATATAGAGTCATGATAGATGCCCCTATAATTGACAGAGCTGTGCCCACTGATTTTGCTTGCCATGTTCTTCTCTTCACCTCAAACTTCTCCATCCTAAATTCATGGAAGTTTAGCATGCTAGCTAGCTGCTAATTAAAGAAGTCAGCATTATATATACCTGAAAATCATGGCAAGAACAAATGTAAAACCAGGCATCAAGTTACTAATGCTTGCACCCAGAGTAGGAGAGCTATAGCTGAGCCCTTGGAAACCCAAACCCAGCACCAGACATGTCCTGCAATATCATAATTATAATAAACTGTTTCCCCTTTCACAAATTTGATCAATGTAATAGCAAAATTATGGTCCAATACCCGAGCAGGCCGAGGATGAAACATCTACTGAGAATAGAGAAGGTTATAGGCAGTGGATTCCTTCTGAAACAGGACAGTAAAACCAGGCAGTGGTTTTATATTTGAAACAAACAACATGGAATTGAAATTGGAGTGATCTGTTAAACACTTACCTGTGCCTTTGGATGAGGAATCCAGGAAGAAGAAGGAGGATGCCAAGGAAATTGTAGTAAAGCACGAAAATAAAAGAGCTTATCCCGGAATTAAGGGCTGCTTTGGCTATTGTGGATGTTGCCATCTCCATACACACCACTACTATCATTGCTGCAAATGGAACAACTTCCTTTCTCAATATCTCATTTCCCATTGCCATGCCCACTCTCTGAAACCACTTTCAGATGCATACGGGATATATGTTTGTATAAAGACAAACCGAAATGTTGAGTTGAATTTTCAAATTAAATACTCAACGTCATGTTAGCCTAATTCAATCATTTCAGTATTTCACTTTCTGTTTGGGAGAGCTTATAACTTATTTTAAGTTACTAATAAACTATAAACTCTGTTTGATAATGTTTTAAAAAATAAGATAGTAGCTTAAAATAATTCACTTTTAAGCTTATAGCTTCTATTTTTTTTAAGTTTCAGTTACTTTTCAATTTTCAGCTAGATTTGACAAGTCTATTTAGAGGATTAGGAGACATTGGTTGTAAATTTATTTTGGAGCTTTCCATGCAAACAACGTAACTACCGCAATAATGTGAACAACGTACGATATGATAAATGAAACAATTTTTGCTTTTTAACAATCTAGTTAGGACCGTTTACCCTTGTAGCAGAGGGGCCGGGGAAATTCCACTCACAGCTCCACTTTCACATATATAAAATATCATTTGGATAAAGTATGGTTGCCTCACATCTCTCCACATCTGATCTATCACCACGTACAATCCAACACTAATGATTATTGATCCAACAATACTGCCAAAACAATCAGTAGATTTTATTTGATTAATAATTACAATTTAATCAAATATGTGTCTCATTTTCGGGTGCACACACTACATGTCTGCATATACCCAATAGTGCAAAAATTCCTGCCTAGACGCTAGACTCTCTTAGACTAAGGCAAATTGCTCCCTAGGCGTCCGCCTAGGTGGCCGACCGCTTAGGAGGTCGCCTAGCGCCTAACTCGGCCGACTGGGCCGGATTTGGCCGAGTTAACTCGAGCGAGTCGACCTTGTTAATTTTATTATTATATTTATATATATTTAAATTTATTTATTTATATAAGTAAGAGAAGTAAGAGATATATATATATATAATATATAATATAATATATGACATACACCTCACACATGAATTTTTTTTTTTTTGCTTTTATAGGTCGCCGCCTAGGCCGCTTAGGCGCTAGGCGCTAGTCAACCGCCCGGCTAGCGCCTAGCGCCTACTGCAACCATGCATATACCAAATATGTATTTGTCTAGAGAAAAATTAATTTGGCATTATCAAAGTTGTCTAATTGAATTATTTGACTTAAGCTAATTATGGTATCACAATTTAGTATATACTGTACTGTTATGAATTAGTACCAAGCTAGACCTATGAGCACTAATCTCACCTGCTAACTAAATATTGGTTAAGTTACACGCAACGTACGTAATTATAAATGCATGCACGTGGGGTTAGGTATTGTTTGTTAATATTGTCAAAATAACTATGGGGTTTCTTCACCCATAGCATTCCTAACGTACTCAATCAGGCATTCACTAGTCAAGGAGGAAATTAAATATGCACGTAATGGTAATAAAGTCAAATTTCCTTTGATGACGGGGCAAAACACATCTCCCCCTAATTGATATTGGTGTAGGCATATATTACTATAATTCTTTTTCGTTGTAACTCTAAATTTTCGCCACCAAACATAATGACTAATCATTCCCATAAGACGGCAAATGGCAAATATTATCTTTAACCAATCATTTTTTTTGGTAAATACACGAGGTCTTTCTCTGTCTGTTTAACAGTCCAGGTCCACCCGCGTTCGCTCGGGAGGGAGCTGGCTCAGGGGGAATCGTCACTCAAAATTCTTCCCCACGAAGAGAGCTCATTTGCCACTTGAGCTACCCCATTGTGTTATTTTTAACCCACCATAGTTATACTTGTAAAATATGAATTTTAAAAAGACAAAAAAAACTATAGTGTGTGAATATAAAATTAATTATTACCATAGTATATAAAATGAAATTGCCTTTAATGACGGGGAAAACACAATTAGTGCAAGCATTATTATAATATACTAGTAAATTATTAGTGCCACATGGATAAATTTTTATTATTATATATTTATATAATAAAATTACAGATGAAATTATAAACAATTCTAATATTTACAAGTGTACATTTATTTGATTATAAGATTAATGTAAAAGTTTCACCAATTAATTAAATAATATGTTAAGGACCTTGTAGTCCAGTGGCATCAAACCCTTCCCTTTATACGGGAAGTGGTGGGTTCGAGTTTCAATAGGTTGAGAAAGTAGTTATGAACAGATACTGCGTTGCAATAAAAATTAAATAATATGTTATTGTCTGCAATTATCTTGAAAAAATTCATATTGTAGATTTAGGTAATTATATTATAACTAAAAAAGGGAAAACTAATTTTAAAAAAGGCATTAAACTGTGAAAAAGAAATTGAAATTAAATCACCTGATTTAAAACGGTTTTATCCCTATATATGATTTCGGTAATTTTTTTTTTATTGTAAAATAATTATGCTTCAAAAGAGAAAAATTAAGCAGTAGTCTGAAATTAAAAATACTTGAAATCAAAACATAAGGAATTTCATTAACACTCTTGTAAATTTGTGTTAGAAAGTAAAAAAAAGATGAGAAAATATCTCCATGCACCAATCACAATCACAATCATGTCATGTAAATGTAATTGGGAGAACCAAACACGTGCAACTACCGCAGTGTGTTTTTTCCACCAGAAATAAAGTTCAGTACAACAGAACAAAGAGGGAAAGATAGATCGATGAAGTAGTATTGGCCTGGCCTCATCTATCACTACCTACTTTAATGGAATCTTTTAAGCTAGCTAGTAAATCATGTTGATCAGGTTTACTTTTGTAGGAGATGGGATGTTTCATTAGCACCTCCACTTTCACCTAAAATATCCAGTGGCTCAAGTATGGTTATTGACTCTCTCGACATGCCCCACATCACCATGTAGAATCCAACAATGATGATTATTGATCCAATAATGCTGCCAAAACGTTATCGACCAGTAGATTTTAATTAATTGGTTAATTACAATTTATATGTACTTGGAAATTAATTAAGTTGCAAATTGTGGTGTTTACCTGCCCAAATGAAGGGCGTCTGCAAGAAAAATGAGGTTGAGAGTTGCTGCAATGACAACACCCAGGGGTTTGAACATGGCAACGTACAGAGGACCCTTCATGCCCAAGCAGAAGGCAGTAATATTGTTGCTACATAGAGGCTCTAAAACCGCCTAATACAATGGAACCAAATATTTGGTATAAGAAAAATATAGGAATAAGTCAAATCCACTCATCTGCACATTAAACTATTAGGTTATTGAATTAAAAAAAAATGTAGCTCGATCCTTGAACAACACAAATCTATACAATTCAACTTAAAATGACTTGTGTACTTGAAAGTATGCTGTCATGAAAGTTATCAAATTTAAAAAAAAAAATTTAAATACTTTTAAATAAAATAATTAATTAAAAAAAAACAAGAACTACCGCCAACTTCGTCTCGATGGCCAAAGACTAAGACCTTCGTCTCCATGGTCAGGAGACGAAGGCCCCTTTGTCCCCCCGGCCATGGAGACAAAGGTCTCTTCGTCTCCATGGCCAGAGAAGATCCCTTCGGCTCCAGACATGGATGGAGACAAAGTTGACCCGAGATGATTCCTCTCTGGTGATTTTTTTTTAATTAATTATTTTATTTAAAATTATTTTAAAAAAATTATTTTTAAATCCTGTAACCACTATGCCAATTTATGTTTAGGCAAACATGTCATTTTGAGTTGAATTGCATGAATTTGTGTTGTTAATCCAATTGTATTGTTTTTTGAATTGGATGTCCTAATTGAAATTTGGTGTGCTGTTGACGACGGGCCTATTTTACCTTTATTCCAAAAATATATATAGCAAGACCGGAACCCAAAATCTGATCTAATTATGAATTTAAATTTTTGCTTACAGAAACAACAATGGCAGTCATTCCAATGCCAGGCTGCAGCTTCCAAGCATCTACCTTCCTTTCTACTAGTACTGAAACAATTGCGCATTGGATACTAGCAAAGCAAGTACCGAAGAAAACTACTGTACTCTGTTCTGGGTAATCCTTTAGTGTAGCAGTCTGCAGATATGATTCAGAACTCGAAATTAGTTTTGTATTAATGGGATAATCCATATGACTCAATTATATTGTACCTGAAGAATGTTCCACCCAGATGCAAAAAGGTATGCGCCTACAATCATAACACCTCCCACCACCCACCCTGAGGAATATTCAGATTTCTGAGGCAATATATCAGAAGGCGAAATGGAGGATCCCAAGATTGTTGGTCCTTGATATAGAGTCATGACAGATGCCCCTATGATTGACACAATTGTGCCCACTGATTTTGCTTGCCATGTTCTTCTCTTCACCTCAAACTTCTCCATCCTAAAATTTAGAACAATTCATGGAAGCTTCCAGACAAAAGCAAGCTAGCTCCTAATTAATAAATAAATAAATTATGTAACCAGCTTTGTTGGCATAAGTCGCCGTGCACTTTTGTCCCTTAAGAAAGGTCGGGAGTTCGAATCCCCTCTTATATGAAAAAATCAATTTGGCCAGCACTTTGCCCTTAATTGGACTGGATTAGTCCGAATATGATACGAACTTAAAGGTGCCTCCTACAGTTAGGACCTACTTAGAACACCTCGTGACAAAAAAAATAAATTCTGTGCTTAACATATACAGTATGGAGATCTACTACACATACTCCCAATTTCTTGTCTTACCTGAAAACCATTGCAAGCACAAATGTAAAACCAGGCATCAAGTTACTAATGCCAGCAGAGAGAGTAGGAGAGCCATAGTTGAGCCCTTGGTAACCCAAAACCACCACACATGTCCTGCAATATCATAATTATAATAAACTTCAACTTTCATCAAAGCTTAGCTTATGAATGTAATACTAGTACAATCATCATCCAATTAATACCCGAGCAGGCCAAGGATTAAGCATCTACTCAGCATATACAAAGTTAGAGGCAAAGGATGCCTTCTGAAACATGAAAGTAAACTTATCATCAGTTGGAATTGAAGCTAATAATTTGATAAGTAAACAATGGGATTGATTTGTTAAACCGGCCTGTGGCGCTGGATGATGAATCCCGGAAGAAGAAAGAGGACGCCAAGAAAATGGTAGTAAACGACGTATATAAGAGAGCTCAACCCGGAGTTAAGGGCCGCTTTGGCTATTGTGGTTGTTGCCATCTCCATACACACCACTACTATCATTGCCGCAAATGGAAGTACTTCCTTTCTCAAAATCTCACTTCCCATTGCCATTGCCATATCTTTGCTATTCCACCCACTATCGCTTCACTTTGACACTTTCAGCTGCATATATTTTTATAGGAGAACAGTTAATTTGGCACTTTCAAATTAGTCATTTCAATCTTGTCTAATTCAATCATTTTAATTTGACTTTGACTTTAGGTGTCACATTTAGATATTGTACTGTTACCTATGTGGCAAAACACTACTGATGCAAGCATCTATCTAACTAACTTAAGAGTCAAGGTATGTTATTTTATAATTGTCGATTTGTCGAGTTATATATTATGTTAAAAATATACTGTGCTGTAATAGTTTTAGACCAAATTGTCCTTACACGATTAAGTATTTCATTAATTGCCAAAGACCTTGTGGTCGAGTGACACCCGGTGTACACTCCCATGTGGAAGGGAGTGGATTCGAGTCTTAGTGGAGGCATCTGTTGACTCTTTGTGCTTCAGTAGACTTGAGAAAGTAGTAGAGCTGAAAAAAAATATTTCGTTAATTAGTTATTAATTACTAAATCAATTACCTAATTGCATTTTTCTTAAATACATTACGTACCAAAATAATTAACCTAATTATTAAGTACTATATTAAACAAAATGTATTTTAATGTGAAGTATTATTTATTAATTATTTAAGAGTCACACTTGTGTGACCATCTCACATGTCTCAATCTCTGAGGCGAGTCGGGTCAACATAATTTGAGTCATAAAAACCAATCAAAGACCAACTCATAATACTAATTATGACTAAAATTATGTCGACCCGACCGTCTCACGGATAAAGACTAATGAGACGGTCTTACACAATTTTTTGTCATTATTTATATATATTCACCAATTATAATATACAACTAATAAGCACAAATAAACTTGAAGAATACTTCGAAGTGTTCTTCCTTGTTCTAGATCGCCGAAAATGTTTATAATTGAGTGCTCAAATTAAATATATTCATTGATACTTCAGTGTGTTGGAAAAATAGCATAAAATGGCATAGAAAGGGATACTTTGTGGTACAAATATATGTGGGGTCTACTTTCGATTTGGGTTGGTCAAAGTGTATTTAGGTTCTTCGTAGTTAGACGAAGAGATTGATATATTGTACGCTCAAAACGGATAATGGGTGAATGAGAAATTGATTCTCAAGGTAGACCTATTTCAGTTGAAAAACGAAGGTGTAAATGTTTAAAGTAGTCTTTGTCTCACATTGAAAAAACAAAAGGATTTGAACCACTATATATACAAGAGCCATTTAAAGGCAAATTAAATTGTATAGCATAGAGGATCTTTCTCGCGCATAGGGGGTGCAAATCAAATGTCAAAATGAGCCTGAAAAGGCTTGACTCTGCGGGCACGAATGACGGCCGATCTATGACTCAGCAGATTTTAGGCACAACTATTTTTAGCTCTCAAAAACTCTGCTCAACTTCCTTCTCAAACCTCCTGTGTTCATCCGTTAACTTGTTCTAGTTCGCTGAGTTTATTTGTTTGAGTGCTCAAACATTAAACCGTAGTATGTTTTATCCTGTTAAATCTAGACTACAACGTTCCTAGCATCTCTGAAAGGTAGCAAATAAGGTTTTAATGAGAGAGTGTTTCGCTCAACTCGTACTAACAACCCAAAACCTTTTCCCGTTGCATGTGCTTGTTATGTTTTTCCAGAAATAATTCTTTTTTGAAGGATTATTTCCTAACATACACAATTTTCCTAGCACTCTTAGGTAAACGAATTAATTTTAAGAAAAATGTGAGCGTTACATGCCTTTGTAAAAAGTTGAAACTGAATTTTGATTTTGATTTTTTTATTTATTTTGTAATAAAATTCCTTTACGCATTAAACCTATGGTGAACTTAATGTAGTCTGAATCCATATTGTAAGCATAGCGGTATAATAAACGCATGACCTCTAACGATATAATCACATAATCACAGGATCGCAGAACCTCTAATTAATCTAGTTTTTATTTTATTTTATTTTATTTTATTTTGACAAAAATTAATCTAGTTGTTACGTTGTTTCACCTTCACTGTCTCACAATCTTCATAATGAAGTTACTAAACACCCGTCTTATTGTCTTTGATAATCTTCCAGCTAGTTTTTCTTCCTTGTGCGAAGTTGACTTGGACAGTTGGACAAACTTGCAAGAAATTATCTTTGGTATGAACATAAAGCTTTATCAACAAATTATTGTATTTTGGGGTTTAATTTTAATTTCCTATTATCTTACACATTACATCACAAATTTAAATACACTTTTAATCGTAATATATATATAAACACTATTAACATATATATAATCAGGTGTGGCCGCCCCTTAATGTGCGGTTAGTGCGGACACACTACTATGTATACAAATATACATCACTCAATATTAGAAAATACACAACACAAATATGCATTAGGTACGCATCACAAAAAAATACACCATTAGGTATGCAAATATATATACCACATAGTGCTAGCAAATGCACCATTAGTGGCAGGGGAGTTATGCTACGTTATTTTGGATGTGTAATGTGTTTTTTGGTATTTTTGTGTATTTTTATTATGATGTGTTTTCTAACATTGAGTGGTGCGAACAAACCCAACCGCACGGGAAGGCGTGACCAAAAGCCATGAGTCCTTGGCATGGTCTCTCGACCACTTCACTCACTCGATCTTTATGCACCTTGCGGGATCTCAGCTCAATGTCAAAATCAAATTAAAGCATCTAGGAAGAGGTCAATCAAGCATTCAATAGGAAGCCAAACTTGTAATTAACCCCACAATACTTCACCGTGCAATGAACGAAAAAGATGTTAATATAAAATTGAATTAAAAATTAAAAAGATTGAAACATGTTCAAATATACAATAAAAACCCAAATTATATCATGCATCAGGATCTACATACCTTACATGGTGAACCATGATTCAAAACAATATCGTTTTATATTAATTTATGAATGATGTCAACTAGATATATAGTGCATCATATTTAATACTCCATCTGTCCCACTTTACCTGTCCTACTTTCCTTTTTAGTTTGTCCCAAAATGTTGTCCTCTTTCCAAAATTGAACATCATCATCATTCTACTTTTTCCAATTTACCCTTATGACTTTTGCATTCTCTATTGCTTTTATTTCCAAAATTGAAAAAGTTGGGGGCAAAATTGGAAAGCACATCACATTTACTTTAATTTCTTAAAAACCGTGCAAAAAGCAAATGTGACATCCAATTCGGGACGGAGGGAGTAACATTTATCATGTACTATTTCATCATATTTGTTTTATATGTTTATAAACATAAATTTTAATGTGTATAAAGACATGCTAAAGTGCATTTATATTATATATACTTCCACTCACTCTGCAGTAAGTTTATAATAATATCCTTTTATATATTTATAAAAATAAAAATTAATATAGATAAACATTATATATAGTGTCATTGCTGCAAATGGAAGTACTTCTTTTATGAAAATCTCAGTTCCCATTGCCATATCTTTGGTATCGCAGTCGCCCTCACTGCACTTTGGACACTTTCAGGTGCATACACATACCAAATATCATTTATATTCATGAGTCATGACAAAGTAGCATCATATAGGAGTACGTTACAAGTAAATTACATCTCTACAAAGGACCAACTTGCAGATATCTTCACTAAACTACTTAGCACTACTAGATTCAATCTTCTATAGGACAATTATGTTCATTGTTCTTTCTAGAGAACCTTAAACTTGAGAGGGACTTATTAGAACTCCGTACTTTATTGATTTTATAATTCCTATTTAATTTTTGAATATAATTATAACTTTACTTTTATCCGTTTATTCTAGGTAGAATTATCTCTTTATATTCGTATAAATATCTATTTATGTACTTTGTAAATACGATCGATAACAAAATTTTTATTCTCATCTATATTACAGATCAGAGACTTTAATCACATTCTAGATGAGCCAGATGGCGATAGTATTTCAGTAGAAAATATCGATCTCCCAACGCCCATTACAATCAGGTTGTAAATGTATTTTGGAGCTTTCCATGCAACATAACGCGTGCAATTACCACATTGTTTCACCAGAAATAATAAAGTTGTAAATGTTTTTTTTTTTTTTGAAAACATAAAGTTGTAAATGTATTTTGGAGCTTTCCATGCAACATAACACGTGCAACTACCACATTGTGTTTTTTTCACCAGAAATAATAAAGGAAGATAAATTAAGCAGTTTTGAATTGTTATCATCACTAGCTAATAATTTAATGGAATCTATACTATGAGGTACACAATCACTAGGCGGTTTAATTTTGTAGCAGAGGGGATGTTTGATTGTCACTGGCAGCTTCAGTAGTTTCGCATAAAATAATATCCGTTGCCTCTCTCAACATGCCCCACATCACCACGTAGAATCCAACACTAATGATTATTGATCCAACAATACTGAGAACAAAACGTTATCGATACTGAGAACAAAACGTTAAATGTAAATAATTGTTAATGGGAATATGCATGGTGTTTAATTACCTGCCCAAATGAAGGGCCTCTGCAAGAAAAATGAGGTTCAGAATTGCTGCAACGACAACTCCCAGGGGTTTGAACATGGCAACGTAAAGAGGACCCTTCATCACCAAGCAGAAGGCAGTAATATTGTTGTCTTAATACATATATGTTAGTAATATAATTGGATTTTACCAGAAAATTTTTGTAAAAATGGTCCAATTGCACAAATTTTGCTTGTTTGATGGTTGAATTGCACACTTTTTAAGTTCAACGGCCCAATTGCACAAAAGCGATAAGTTCAATGACCTATTTGACACTTTTTCCTTTAAAATATTATATATTTGAATATATTCATCTCAAAATGACATGATCTCACACACAAATTTTTATGATATACAGTAATACTCATTCTCATTGGCATTTAATTACTACCTATTATAGACTCCTACTAAACATGAATGGTAGAATGTGTTTCATCTCAATTAAAAATTAAAAAGATAGTTGGCCTATACATTTATATTTTAGATATTATATTTGAGCCTCTACATACGTGCAATGTTGGGTTCACTCTAATACCAAACTAAATGGTGTAATTTGTTTAAGCTAAAAAGTTATAGTTGAACTGCATATTTATGTGAGGCAAAAATCTGTGTGAGCTATGAGACAGGTCGAGTTAAAATGAAAATATAGTACTTATATTGAAAAGTGCAATACTAATCATGAATAAAATATTTATTAGTTATATGGGAAAGTGTAATACTTTTGAAGAAAAATATAATACATTAGATTAAAATGTAAAAGTACTACATTTTTTTTTCAAAAATATTATATTTTTTCAGTATAAATATTATATTTACATATTGATCCAACTAAGTCCTCTGTCTCATGGATTATGATTTGTGAAACAATCTCACACAAGTGTGATATTTTATGTGGAACATATTCTATGCTAAACACTAGGGGTTGTGATTTTATTAGTAATATAAGAACAGAGTAATAAAAATCATCTTTTTAGATTAATCAAGACATGCCAAGTCAGTAAAAAATGAAAGAAAAATTGGGGCACTAATAACTATTACTCTTTTGTATACAATGTTTGCATGCATGTATATATAGGTGGGCCCAAGATTGGACAAGGACAGAGAGAGGTGTCCACCAAACAACATTCTGATGATGCTGGCGGGCGCCGGCATGATTTGGATGGGGTGGAGCGGGTTCAACGGCGGAGCCCCCTATGCCGCCAGCAGCATCGCCTCCTTAGCGGTCCTCAACACCCACGTGTGCACCGCCACCAGCCTGCTCACATGGGTCATCCTTGACATCTTTGCCTATGGAAAGCCCTCTGTTCTTGGAGCCGTTCAGGGGATTATCACTGGCTTGGTCTGCATTACTCCTGGCGCAGGTATATAGTAAAATGCTATTTCTACTCTTAAATTATTCTCTCAACTATAGAAAATTGGGTTTTTGACTACTTTTGGAATTCACAAATTGGTTGAAAAAGTGGACAGAAACCACATTTTCCCAAATGTGATACACCAATAATGATATTTTTAAAAAAAATAATTGTTGATTACCGCCACGAGGTAGCGGACAGCGGCAGGCTAACACTACCGTAAGACAAAAGAAATAATTGAATAAAGTATGAAGAGCAATTGGACAGAGTAATTGCGTTTATATTGAAATTTCAACCCTTTACAATGTGACCCTAGAGATATTTATACAAGAATAATGAGCATCTGAAAGCAAACTAGGGTTTATGAAGGTTGTCTAAGCGGTCAAACTACCATAAACACGACCTAAAATAGATTAGGAAAGTATCCCACCAAATTCGCATGAGATTTCCAAGAATCTTGCTCTGTCGCCTTTGAGAGCCGCACCCGATCGGACGCCACGATCAGCCTACTTTAAGCGGATCGGTGAATAACCAGCCCTGGATACCCCCAATTAGGGTATCCATCAATAATAATAAATGAATAGAATGAACTTCTGAACCTGTCATGAACACTAGAATATACTATATGTAATTTAAAAGAAATTTAATTTGCATATGTGATATGTCAAGTCCAAATGTGGGGCCAGGAATGAGGAAATTAATTAGTTTTTCTTTTTCTTTTGTTCATTAATTTTATCTCACCAGGAGTAGTTCAGTGCTGGGCAGCGATCTTGATGGGCTTGATTTCCGGGAGTGTCCCTTGGTACACAATGACGATACTCTACAACAAGGTGAAACTCTTAAGACACGTCGATGACACCTTCGCCGTCTTCCACACCCACGCCATAGCCGGAGCCCTAGGCGGCATCCTCACCGGCTTCTTCGCAGTGCCTAAGCTCAGCCGCCTGTTCTACTTAGTGCCTGACTGGGAGAAGTACATTGGATTGACCTATGGACTCCAAACAGGCAGGACCTCCGCCGGACTCCGGCAAATGGGGGCTCAGCTGGCCGGAGCTGCATTCATCATATGTCTCAACATTGTCACTACAAGCTTGATCTGTTTGGTCATAAGGTTAGTTGTTCCACTTAGATTGGGAGAGGAAGAGTTGCAGGTTGGTGATGAAGCTGTGCATGGAGAGGTGGCTTATGCATTGTGGGATGGTGGGGAGAGATTTGAGAAGTCCAAGCTGAATTCTATGTATGATGCTGATGATGATGATGAGTATCCTTTGTAAGAAAATTGGGTAGGATATATAGTAACAAGGATTAAAAGGATAAATATCAAATAACATTTTTAATCATAAAAATTAGGATCACTTCCTAAAATTTTTTTATCAATCATTAATCAAAGCAACAAGATATTTTATACTTGATACTCATTTTAAATTCTTAACATAAATGATTATAAAACCCATTACCCTACTTTTGAACAATTGAATAGAAATGTGGAAGATAATTTTTTTTTTTTGTTTAAAAATTTAATTTTACTTTTGATTCCACAACTTTTGGTGCGTCAGGAGTAATCTAATTTTTTATTTTTTGAAAACAAGGAGTAATCTAATTAATCTCTATACTTGTCCGAAACTAGGACAAATTAATAGATTAAATCTGTCCAAAACTGGACAGTTGCGCTCTATTCTATCTGAATATCAACAAACACAGCCCAAAATAGGTGTCCAAATTGTGAGCCCAAAATGGACTAAACAAGATTAATTTATTTTTGTTTGGGATAAGGGTCAAATAAAC
Organism: Ipomoea batatas; assembly: GCA_002525835.2. NCBI lineage: Eukaryota > Viridiplantae > Streptophyta > Magnoliopsida > Solanales > Convolvulaceae > Ipomoea > Ipomoea batatas. Next base: position 5,681,231 of record CM008340.1, read on the forward strand.
CCTTCAACTATAGGTCAAAGTGTAATTAACCCTTTAAATTAAGAAAAACTCCAATTAGATGCTTCATTTCTTCACTTTTATGCAATTCAGCCAATAATTTAGTTATGCAATTAGCTTATTTTGCATATAAACTCAAGGTAATAGCAAGAAATTTAAAATTTAAAAAAAAAATAATTTAAAGATAAACATTAAAATTAATAATTAAAAAAAATAGATTGCCAGCTTCTCCTCAAAGGAGAAGCCAGGCAGGCCTCTCCGTCTAGTTTGACGGAGAAGCCAAGCATGCCCTCTCACAAGATATTGGTTTTGAAATCCTTGAGGAAACGTCGTTAAGTATCGTCCAGTTAAAACGCTTTATGCACAAAGAGGGGGGTATGGTGATTGATGGAACGACTCACGATTTACTTCTTCCAACTGCTCTTGTGAAAGGGTTTTAAAAGCTTAGGTCTGCGTCGTTGCAGGGTATGTAAGACTAAATGACGTGTTGTTGTCATGGCAAGGTTTGTGTGGAGATATCTTCATATTGAATATTGTTTTAATTGAGTGGATCAAATTAAAAAGGAAACCAAATAGAGTGCAAGTTAAGCATGAGACATTTCAAGTAATTAGAAATTATATTCTCTCAAATTGTAATGGGATATCGTAGAAATAATCAAGGAACATGAAATAATAGAAGTAATTAATTTAACAATCAAAGGCAAAGAAAGAGCCAAACACCTTGTGCTTAGATGGCATGTAGTAACTCTCTCATATGAGAGGTCATGAAAGTATAAATGAATAGATACTACAATGTAATAAAGTCAGTTGTATTAAAAAAAAATATTGCATAAATACCACGAGTGTAAAACTTAACAAGGATCGAGGAAGATGCAACAAAGATGCTAATATATATATAATGTTATTCACATAGCTATTGGGGTACCAATTAGCAATGCACCCCACTCTCAGGGCAATTCAATACTATTTGGGGCATTTTGTCGAACACAATCTACAAGTCTTCTTCTAGTCCCATTAGCGCAATTGATATTGTGAGTAGTGTAGCTAATTGAGTGTCATATTCTCATAGTGTGGAATTGTTAACGTCTGAATTAGGCTTCATGGTCTCACGAAAAGTTGTAGATTTATGAATTATCTTTCCCATGACACTTGAATAACTCATTTTAGATATTCCTACATTATTGAGTTATGAGTAAAATATTGAGATGTCATCTACCATAGCTTTGCTTGTGGCATTCGATTTTCTACAAGCTGCAGGGCATAATCGGGACTACGGGTGACAGATTCGTCCACTCTAAAATTTAAATTTTCTCAATTTTTTTACTATCTGAGGTCCCTAGGTCATTCCATGGTGCTTCAAACTCAATTTGTTTGTCGTCTTAGGCCTTGACCGACTCCCGGAATGCATCATTGTGTCAAATTGACTTTAAAATGCATCCAATTAAGCTCCAAATCACATGATTGTAACAATCAATACCTCCAAATCACCTAATTAAATAACATAATAGAATCAAATAAACACAATTAACTTCAGATTAGCACAAATTAATGAGAATTGGATGTCAAATACACACATAGAAATAGTAAATTTTAGCACTTACCACTAATCTTAAGCAAATCTCCATGGCCATGTTGTTTGGTATTAGAGCATCCTTATCAGTTGAAGTTTATTCTCCAGTTTTTTGTGGGCCCCAGCTTTCACCTCATCATCCACTATCTCATTCAATCACAAAAACTCTTCTTCACACTAGTTTGAGTTATTTCTTAGTTTTTTGTGGACCCACCATTTTATCCCATTATATTTTAATTATTTCTTTTATCTATTTTGTTTATAAATTTATAATTGTATTAAAAATAATTAAACAATACGTGTTATAATTGTAAAGTTGAAATTAATTAATAAAAAATAATTATAATTAATATGCTTAATACCTAATTAATTAAAATGATAATTGAGTAATTTGAATGAATTAAGAGTATGATAGAATGTGAAAAAATTGAGAGTTAAAATCATATTTATAGGCAATA
>CM008340.1:5731122-5757442 GCA_002525835.2 Ipomoea batatas
ATATATATATATATATATATATATATACGCTTGCCTAATTTTATAATAGAAATATCATAAGTATTTATTTTTAATTACTTTTTTAATATTTCTATATATTATAATTTCCTTTTTAATTCTTAGCATTCATGATTTTGTAAATCAATACTAAACATATTAAAAATAGGTCAATGTAGTTCCTAGTTTTCAATTTCAACTAATTTGATCCTCAAATTGTATAAAATTTCATCAATTATCCCTTTTGAAGGATTCAAATTTAAAACGATAATTTCTCCATTTTTATAATTTTATCAATTTCATCATCGAAGGACTTCATTGATGAAATTTTAAACAATTCTAGGATAAAATTATTTGAAATTGAAAACTAGAGACTACATATTGATATATAGTTAGTTGAGAAATAATTGAGGAATAAAAATAGTGATGATTTCCCCATAATAATAATAATAATAACAACAACAACAACAATAATAATGCCAACTATATTATGTAGTGTGATGATGCATTTGTTACCATTCTAAATGGGTGGTCACATGATAGAACTCAATGACGGGGCGTTAATTCTTTGAGCTGAAATATATTGAAAAAATTATAAATTAGATTCTACCTTATAAAGAATTGAGTATTTAAAAAAAAAAAAAAAGAAAGACCGATACGTAAGTGATTATACTCCGTATTACTTTCTCTCTCTTTCCGTGCTTTTTGTGTTGTTGCGTTACATTTAAAATACACATTCTTTAACACACAAACAATGTGCATTTTATGTGCATTCATTTTGAAAACATTAAAATTGAATTAGAGAAAAAAACAATCATTTGATAACAATCATCAATCAAATTAAGGAAATTATCAAAATGGTCCCTGACCACCATAGTGGAAGGAATGATTACAAGCGGATGAGTTCATATTTTGGATTCCATCTGTAAGGATTGAAAACAAATTTGGTTAATTGGTTAATTAAATTAATTTTAGTTAGGTGATGGATTTCTAAATTTTTATGCGCTGATTAAATTGTGTCAAAAAACTAATTATATTAAATTGAAAATTTGATCCATCCTGGGTTTTAACTTAGGTGTATTAGTGTGTGTTTGGTTCGTACATGGAATTGGAATTGGAATGAGAATCAAATACTTGGTAATGGTAATAGGTTTTGGTGAAAGTATTTTACATGTTTGGTAGTAGGTTGGAATTGGGTTTGGTTATATATGATCCTATAATCGAAATAAAGGTTTTTAAAATACAAGAACAAAAGATCAAGGCATTTATTTTAATATAAAGACATCCAAAGCACCAATATGAACAAAAAAAATAAAAACAAAAATAAAGCACTAATCCAAACATAAAAATCAAATTACCAATTGGGAAGGGAAATAATGGAATGAAATTCTTATTTTATTAGAGAATAAATTTTCTAATTAAGTGGTAATTAAATCCTATACTAGTGTTCCAGAAACCTGTTAACCAAACAATAACAATAACTTTGATTCTCATTCTTGATAGCTAAACTCATGAACCAAACTCACCCTTAGTGTATATGTAAAGTAAAATCCTTATGGATTATATTAATTATTATAATTGAATAATGCCTCAACTTAAAAAAGTGCTATTAAGATTTTGAATAGATCTCTAATTTCGTGTCATATGATAAGGTTATGTACTCCAATTTCATACTATATGATTGAATTTGTAATCTTGACAATTGCATGCAATTATATTTTAATAGAATGGTAACCATAAATTTATTCATTTGTTAATATTCAAATTAAACCCTAATTGCACTTTTTTTGTTAAGATTGGTTTTTGAAGCTTTATTAGCTAATCGTAAACTCTCTTTTTTTTTTTAATTAAATCACGTATCGGTCACCGGAAAAGAATGCATGTAAGTTCTGAAAAAAAAATGGAAAAGATGAGAAGCGAAAACAAAATGACCATGGAAATAAAGCTACCTAGCTAGGACTTTTTATCATCTGATCCTTATCTTGAATCATTCATGAAAATAATGTAGTAAGTTTAAAACATATTTTATTCTAACGAAGTTCAAATCTTTCCCTCATCTATATATTAATTTCCCACCACTCTTTCGTGATCATCCCTGCTAATTAATTTCACCTTTGATTTTTTAATTTGAAGCAATTCAAGATGCCAAAGAACAGTAATGTCGATAGATATGGTTTTCTTCCTTGAATTCTCCTCCAGCCACAATAGAACCATATTTGTGGCATGTTTGGGAGGAGGGTTAACATCTACTAAGCAGTCTTCGAGCAAATGAGCTAAGGCTCCATGATAGCTTAATGCATAATGATCAATGAAAATGTGCATCGTGCGTGCAGTATTTTAAAAACATTTAAATAATTGACTTTGAGAAAACGATCATTTTTATATCATTCATCAATCAAATTGAAAAAAATTATCCAAATAGTCCCTCAACTACCACAGTGAAGCAAAACTCCGAGTAAGTTCATTTTTTTGTTTTCATTTAAAATTAATTTTTTTAATCAGTTAATTAAATTAATTTTAGTTAGGTGATGACTTTTTTTTAAACAAAAAAATTTAAAATCTTGGCTATTGGTTTAATTCAGTTTTAAAAAAAAAAAACAATTGATTATTTAAATTACTTGAAAGATCACCAAAGCATGAATTTTCAAATATTAGTTTCTTTTTTTTAGGGAAGAAATTTTTTTTATTGATAGTACCCTTTACGAGTTGCAAACTCCCAAAAATCATAAAAGAGAGCAGTCTAGTCCGAATTCGGCAAAGAAAGAAATGAAAAATACAAGAGAGGCGTAGAACTAGCTAGACAATATATAAGTTTCTTCTGATGAAAATTCGAATTCAATTTGACTCAATTGAAATTGAGAATGTACATCATTAATATGTCTACCACTAAATAACCACTTATAGTGCCATTTTTACTAAAATTTCCAACATGAACGTACTTCCAGTATTAGTTTCATCCGTCTCAAACTATCCATCTGTAGTTTGAAAATGTGATAACAATATGGATTTTTTTGAATATTATATACATTTGATTTATGGAAAATTACACATCCAATACTTGAAGTTGTGAGCTCTATATGGGAAGTATGGTTACCCTAGCTATAACCCTATCACAAGTGTTTGGTATTTCTTATTTACTCTAATAAAAGAAATAAATCATACCTAGAGATATAAACAATAATTTATGTGGTAAGTTAATGTAATTGATTATTTTCAATATAATAGTTCATGACACAATCAAACTGCACATACATGAACAATAGTATTCACTACAGTTCACATAATTGTTTTGAGACTGGAATTTATTAAGTTATCAATATCAAAGTCCAAGTTTTTTTTTTAGAAGTGTCAAGTAAAGCAAGACATCAAATATGTCGACCAACAATGCTGATAATGACTCTTCTTCCTTGAATTCCCCTCACCGTGGCGGTGGCCAGGGAAGCGATTCCATAACAGCAGTGCCAGTAGAAAATGGGGTTAATGACTAAAATGGGGAAAAAAACAAGGGAGTGCACAAAAATAGGAAGATTTTAAAAGCTAGATATAATGGGAAAAGAGCATTTGGGACCTCACCATATTGCAAAATTACCACTTCCAATGCTTGTTTGCTAAAATTTTTAAGATCAACTTACTGCCAGTTCTAGTTTCACTAGTCTCAAACTATCCATCTATCCATCTATAGCTTAAATTGTTTGGGGAATGTGATAACAATATAGCTTAAAATCCCATTCGCTCGCTGGGGGGTGGATATCATAGGCCCGTTCCCGGTACTGGCGGCTCGAAGGAAGTTCCTGATAGTAGCGATCGACTACTTCTCAAAGTGGGTCGAGGCAGAGCCCTTGGCGACAATAACAACTCAGCAGTGCGCGCGCTTCGTGTGGAGGAATGTCATTGCTCGGTTTGGAGTCCCCGTGCACTTGGTCACAGACAATGGAAGGCAGTTCGAGAGTCAATATTTTCAAAACTTCCTGGCAACGGTCGGCACGAAGTCCATCCGATCGTCCGTGGCGTACCCCCAAGGAAACGGGCAGGTCGAGAACGCGAACCGAACGATCTTAGATGGGTTGAGGAAAAAGTTATTTGATGCTGGTCAGAGCTGGGCGGACGAGCTACCGTATGTATTGTGGGCATACCGAACGACTCCCCGGGAGGCTACCAAAGAGACCCCCTTCGCACTAGTTTATGGTGCTGAAGCGCGTTTGCCGATCGAAGCATGGATCCCGACCTCGCGTGAACAGGGCTACCGTGAAGAGGACAACGAGCGAATGATGATCGCTGAGTTGGACGCTTTAGAAGAGAAAACAGAGGTCGCGGCTCGGCGGATAGTTGAGTACTAGAAAAAGATAAAGCAAACCCGCAACCTAAAAGTCCAACCAAGATATTTCCAGGTCGGGGATTATGTCCTCCGTGAGCGAAAGGCGAGCCGACCAACAGATGCGGGAAAGTTCGCGCAAACTTGGGAAGGACCATATGTCATCTCTACTGTAATCCGACACGGCACTTACAAGTTGGAAACTACTACGGGAAAACCGGTAGATTGGATTTGAAATTCGGAGCATCTAGTCCTGTTCCATCATTAGTTAGGGTGATCGGTGATGTACTTGGGCGAAAGAAGCCCCTCATGTAATGATTTGTGTTATCTAATGAAGGTCTTTTGTTTTGATTACATAAAAATCGCCACCCCTAGTCTGTGCGGTCAGCCGACCTTATGGCCCTTCGAGGCCGATGGGAGCAAGGTGCCCATCTCGAGAGTAAGGTGCCCGATATGTGCGGTCAACCGACCTTATGGCCCTTCGATGCCGATGAGAGCAAGGTGCCCATCTCGGGAGTAAGGTGCCCGATATCTGCGGTCAGCCGACCTTATGGCCATTCGAGGCCGATGGGAGCAAGGTGCCCATCTCGGGAGTAAGATGCCCGATCTGTGCGGTCAGCCGACCTTATGGCCCTTCGAGGCCGATGGGAGCATGGTGCCCATCTTGGGAGTAAGGCGCCCAATTGCGCGGTCATCCGACCATATGGCCCTTGGAGGCCAATGGGACGGAAGAGGCCCGTGTAAGCGTTGATTGATGTTGAGAGCGTTTTGGAATCACAAATAAAAATGAGGCGACAACGAAAAGGAATTTCATAAAACCAAAGTAAAATGCTCGGCACAACGCGGGTCGAGCTCTGCCAGTTCAACGTTACAAAATATTTTTTCTTCTCCTTCTTCGCCGGTTGATCACTTCGATGGAGCTTGGTCGGAGTAAGGCTTGGGGTCGGGGTCGGCAACTTCACTGGGAAGCAGGGCCAACACCTCTGGGAGGTCGGTCTCCTCGAGGCCTTCGGTCAAAGCCGTTTGGACCTGCTCCTGCATAGCGCGGCAGCCGGAGGTGAAGGCTCACTGCCCGTAGATCCACACTAGTTTGTCCCCGACCTCCGTGTTGACGAAGGCTGTGAGGAACTCCTTTGCAATGGCCTCATCGGTGCATATGAACCGGGCGAGGCTGCTGGCGTCTTTCATATTCTCCATGGCCTCCTTCTCGGCCTTCTCCGCTTTTTCAGCCCGGCCCTCGGCTGCGGCGAGCTCCTTCTTCAGCTGCTCCTTGATCTTGACCACGGCCGAGGAGACCTGCTTCTGGAGTGGTCCGATCTCCTTCTCTCGGATACCCTCTAGGGCCCGAGCCCGGCAGAAAAGGTCAGTCGTGGTGTGGGTCAGCTAAAAACACGAAAGTCATATGTTTATGTCCGAGCTTGAGTTATTGAAAGATTTGATCAAATCAATGACTTACCCGGAGAATGTCTCCGGTAATCTGCTCCCCGAGGCGATCGCAAGACCACTCCATAATGGTCTCCATGCCCGGCACCTTGTCCCTTATCCGGTCTACTAAGGCCGCGGCCAGGGTCTCCCTCTCACGCAGGCCCTCTTGCAGCTCGGACGATCGGCTGCTTGACGAGCGCCTCGTGCGCTTAAGAGTAAGGACATCCTCTACTTCGGGCTCCTGCCTCTTCTCCTTCCCCAGCCGACTCTGGCCGTGAGAAACTTGGAGATCGGAGGTAGTGGCACTGCCCGATGGGGTGTCAATAGGCGTCGGGGCGGATATGTCAATGACTGGAGGGTCGGAGGACGGCTTGGCAGCGGCAGGCTTTTTAGTCCCTAGAGCAACTTTAGCTCGGGGAGGGCGAGGGGCGGCCGGGGCGGTGATCTGATCGCTCTAACCGACCCTAGAGGGTTAAAGGTAAGCGTGAGTGATCCTAGTGACCTTGGCTCGGGTTGGCCGGGGTGACTCTGACGGCCCGAGCAGCGACCGGCTTTGGTTCATACTTTTTGCTTCGGCCATAGTCTAGGGGCTCGAGGTTGGCTTTCTTGTAGCTCTCGGGGGTTCGGAAGATGAGGTAGTCGTATACCTCGGAAGAGATTTTCGCGGCCGCGTCGGCTAGAACTCGGGTCCGTTTGGAAAAGGTATACTTGGTGAAGTGTGTCGACCATTCCCGAGGGACCGGCAATTTCGACTTGTACTCGACCGAGAGAATCCGGTTCTTCAATTCCACCCCTTATTACTGTCGGGAGCGTTAGAGAGGGTGCAGTGGTGGCCTCGCGACTGAAGCATTAAGAAGCCTCCGTTGTGCTTTGCCGAGAGCGGCCTAACAGCGTACAGAAAATTGAAAAGCTCGACCGTGCAAACGAGTTCGTGCCAAGTGCAGATCTGCGGAAAGCACGCGATCATTCGATGCGCGTTGGGAATGATCTGCCCGGGAAGGACCTCGTAGTACCTCATGAAGGCGAGAAGAAAGGGCGAGAAAGGAAATGTCAGTGGCGCCTTCAGGGAGTCCAGATGGATCCCGAGCCAATCGCCGAGATGGCATCGATTACGTTGCAGAGAGATCGGCTGACCTTATAAGGTATTTTATGCCGAAGCAACGAGTGAATCTCGTCAACCTCGGCGCGGGTGAGCAGGCATTCTTGCCAACGGGCGCCCTCGCTGTTCAGAAACAGCATTTTCTTCTAGGGAGTCTTCGGTTGTGCGCTCGGCGGCTCGGCGTCAATTGGGTTTGGGGCGGACGAACTGGCTTCGCCCGGGGCAACCAACGTCTGTCTCGAGATTCTTGAGGTCGGCGGTGCACCCCGCGCGGTAATGAAGAGGCGACGTCCTCCACGGATGACCACCCGGGGCGATTTTCCTTGGCCTGATGTGCTCGCTTCTCTGGCTGGGGTCGGGGTTCGCAACGAACTTTCGTGCTCGTCGCTATCGGCATAGACTAGCTCCACTTCATCGATTTGGTCGAAGGTGGAACCCCCGGTCGAAGGAGTGTAAGAGTCGTTCCCTACTTCTTCCCCTTCGTCGTAGTCCCGATCGGAGATATTCTGGCTATTCGAGCCCGACATCCTAAATTCCTATTTAAGCGAAGGAATGGGGGTTCAGCGATTTGGTACGGGCACCGACCTAAGCTATTCGATCTATCCCTTAAAGAGAAAGAGCGGAAGACTTACCGAGTGTTAAGACGTTGAGCAAGCGTGCACACTTCGCGGTGTAGACGGCAGGAGCTCTCGTTTCTTCTCGGGAAGCTCTGATCTCAGGGGAAAGTATGGTAGCAGAAAGTAAGCTTCGAGGAGTGGGGATGCCTATTTATAGGCGAGGCGCGCGGAAGGCCAACCGTCGCTCGGTGTAGCGGTTCGTTTTTCGAGGTCTTTCTCGCCAAGCGACATGCACCCGTGTATGGATGCCCACCGTCTTCCCGTGTGATCGCGCTCTAGTGGCGTCACGTTGAGTGATGGCCTGGTCGGCTGGGGATAGCTGTTCACCCCGAACCGTTCCTATATGTTGCGATCGTCGCACTCCGGGGTGAGGGGGCTAGATGATAGTATAAATACACACTTACGCCGGTCGGTTAGGAAGATCGGTAGGTCGGCATCTCGGCCTGGCCAGTTTCCGGTCCGACCGCCTCAGACTGGTCGTGACTTCGATTGGTTACCAGAGGTCATGTCGTGGCCGCCACGTGCTCCATCCCGCTTGGGCAAGGAGCGAGGTAGGCACATGCGCGCCACGTTTTCGTCACGCCGGAGCCCCGGAGACCGCGACTTTCCCCTCTTATAAATACCGCATTAATGAGGAGAGAGAGGGATCTTTTCGGCTAGATTCGATACTAAGTCTTGAAGTGCGCTCGGACAGTAGGAAAGCCCACTGCCGACCCGCCGAGCCCTTCGAGCTCTTGTCACATTGTAACTCGGACTTTGATCCCTTTGGTTATAATAAGAGATCGTATTTTCCGGTTTTATATCCGTATTACCGTATTTAGCATTATCATAATGTATTAAACCATTCATCAATGAAGTACTTGGCCCATGTGTCTCTAACATCATCAATCTCTTGTTGATTGTAGCTCAATGAACCAACTATCTCCACTATCTATAATGTTGAAAAGTAATAAATAATTAGTAAGCTAATTGAAGCTAGTATTTTTAAAAGGAATAAGAAATGTATTTTATTATAAAATTTGAATAAGAAATGTATTTTATTAAATTACTTGCCTTATACATTCCTTTGTATGCTTCTTTGGAAGGAATTTCAAACATGTACTTCATCACATTATACCCGCATTCGGTAGCTCCAATTTGTTTGGCACACTATATTTGAATTAAAATACAATTAAGAATTTATTTAATAAAAAACAATAAAATATATGTGGTTTTACAAATGTAACAAATACTTACCAAACAATTAATCCATTTTGGTTGGCGATTTGTTTTCTTTCCTTTGGAATATAATGTTGATTTCACACACCTATAAATATAAGAGATATGTATACATAAATACTCTATGGCACCGTACTTTATGTATAATAACTATTAATTAGTTATAAGTTACCGACGTTTCAACTATGGCTTTAATGTCCTAACGTGGTTCGCCTCCAATGGAATCAAACCAATAGATTTCACATAATTGTGGACAAATTGCCATCAACATCCAATGTTCCCTACAAACAAATAATTTATTTATTATTTTTTTTTTGAATGTTACTGACTCTATTACAATGTAGTATCTATTCATAAACTACTTTCTCAACCTACTGAAGAACAAAGAGACAGCAACGCTTCCACAAGGCTCAACTAAATAATTTATTAGTTGTAAGTAAATATAATATATAATAAAAGTACATTATATTTAATTTATTTTATTTGAAGCAATTAAAACTTACTTATAAATATATGGGGCTAAATAACATTTTTTCTGTCCATATTGCATGGTGACATTTATATACTCTGTTCGTCCTTCTTTATTCATCAATTTTGGTTGAATGTAATATGGATCTAAAAGGTCATACGTGGTCTTTGATGCCAAATGAAATTCCTTATAAAGACACCTATTAAAAAAATACATCCAATCACATATATATTAATAGTTCTAATAAATGAAATGAAAAATACTATAAACAAATAATAGCAAAGAACTTATACCTTATAAAGAATTGCAAACAAGAAATTTCCAACGTCTCCATATTCAAAAAACGCATGATCTCCAACTTCTTAAGATATACATCATATTCAATGTCGCCCACAATACCACGAGACATATTAATCACAAGATTTTGTTCTAGTTTCCGAGCAACTTTATATGCATTTTGAAATAAAGGACTCAGAGAAGTCGGATCAGCTATAATCATATCAACAGAAGGTTGTTGCACAGCGGATTCATAAGTTAATTTAGACATTCTTTTTAACTGTTCAATATAAGTAACAATTTCTATTTTTAAAAAGTAAATTAAATACTTTTTAAGATTCAAATGTTTTGAGAATGCATACCTCATCAGCTTGACTACATAACTCTACCAGCTTCTTTGACCAAATAACAAAGTGATGCATTGCAGCGCCTACTAGCTGAACCTCATCGGTAGGAAATGGTAACTTTGCTCTTGGATCAATAATCTTATCCACACTTACTTTCACTTGATCTACATTTAATTCTACCCCGTGAACATTTTCACCCTTATAAGCTATCCCAAATGCCACTGCACGTCTAACGGGATCTTCCGAATACAACTGGCATCGTGCTCCTAACTACATGAATTCATATTTAAAAATCAGCTAAAATGTTTTAACATATAATAATAAGATTAACTATAAATGATTACTTACAGCCGGTAAATCAGCAAAAGGGTCTGGAGGAGTAGCTTTTTCACTATGAGATTGTGGCTCGACATCTACATATATGTCATCCTCCCGCCTTGATTGTGCAGGTTGAGAAATGGGAGTCTGCATCAAAACAAATTGCTTCCTCATCTCATCCATGCTTACTTGAAGTTGTTTAGAAAACTTCTCATCTCATCCATGTTTACTTGAAGTTGTTTAGAAAACAACTCTTGCATTTCCCTTTTTTTACTCAGTAACTGCAACTTTAATCATTTCTTTAACTTCAACCTTAATCATTTCTTTAACTTCTAGCGCAGGCGTTTGGCTTTGACGGCGTTTTGCATGGCCAAAGTAGCTTTTTAAGCCATGCCCTCTTCCCATATCTCTAACACGTCCACAATGCTCATCAGTACCTATGGCATTAGACAATATATATTGTCTATTTGTCTCAACAAATTTTCCTTGAGAAGCTTGCAATGTGAGAGAATCCTAACATATATAAACAATATTGAATAAGGATTACTATTATAGTTTGTTCAATTTATTCAACTTTATTTTTGAGTTCGACTGACTCGGGTACAATGTAGTATCTGTTCATAGCTACTTTCTCAACCTACCGAAGCACAAAGACTCAACAACCGGATGCCGCTTGACCACAAGGTCTTTGGCCAACGTATATAACTATTAATGTAAAAAATTAGAACATATTTACTTACAATTTTTTCCATGACTGATAAGCACCAAGAATAGCACTTATAAGGGGTCTTTATTAGATTTAAAGCGCATCGTTTTAACATCCGAATACAACAATTGCATGCATTTTAGCTCAAATGCGATTAAAATCTTCTAACAACATTTCTAGAAAGAGTTTTGAAGTATTTCACAGGTTGGAGAGGGATTTGAAGCTAAAATAGAGCAAAAGACAAACAAGCCGAAATGCAGTAACGTCCCACGCAGCCTCACACGCGTGTGGCTGGGCGTGGAATTATTCCAGAGAGCCATCACGCCACTCACACGCGTGTGAGCAAGCGTGGTCGGGCCAAGGGAAATTTTGGGAATTTGTCCCCTTTTTGTCACCTATATAAATCCCTTTTGCCCTAAACCTTGGAAGGAGGAGACTAGATCAGAAAATTGATAGAAGAGGGTAGAATAGATTTAGAGGGTTTTCTCCCCTCTTGGGAGAAAATTCCTTTCTTTCATAAGTTTTAGAATAGATCAAGGGCAAGAGAAGAGATTGGATTTTCAAGATCAAGGTTGTAAAGATCCCCTTTTCTAAAGGGTGGTAACCATTCTCTTCATTTTCTAATTCAATACTTGTTTCTTTCAATTTTCCTTTCTCTTTCTTGTTTCTCTAGTATGTTAGATTAGATTAGATAGGGGATTGGTGGCCCCATGGTAGATCTATGTGGATGTTTAATATTATTGCTTTGATTTGTGAATTGCTTGTTTGTTGGATGTTGAACTTGTGTAGATGATGTTTCTCAAGCTTTGTGCCTTTTGTGGCCACATTAGGTAGCAAACCCAAAGGAAGTGAGTGTGTGCGCGATAGCGGCCACTCACGAGTCTAACTCACCCACATCTCCGCTCTTAGTCCGAAAGGACAAGATCCGAGAGGAGTGGTAGACAAAGTGTTCGATGAAATGCCCTAACCGAATGAGGATGTGGGAGTCCAAAGTGTGACGCCACTTGGTGATGTGCCACGAACTCCCTAGTCTATTCCACGACTTGCACTCGCAAAACCATCCAAAGATACACCACATGGAAAAGCCTAAAGCCCCAATCTCCACTTTACTTTTCTTTACTTTACACAACCACTATCAACCTTTCCCTTCTTACAAATGAATCCAACCCTTAGCACTCCCGTAACTCTTTCTCTTCAACCTCTTAGATGCCAACACACTAACTCGATTCTCATTCGCCATCCTTGAGAGACACAACACTCGGGGAGTCTTGACTCTTCGTTTTACCACCTTCCGTACCACTTCATGTTCACTCACCACATACAAACACACTTCAACGACCAATCTAGTCGCTTCGTTACGAATATTTCCTGATTTATCCATTCTTGCCCTTTTCCACTTTTCATGTCTAGGTGGTGGAGACGGAGGAGAAATTGTATACGATGGATCTGAATTTGCAGCTTCTTGTCGTTCTTTCATCTTCTCATCCATCATAATCTTCTCCAATCTCTTATAGCCTCCTCGAGCTAAATTATGTGGATGGATATTCTTAGCTTGTATCTCTTGATGCTTTTTTCTTGATGCCTACATAAAAAGAAACCATTAAGTAGTAATATATATTTAATATATTTGAGTTAATAATAATAATATATATATACCTGAAATTCTGGACTTTGACGAAGAACAACATACTGTTCCCATGTGGTTGGGTCAATGAATGAGTATGAATCACAAGTGTTCTTCTTTTTGCCAATATTGAATATATATAGTCTCTATTTAATCTTGATTTAAAGTCTTTCCACCGATCACCCGCATATGACAACATAGCCTTCCTCACACTATCTGTCTTGGGAATATCATAAACACTCTACAAGACAAGATTATTGATTAGTAAAAATGTAATTATATTACTTTTTTGTAAATATCTAAATATAAAAATAAGTTACATACCAAAATATCTTCCCAAATGTTCTGTAGAATCTCTTATGGGACTATGAACCTATTGTGATAGGAACTTAACTTATGAATTTAGAGCTGTTTCCTCCAACCAGCTCCAATCCTTCAAATTCAACTACCTTCTTCTTTTCGACAGTAGCACGCTCTAAAATTAATTTATTCAGTCGAGTGACACCCCTCTTTTTCTTAGCAGTGGTATTAGTACCTTGGGTGGTACTATCATTAGTGGGATCATTTGATGAATCCATATGTCTGTTTAGCAAAAAACTTATTAGTAAATGACAAAAAATAGTATGCATAAATATAAATATTTAGATAGTGTAAACACAATAACAAGTTAAAGCATTACAAGTAATAATCAATGCTCCCATCTCATTATCCACAATGATTGGCAATAAACTTAAAGAAAATGGTGGTATTTCCTCAATATCAAAACTAATTAACATCTTCATTCACATCACCAGTAATTTGTTTTTTTCCGTGAAGGACAATTGACCATTTTTTATCACAAGGATCAGTAACATAAAATACTTGTTTTGCTTGGGATGCCATTATGAATTGCTCATTTTTGTGACCTTCCCTGTTCAGATCTACAAGTGTAAATCCTAACTCATCATCTTTCACACCGTGTTTACTATCTACCCATTTACATCGGAACATCGGAACCCTAAACTGAACATAATCAACCTCCCATATCTCTTCAATCACACCATAATATGAGAACTCTGCAATCACAGAATTTTTATCTTTCGAACTACTGAAATGCATTGAATTTGCAACCAAAGAAACTCCACTATTTTGCATAGTGCTCATTTCATCTTGCTCTTTTGTATAAAAAGAAAACCCATTAATATCATATCCAGTATAACATATGACTTGCATACCAGGACCATGAGCTAACCATCGTACAGTTTCAGAAGCAATTTTATCTTTAAGAACTTCATTTTTGAACCAACTAATAAAATTATGAATATGTTCGGTCACAATCCACATGTCTGCCCTTCTTGGATTTTGCTCTTTAATCAAGGCCTTATGTTCATCTAAATATGGCTCAATTTCACTTGTATTATGCAAGATGTACAAATGTGCTTACTCAACATCTTTACGAGACATAGTTTGCACATTGGTTCCTCGAGTACCTTTCCCAGCAATTCTTCCTTCATGTCGATACTTAGAAACACCAATAGCTTCTACCCCCGCCAAGTATTCAGTACAAAATTCAGTAACCTCCTTGACAATATAGCTTTCAACAATAGATGCTTCTGGTCTATATCAATTCCTCACATAACCTTTTAACACTTTCATGTACCGTTCAAATGGGTACATCCACCTTAAATAAGCAGGACCGCACTGTCGTATATCTCTCACCAAATGTACACTCAAATGAACCATGATATCAAAAAATGAAGGTGGAAAGTACATCTCTAGCTGACACAATGTAACAGTAATGTCATTTTCCAATTCATCTAATTTGTCTGGATCAATAACTTTTCCACAGATAGCATTGAAAAAGAAACAAAGCCTTATAATAGTATGTCTCAACTTTTTAGGCAATATACCTCTAACAACAACTGGCAATAGTTGTTGCATTAAGGCATGACAATCATGAGATTTCAACCCCACCAATTTCAAATCCTTATAATAGTATGTCTCAACTTTTTAGACAATATACCTCTAACAACAACTAGCAATAGTTGTTGCATTAAGGCATGACAATCATGAGATTTCAACCTTACCAATTTCAAATCTTGCATATTCACAAGTGTTCTGATATTTTATGAATACCATTGTGGTACCTTCATTCCACGTAAACACTGACAAAAACTTATTTTCTCCTTTCTTGATAAAGTATGAGCAGCTGGAGGCAAATATGTCTTCTTATCCCCTTGGCGTGGAGCTAATGTAGCTCGTATGTTCATTTCAATCAAGTCTAATCTAGCATTGAGTCCATCTTTAGTCTTACCTTTTATGTCTAAAAGAGTTCCAACAAAACTATCACATACATTTTTCTCCACATGCATCACATCAATACTATGCCTCACATCTAATGTCTTCCAATATGGAAGATCAAAGAATATAGATTTCTTTTTCCATGGTCTTTTTTCATTTGAAGTGATCTCAACATTAGTTTTTGACCTCTTAATTACCTCTTTGAGATTTTAGCTTTGAGTCTTACCAAAAATAACATTTATACCTTGCACACGTTCATAAACTCCAATCCCAGTCAGCGGTTGTGGAGCATTTTTATAGTCTTGTTGCCCATTGAAAGCCTTTTTTAATCTCCTATAAGGGCGAAATCTCTCAAGAAACCTCCGGTGACCCATATAAACTGTCTTTCTACCATGAACAAGTTGATAATAGCATGTATTATCTTCACAAATAGGGCATGCCTTATGTCCTTTGACACTATACCCAGACAGGTTTCCATAAGCTGGAAAGTCATTGATTGTGCAGAAAAGCATAGCTTGCAACTTAAAATTCTCTTTCCGGTATGCATCGAACACTAACACACCTTCATCCCACAATTTTTTCAAGTCTTCAACCAAATGTGCCAAATAGACATCTATATCATTAGCTGGTTGTTTTGGCCCAGATATCATCAAACACAATAATATATATTTGCGTTTCATACACAACCAAGGATGTAGATTATAAATCACCAACATTACTGGCCACGAGCTATGCTTACTACTTAGGTTTCCGTGAGGGTTTATACCATCAGTACAAAGTCCAAGTCTAAGATGTCTAGACTCATGGCCAAATTCAGGAAAAGCATTATGAAAGGTTTTCCATTGAGGAGAATCGGCAGGGTGCCAAAGCTTGCCATCAAATATTCTTTTATCTGCATGCCATGTTAAGTTTTTCGTGTCACTTGGATTTGCAAACATACGCTTAAATCTTGGAAGAATTGGGAGATACCACAAAACTTTAGTTGGTAGCCCTTTCAAACTTGCCTTACCAACAACATGCTCTCTTGTTTTGTACCGAGATGCCACACAGATTGGATATGCATGCAATTCTTTGTAATTATTCCTAAACAATATGCAATCGTTAGAACAAGCGTGTATCTTTTCATACTCCATACCCATGGGACACAGAATTTTCTTGGCATCATATGTATTCTTCGGAAGTTCATTATCTTCTAGAAGCATATCTTTTAATAACCCAAGTAAAGCTGTAAAACTCTTGTCACTCCATCCATTTCCAGCTTTTAAGTTGAATAATTTCAAAACAGCAGATAACCGAGTATATTTACTACACCCTGGCCATAAAGGTTGTTTTGAATCACTTAATAATTCATCAAACTCATTTGATCGATTGGTGAACTCTTCTCCAACATCGCGAAACATTTCATCCAACAGATCTTCAGACTCATCATCTTCATTTGCTTCGTTGCCAACATAAATGTTAGATGTACTAGTTCCTTCTCCCCCTTCACCATGCCATATCCATTTTGTATAACTTAGATTAATTCCATCACAAATTAGATGATCATATATGTCCTTTGCACTTAATTTTGTTAAATTGCAACATTTGTTACAAGGACAAAAAAACCTCCAATTATTATTCGGAAGACGACGTTTTGCAAAGTCCAAAAATTCTTTAACTCCGTCATCATATTCCCTACTAATACGAGAAGCATTCATCCAACTTTTATCCATGACAAGTCAATCTAAAATAATATTAACTCTAATTAATCTTGTGTTAACATTCAATCATTGATTCAACAAATATAATAACTAAAACTAACTTAAGCACAGACCACGGTGTGGCTAATCACCGGATGCATAATAGAAAGCCAAAAATATAAATAAACACATACCACGGTGTGGCTAATGACCGGATGCATAAGAGAAAGCCAAAAACATAAATAAGCAAAGACCACGGTGTGGCTAATCACCGGATGCATACGAGAAAGCCAAAAACATAAATAAGCACAAACCATGGTATGGCTAATCACCTGATGCATACGAGAAAGCCGAAAACATAAATAAGCACAGACCACGGTGTGGCCAATCACCGGATGCATAAGGGAAAGTCGAAAGTTCGTAGAAAAATAAATAAATAAATTACGAGACTAACGTGAGCCTTAAGGAATGTGATGCGTGGCCTGCTGAGGTTTGTAAAAATGTTTTTTAACGGTTACCATGTCAATGCTCCCATCATTTGTTCGGAATTAATATTTGTTTTTTTTTTCTTTTTCATCTGCTTGGATCTTTAGCCTCAAGATGCGTATATGGTTTAGAGAAACTTGCAACTGAAGAGTTATGCAAGCATTATAACAAAGATTTTGGAATTGAATGCCGTATTGGAAGATTCCATAACATTTATGGTCCATTTGGCACATGGATAGGTAATTTATTAACGTGAGTGAAATTATTATGATAGATTCTCTTTAAGTCCTCATCAACTTTGCTGCTTTGAATTGTCTGCTTATAATACAGGTGGAAGAGAAAAAGCCCCTGCTGCCTTTTGTAGAAAGGCTATCACTTCAACTGATCGGTTTGAAATGTGGGGAGATGGGTTTCAAACGCGTTCTTTTACTTTTATTGATGAGTGTGTTGAAGGTGTTCTGAGAAAAATTTTGGAGTTTGGACCAAGGCCCACAATGCAAGATGGAACCTGGTCCATGGCATAACAATTCTTGAATGAAAGCCTTGATCCTTAACAATCATTATTGTATGGACCATGGCCCACACAGCTGTGTGGACCATAAATAAAAAATACATTATTTTTGTACTAAAGGTACATTATTTTTGTACTGTAGGTACATTATTTTAGGGTACATTATTTTTGTACTGAAAGTATATTATTTGATATATACTGTCAAATAATATACCTACAGTACAAAAATAATATACCTTCAATACAAAAATAATGTACTTTTTATTTTTGATCCACACAGCTGTGTGGACCATGGTCCATGCAATAATTTGCCGATCCCTAACATTGATTGAATTCTGATCAAAATTGAAACTTTTGAGAGCAAAATTAGGGTGTTTAGGATCCTAGCTTAATTAGCCATATTTACTTTTCCTTTGCGTCAACACACAAGTGTTTATGGCTCAGACATAACATCTACAGGACGGGTTGAGAATTACATACTTCTGGATCAAGGAACAAATTGATGAGAAAGAGAAAACTCAAGGCCTAGATATTTCCAAATATGGATCATCGAAAGTAGTGGGAACTCAAGCACCGGTGCAACTTGGCTCACTCCGGGCTGCTGATGGCAAGGAATAACGTCGTCCTGTTGAAAGGTAACTGCAGTTGTGTTGAAAAGAAAGTGCAGTATATATGAAAAGAAAGTGAGTGGCGCGAATTCATGCGTCTGTTTTCATTAATCAAAACGACGTCGTTTTGGGACTGCGGTCCACAATGCATTGTGGACCACGGTCCACGATATAATTTGCGGCTGGCTCCCCTTGTTCTTGTTTGTCTTGTGTAATGTTGGCTAATATGTTTAAGTTGACTAGCAAGCCAGTTGGATTGAGTGAAATGGACATTATAACGACGATAAGAGAACATATTGTTGGTATAATGTTATGAATTCTCAATTAACCAATGATTGTATCTTGAATATGCTGAGTTTGTCTTCATTGTGGTCCATCTGTAAGCTTCCAGGTTTAGAAGATCGACAATGTATTTGCAGCCTGTTTTCTGTTGTTTCTGATGTGTCGGGCTGGGGCGTGAAGTCCTTGGAATTGGGGACTCAACCTTTTGAGGAGAAAGTTAAATCATAGACACATAACATTTAAGAAATAGAAAATTAAGACTAAGTTATTCTATTTCTTGTCAATATGAATTCAAATCGCTATTAAAGTTTAGTTTCTCAAAATGACAGAGATGATAACAATTTCGAATTATACATTTAAATAAAATTAAAAGAAAGAGAAACGAAAAGCTCAAGGATTGGCAATTGTTATGTCATGGACTTGGGTCCACCTTGTAAGGTGGACTCGGGTCCATATTCACAATTTTATAATTTCATGTTCATAATTTCATACTCGATCAATCGTTATATCGTGGACCACGGTGCACATAGCAATGTGCACCCTGGTCCAAAACGACGTCGTTTCGATGTTAGTGGGCGCGGACGCGAATGACTTCAGGGAATTCATTATCTATAATACACATAATCATTATCTAGAATACACCGAACGTTTGCCTAGAATACACAGAATGTTAGTCCAGAATACACAGAATATTGACACAAAATACACAGAACTCATCATCCTAACATTCGAATGTACAAACACATCACAACCTGTGTTAATAACATGGATACACATAATATTGACAAAAAATACACAGAACACATCCTCTTTTGATCCCTAAATATTCCATAATCCATAATCATGAACTACTAACTACCAATTGAGCTATATCAACCTTTCATGATCTTTAATTTCTATATATTACATGGTATGTTATTTATTTATACTCATAGCAAATTCCACTTTTAGTCATCGATTATTGTGACATTGTCACATTTAGTTCTATTCTTTTAATTTTACCATATTACATTCCTGACTTTGAAAATTTTCTACTTGTAGTCCTCAACTATTGTGCGTGGCATTGCCACATTTAGTCCTATACTTTTAATTTTGTCATATTACATCCATGACTTTGAGAAACTTTCACTTTTAGTCCTTGACTATTATGACATTGTCACATTTAGTCATATTCTTTTAATTTTGCCATATTACATCTATGACTTTCCGTTGAAAATTCCTTTTTACAATTTGAATTGACAAATAACAAATATAAAAATCCTTTCACATCGTAACTCATATTTTAAACACATTAGAAATATCATAAATATCAAATGTCGTAATATCGTAACTCATAGAAATATGAGTTACGATATATATAAGGATTTTTTTTCCTTTGTTATACCCAAAATTGTCCTCAACTATATATAGCAGTTTTTCTCAATTTTCTTCTAAATGACTTTGTTGTCATAAAGTGGTCCCAGACTTTAGTGTTATCACTCAAAATTATCCTCGTTAGTTAAGTTGTCAAAAGGGTGTTAAGTCCAGAGATAATATAGTCATTTCCATTTTAGGTCTTCGTGACCGGTCTCTTTCCTCTACTTCCGAGTCATGCTATCATAATGATTGATGTATTCAGTCCAATCTGTTTCCGGACAAGGATGGTCGGCCACACACGACATTGTTCCCTGAGCAATATATCTTTCCAAGCTTCAGAGAACATCCAAGTGATGCCTGAAGAAGGCATCACTTGTAAACAACTTGCTCCCCATCCTCGGTAAAGTCCCATCACTCCCTGCTCCTGACGATTTCAGATAGTGCATGTGACACCCCAACCTCACACAGGCTGAGATAGATAAAACTTAACACAACAGCTGCCTATCTCAGCCAACAAACATAGCATAGCGGAAGCGAATTTAAAACTTAAGGGGCATCATGCCACATCTAGGTATAAACACAGACTAAATGCACAGGCTAATCATAAAAACGAACTAATCTGTCATATATAAAAAGAAATAAATCCTCAATCCATAGTCATAAGTACCCAAATCACTAAACAAGAGTATATAATGTCTCAACGGCACACAGGCCCAACAACCAAAGACTAAACATCATAAAACTAGTCTAAGCGTCCTCATAGATAAGCTCTATCGCGCTCGCGCTTAGACTACTCCATACCTGGAAAACACGCAACGAACCATTAGCAAAAGAATGCTAAGCAACCACCATTCACACCCGCAAGGAGATATAGATATACATAAGCTTATAAATAGGTTTACACACCCATATAGAATATAAACACCACCAAACTGTTCAATAGTTCAAACCGATACTCAACAACAATAAGCTGAACGAATCAATAACCAAGACTCAGTCAAACAAAGCCAATATCCAACAACGGAAGCATAATACAACAACGAATCATAACCGAGGTACCAACTGAACAACAATCCCAAAAGGAACCAACCAACCTCAACGAGAACAACAAGATATCAACCGAATAGCACAAAGGACCTACAACATCCAACCAAGAAAGAATCCCAACTCCAACCTCCAAACCCTCAAAACCAACCATCGAACCAAGTCAATCACATAGTCAGAAGTCAGAAGTCAAGAGTCAAACCCGGAAAACCGGTACACAGGGGTGATGAGCCCAATCACAGGGACCGAAGTCCAATCACAGGGACCGTAGTCCAATCACAGGGACCGACAGTCCAATCACAGGGACCGAAGTCCAATCACAGGGGTAATCAACCCAATCACAGGGACCGAAGTCCAAAGTCAGAAGTCAATAGTCAATAGTAGCACAGTCAAATCCAACCAACAACCTCCAACAATACCAACAAAACCACCATCACAACCATATACTCCAACATCCACTCAAGACAACCAAACAAAGTGTTCATCTCAACTATGAACACAAACCAACTCCCAGGTAATGAATCAAAGAATCAATAGATCAAGAATACCAAAAAGGGAAACTAAAGACATGAATCAATACTCCAAGATATGGTATGAAATACCCAATAAATGACATGAATAAATACTCCAAAGACATGGCAGAATACCCAACGAAACAATCCAACAATAATCAGAACAAAGGACCAACAACAGACAACAACAACAGAAGACAGTTCACTGGAATCGAATTCCCAGTGAACTAGCGGAACACATCAACGGAGCTCTCCCTTCCGCTGGTCTCCTCCGCATGAAGGAGACGGCCTCCCTCAGCGGACCAGCGTCCTCCGCCCGAACCAACCGTCGCCACCTTGCGGAGCACTTCAACGGGTTACATTGTGCCGCCAGAGTGTTCCGCAAGGCCAAACCCGAAACCCCTCCCAGAACAGTTTCTTCCCAGATCAAAATACACTTTCCAGAATCCAAAATCAGACCAAATACACCAACATTTCATCCAATTTAGAGTCCAAAAATAGGGAAATCCATAACATCATTGATCATACAACACTAGGCAAAAGATCAAGATGAAATCCAACAAATACAACCAAGAAATAAGCTAACCAACAAGAAATTTCAGGATTTCCAACACCAAGAACATCATATATAGAATAGGAGAAGAAAATAGATTTTGATGGACATAGTGGTTACCTTTAAGAGCTTTTCCCAATCCAAACAAGCCTCAAGCTAGTCCTCTAAGCCCCACCTCCTTCTTGATCATCTTTTACCCAAAGAACCCCAAAAGAACACTTATAAGAATATGCAAAAAGACTAGCAAAACCACAAAATGCAAGGTAGATTCTAGGTTAGATGCACTTACCCAATCCTAAACAAGCTTAAAAGAGCAATCTTGACTTGAAAACTTGTAGGGAAAATGAAGATCAATTTTAGGGAATTTAGAGAGAAAAATGGCGTGTGGAGCTTTGGTAGGAGGAAGAAGGAGTGAAAACCTTTAGGGTATTTTGATCTTCAAAATATATACTAAGAATACATACAATATTTAGGGTGTAAGACATTAATGTGAAGTGGGCTTAAGTTGCTTATAATATAATAGATGTAGGAATTAAATATATTCAAGACTAGTAAGTTGGGCTAATGAATTTACCCCTTACAATTAAATATAATAATTAGGACAAGGAAGCCCATAAAATGTCTTAGGAACATTACATATATATTATATAATATATGATCAAGAAATTGGCTTGTAGGAATATTTAATTACAAAGGTTGTAAGGGTCCAAATTGAATAAAAATCCCTTACAAGAATAAATTCAATTAATTGGGCTCTTGATTAGAATAATTAAATTAGGCTCAAGAATATATATATATATATATATATATATCAAATTGAAGGAATTAGCCCAATTGGAATTAATTAAATTGCCCAAAGAATTAATTAACGATCGGAAGGCTTGAAATGAATTTACGGGGTGTTACACTCTACCCCCTTAAAAGGAGCTTCGTCCCTGAAGCTCAAAGCTCACGGGAACTTGAAACAGAACGATTCAAAGGAAACGAAGATTCAACGGAAGATTAAAGAACGATTGCTAAACCAACTCCTAAACTCAAGAACATACTAACATGCAACTAGGCTCCAGCACATACTATGCTCATAACTTACCCAACCCAACTAACATGCAAAAACATAAACTAAACAACTTGTCTAGACTACAGGGTTTCTACTACGGAGCTAATACTAATGAGAAAGCTAACAACTAACCTGGTTGGCCTCCCTGAGAAGAACTGCCGGGACCGTGGTGCGGATAAGGATAAGGGTAAGGATACGGGTAGGGATACTGCTGCTGATAAGACGGCAGATACTCTGGTGGTACCTCAATACCCAGCTTGTTCTCGATGAAGCCCAAGCGCTGGTAACCGCGATCCACTCTCAGATCTAGCGAATCGAACCTCGCCTCAACCATACGCTGCATCTCATGCAGCTGTCGGAGTACAGGGCCAACTGGTGGCGTAGGAGCCAAGGGGTCGTGCTGCTCCTTCCTTCTGTGCTCTCGGTCAGCCTCACCCACCGGTTCTTCTTCTTCGGCCTCTTCTTCAGACTCATCCTCTTCTTCCTCCCCACCTGCCTGTTCAGCCTGCTGAGGCTCGACTAAACCTCGCAACCTCTTATGTGGAATGTGATAGCGCTCGATCAGCTCTCTGCTCTCGGCAGCTGGCATCCTACTCAGCTCATGGGCGGTGATATACTCATTCCCTTCCACCTGGAACAGCCCAGAAAACTGCAAACTCGGTGCATTGAACGCGCTGTGAACCAGCTGCCTTGCCAACTCCCCAGTGACATTGACCCTCCTCTTTTGAAATAACCAACTCAAAACCATTCCATAAGGCCGGTTACGCCTCTTAACTGTCTTGCAGAAATCCATGTGCAAGATCATCAGAGTAGGCAAATCAAACTTCACCCGGTGCTTCAGAAAGTATGCAAAGGCACACTCTATGGCTGTAACCTGTCGGCTGTTGTTTCGGTTAGGCAACAGACTCTCCCCAACCAACAAAGTCAGAATCCTCTGCTCACCCGTCAGATTGTGCTTATCGGGGCGAGTGTCTAGAGCAATATCCTCGTTCTGCCCCAACATATACCTCAGATAATCACGGAACCCCACCTCTTGTGTCTCCACCCAAGCAGTACGCTCGTACTCATTGACACCTCCCAACGGTAGATTAAGCATTCTAGCCAACTTAGGTGGATCAAAAGAAATCCTTACGCCCTTCACTATCGAAGTGAGCACGGGCACTTGGTTAGTAGTCTTAACCTTCATGTTCTGATAGAACTGATGAACCAAGTTGGGGTACACAACATTCTCAATTCGCAAGAACACATTCAATAAACCTTGAAAATTAAGCATGTTCACAATCTTGGGCGAAAAGTGTAACGGGTCAAGAGCTTTACCATCAATTATGTTGTAACGGATGTTGCTCGAGCCCTCTCCTTCCTCGGCTTGATTTCTTCTTGACATTATGTTGTTGATGAGGTTCGAACTTGGGCTGCCGTAGAAGAAAACAAAAACGGTCGAAGCTGCGGACCTTTGCGGAAGACTTGCGGACTGGAGCGACGGACGTGCGCGATCTGGTCGTTGGTGGCGGACAGAGATCGCGGACTCTGGAGACGGTGGTGCGTGGTCTGGGCGCTAACGACGGAAAGAAGCTGCGGACCTTAGCTTGGCGCTCTGTCGTTCTCTTGCTGCTACGGAAAGGTGAAAGAAAACAGAAGCGGAGAGAAGAAGCGGACGACTTTAGGGTTTTAATTCGCTTAGAATTGGAAAAGACGCATGTGCCCTTGGAACTTGCGGATCACTTCAACAGAGGGCTGGACTCCGTTACGTTGCTATCCCTTCTTCTCGCGGAACGCTTCAACGGAACACCCTCTTCCGTTGCCCACCTCCGCATGTACACGCGGAACACCCCCATGGAGGCCTCTGTTCCGTTCCTCCCAACCGCACCGTTGCTGCTACTGGCCTCTGGAACTAAAACAAAAACTTGCGCTCAAAACACTACGAAACATGGTAGTTGGATGGCGTGGTTCCCTTGTTGCTAAGCGTTAGGCGCGAGTTCGAGACCCCTTGTGAACATTGGCTAGGTCCTTAGGCTCTTTTCCTTCTTTTTGCATTTTGTTCCCTTGGTTTGACTTCACGAACTTCCCAACCACTTGTAACACGATCGGGTCTTCAAACTTCTTAACGAAACGTGTCTTAAAACTTCCTAACTAACGAGGGGTCGCCTATGGTTCACTTAACGGTTCAACTAACTACAAACTCTTAAAGAAAAACCCTAAAAACACGCAAAGCCACATATTTAAGAGATTAAACTCGAGAGATACCTTCTTCAAGCCCGTTTGCTTCAGCCTGGGTGCGACCCATCACGAAAATCTTCCTCTGCTGCGGCCCCGCCTGCTGCCCTCGGCCTCCACTCGGCCGGCTACCTCCACTACCCTCGGCCTCTCGGGAGGGTCGGGTCGCTGCTGGAGCTCCCTGAGCTGCGCTCGGTCGAGGCTGAGGTGGTCCTCCCTTCTTCGCTGTGCACTCGTAGGCCCGATGTCCTCGCAACCCGCAGCTGTAGCACTCCACTAACCTCCCCTCGCAGTCGCGTCCGAGGTGATCCCTCCCACAGCGTCTGTAGTCGAAGTGCCGAGTATGAGCTCCACTGCCCCCTGAACTCTGCCCAAAGCGAGGGCGAGACCCACTGCTGTGGCTAGCACCACCCTGCTGGAAGCCACCTCTCATCCCAGAGCTCCCGTGCCTGTACCTCTTGGAGTCTGAAGCTCCACCCTCAGCTGGCCGCTTGGAGCGGTCCTGGATCCCTCGTCGGATAGTCAGCACACGGTAATGATCAGCGGCGCTGCTGTAGGCCTCACTCAGCGTCTGAAACTTGAATACGACCAAGGCCATACGCGTATAACCCAGCCACGAACCGCTCAATCCGGGTCTCCTCGGTCGAGGCTAACGTCGGCGCGAAACGAGCCAACTCCAAGAAGCGTCGGTGGTACTCCTGCACCGTCCTTGACCCCTGCTTGAGGTGTAAGAACTCCTCCTGCATCGCCGCCTTGACGTGAGCTGGATAGAAGCGAGCTCTCAACCGATCCTTGAACGTCTCCCATCCAAAGCCGGGCTCCTGGCGCATCGCTGGGCCGCCGTGGACCCACCACAAGTCGGCCTCCTCCTTCAGGTAAAAGCTCGCCATCTCGACCTGGCGACCTGGTGGGCACTCAACCACCTCGAGGATCTTGTCAAGCGCCCGGATCCACTCCTCCAAGATCACGGGGTCCTCCTCTCCGGCGAAGAAGGGTGGGTGCTGCCCCGCCACCCTCCGAACCAAGTCCGGCTGCCCGCGCTGGTTGTTCTGAACCATCGCGTTCCCGAGGAGCTGTGTAATCTGTGTCAGCTGCTGGAGGTTCTGCATCAGCTGCTCTGCATAGGGCACCTCCGGGTAGTCCTCGCGTCGACGTGGCGGCACCATACTCGCTAGAAGAGGGAGATACTAACAGAAGACGAACAGAACACTGCGGTCGGCCTTAACCAAACACGCAAGAAAGCAAGTGAGAACGAGCTCACAACAAGCAAACAACAAACAACCTGCAAAGCATAAACAAAAGCAAGTAAACGAGTCCTCACCGCGCGGCC
>CM008340.1:5769839-5792410 GCA_002525835.2 Ipomoea batatas
TTCCGCGCAACTGCAGTTCCCTTTCAACACAACTGCAGTATCAGTTCAACACAACTGCAATATCAGTCATGACCATGGTCCACATTATAATTTGCTGTCCTAGATAGCATGACCAGTTATATAGATATGAAAAGTCTCCTAACAAATATATATATAGGGTTGTGTGTTCCCTTTCACGCTATCCAATTTTGCAGAAACGAACCTTTTCCTCACCTTTGTACAATTATAAAATTAAAGTCAGCATGATTTGCACATAAATTCCATATTGATGTCAGCAAATATGTGATCTTGTATTGCAATTATTGAAACAAATAATTTGATATATGATAATTTGGGAATAGATTTTTTGGTACCTTGGGAGGTGGTAGATCATCACTACGTTTGTTGTAGTCCTCCTGGAGGTGACGAAGGTCTTCTTTGTGGTCTTCGCTAATGGTTTTCACTTTTTCCTTAATGGACTGGATCTCACTCCCAACTTTATTGAGCTTTCCACAAAGCCGAATCTTATCAAAAGCTTTTGCCAATCCATGCTTCTTCTCCTGTGCAAAGTAGTTGTCAACCGCATCCCTGGTTTCATTCACAAGTCTTCCGAATTCTTTTACGATTACTCTCAAAACACGGTGTTCATTGGCCAGTGGGCTCTTGCAAGCTACCACCAAGCTCTCAGTAAACGTTTTGATTTGAGAGGTTATGTCCTCTATCTCAGACTTCATACTGTCAGAAACCAGGTGGACATTGTCTCCTACAGTTTTGTCTAGCATGTTTACCGCCTGCTCTACTTCCTTTATCACTTCCATTATCACTTTGTCAAAGCCTATTGGTCTCTCTATCTGTGAAGAAATACAAAATTGAAAGTGATATAGCTATAGTGTATGTATTAAAAAATTGTATATATTAATGCAATTAATTAATTGAATATGATCATGTATGTTTTGTGATTGCTAAAACAAATTTGAATTGAAATATGATAATTTGTGTGGTACGTACCTGGAGAGTTAGCAGAACATTGTTTGGGTTGATGGTGGGGGAGTCAAGGTCAATTTGGTGTTGTTGGCGAATCATCATATTAACCTTTGATCTAACAGACTGTATCTTACTTGCACAAGATTTGACCTTTCTTCTATAGGGTTCCAAAAACTTTTTGAGGGTTTCTTCATCATAGTCAATTGCCAGAAGGCAGCACTTGAGAGCCACGTCCTTAGCTTCATTCACAATAGTTTGGAAGGTTTTAACCATCAAAACATCGACAGATGCAATTGGATAAGTGTAAGCTTGGTGGAGCCTGGCATTAATCATTTGGATATTGAAGCTCACATCCTTTAACTCCGAATATAAGCCAGGAGGCCCACCACTCCACATACGACTCCCCTCTACATATTGAACGATACAGTTTACCTCTTGCTCTATTATTGTATCCGTCATTGCTCCCTTTCCCTGAACAATTAATTAAGGATATATAGCATTTCATATCTGAGAGATGCAAATTAAATGTCGTTGGGTTTTATATATTTATTTATGCTTTTCAAATTCTTTTAATCAAAAGTATTATATTTTCCCCTTATTTTTTTTTTTTTGAGAAATTATATTTTCCCCTTATAAGTAACACATGTTGCATTTATAAAAGCAAATGTAATACTTTGATGAAAAATGTAATATTTTTACATCAAAATATAAAAGTATTAAATTTTTCCTCATAAAGTATTACATTTTTTTCATATAAGTAATAAACATTTTATTCCTGATTTATTATTACATTTGCTAGTATTACATTCATCTTAACTGAACCAATCTCCCGGATCACACAAATTTTGGTGGTAAGTAATTGGGTGAAGTATAATTTTATCCCTAATCATTTTATTATATTGACTACTGGTATTATTTTAATATAATTTTTTTTTTATTTCTCCTAAAGTTTTCTTTTCAGTTATTGGATGCTCATGAATTAACTTATAATAAAAGATTAAAGTATTTCATGAAATAGTGTTAATTCACTAAAACAATAAATGAGAAGATAGATAATTAGTTACCATTTTAAGGGGTATGAGGAGCTGGAATCCACAGTTTTTGAGCTGTTGCTTTTCTTTGACCTCTTTTGCAGACCGAACTGCACTTTCACTCATGTGAAACAATTCCATCACCTCAAGGGTATCAACATTAGCAAAAGCTTCTGGAATTTTTTGTAGAGAGCTACAATTTCGAAGGATTAGACTTCTTAAAGCTGGGAAGCTATTCTTTGTGGCCAACTTCCAAATTACTAGGTTCGTCTTTCCAATGCGCAAATATTGAAGGTGTTTGAAAACAACATGATTGCTTAGTTCCCAATTCTCACCCTTGAATGCATAGTCATCCAACTTGAGCACCTCAAGCTCCTCCAACGACCCCAATTCTGCCATGTATTCCCACTCAAACAATGTGCCAAAGAAGCTCAACTTTTTTAGCCTTCGTGCATCCAAGATCCCACTTGGGAACGGTAACACTCTATCATATTGGCCGTAGAGCTTCAAGTTTTCTAGGCATTTTAGACTTTTGAATGAGGAACTTAGTTCCTTAAATTCGGATGAATCTCCACGAACACCTAATTTTTTGAGGTTAGGGGTTGTCCAAAAGATCTTTTCTGTGCAACTTGTTGGTGATATTGTAGAAAGTGTGCGGATGTCCTTTCCTCTAGAGTTAATTGTGCTTCTTTTTGGAGGAAAGGGTAATTGCAGAGATGTATTGGTGTGTACATGCCTTAACTTTTTCATGTTCCATATGCCTTCATCAATTTCTAGTGTCCGTGATGTGGTTTCGATCACTATAGTCTCCAATCCACGAAGATTTTTGAATGATTTGGGGAGGGAATCGAGATTGCTTTTGATGGCAAGATACCTAAGGAGATGTAAGTTATAAAGCTCATTCGGTAGCAACTTAAACTTGATGAAGAACTCAATGTTCAACACCCTAAGAAGCGGAAAGGTGTTTGGGATGGTTGCTAATTCCTCTTTTGTAAAATAAAATGTCTCACTGTTTTGTGAGGGAAACAACAACAAAGAACGGATATGTTTGCCAAATGGACATAAACTCCTCTTTTGGTTGTAAGATTTGATGACATCAAATTTGTTAATGGAGTGGAAAGAAAGACGACGAGTTGAAGAAATATTCTCAGGAGGAGTTGAAGAAGTATTCTTATCTAATCTTTGCCCATCATTCACTACATGGAATAAATTTATCCTTGCAGCTTCACTTTTGCAAAACTCATGCAATGTGTTGGGTATACAACAAGTTTTTATTTGCCCATTTATTCTTCGTTCTACCACCATCACAAGATTTCTATCCACTAAATCATTCAAATATTTTTGAGCTTCAACTTCTGCATCTAAAGCATACCCCTGCTCATCTATTGTTGGAATGAATTCTTCAGCAATCCACAAATGAATCAACTTCCAAACAACAATCTCATGTCCAATGGGAAAACATCCAAAATATAGGAAGCAATTTTTCAACTTCTCATCAGGCAAATCATTGT
Organism: Ipomoea batatas; assembly: GCA_002525835.2. NCBI lineage: Eukaryota > Viridiplantae > Streptophyta > Magnoliopsida > Solanales > Convolvulaceae > Ipomoea > Ipomoea batatas. The sequence continues at coordinate 5,773,345 of CM008340.1, forward strand.
AAGTTATTTTTACTCTGTCACGGTAGATTTGGCCTTCTCGATTAATTTCGAAAAATGGATTTTCAGCAACCTGTTGCCAGTCAGTAATATTCCTACATTGACGTAGCATACCACCTATCGCTACTAGAGCTAGTGGTAATCCATTGCATTTATTTGCTATTTCTTTTCCCAGATTTTGTAATGATTTCTCATTGCTTTCCTTTGTACCAAAAGCACTATTTTTCAACAGCAACCAACTTTCCTCATTGCTTAACTTTCCTAAATTATGATATTTCCAGTTAGAATCAACTACATTGCCATATGGGGAGGTCACCAACACCCTACTTCCTTCCAAGTTTGTAGGGAATGCAACTTTAAAAGAATCCCAATCTTCCTTTTTTCGTACATCATCCAATACAACAAAGTACTTTTTATCCTTTAGACGTTCACATATTTCACGTGCCAACCCTTCTTCACCCATCATGCTAATGTCCTTTGTACTGCTAGTAATTTGACAGAGGATGTCAATGAATTTTTGTTTTCTATCAAAATCTTGTGAAACATGAACCCAAATGCACTCCTCGAAAGTTTTGTGAGTAATGCATTGATCCTCAAAAATCATCGAGGCAATTATAGTTTTTCCAGACCCAGTTATCCCCACAATTGGGATGACAATAAAATTATCTGAAGCCTCTATGAAACTCTTTATGGTCTTCAAATCATTTTCAAATCCAAATACTTTGTCTTTATCTACTGTTGGTCGAACCTAAATAATTAAAGAAGGATCATTAAAGATCTATACTAACCAAGGGCTAATTAAAGTGATAAATACATCTTCAAAGAAAAAGTGATAAATACAAATATTCAATTTTTTTTTAGTATTATTGACTCTATTACAATTGTTTCATACATACTTTCTCAAAAGCTCCCACACTAGAGTTCTAACCTATGAAGTGTGAGATAAAAGGTTACAGTGAACACTATCGTATCAAGCTATTATGGTGGCAGTTTTGATGTTAGTGATAATGGCAGCAAGTCTAAAAGTAAAAGAAGGGCAAGCATCCTATGAAGGTGCAATGTGCGTTCAGAAAGTGCATAAATGTTATTTCTGTAACAAACCTGGGCTCGGGAAGGCTGAATGCCTGAAGAGGATAGCTTGGATGGAAAGAGAAGTATGCATTATTCAGTTTCAGTATGCTTTGAATCCAATTTTATTTAGATTCCTTCTAATACTTGGTGGTTAAACAATGGTGCTACAACACATGTTTCTAACATTATGCAAGGTTTTCGGATGTTTCAACCTCAAAGGGAAAATGAAAAGTTTCTTTTCATGTGAACAAGATGAAAACTAGAATTGAAGGTATTGGAACTTACAGAATTAAGCTGGGTACAGGCTTTTGCCTTGATCCTAAGAATTATCTGTATGTTCCATAATGTTCTAGAAATCTTGCTTCAGCATCTATGTTGGACATATTGGGTTTTAACCTTAAGATTGTAAACACATGTTTTCTTTATATCATCAAAAGATCTTTTTGTGGTTCTGGTGTTTTATTGGATACTCTATATTGTTTCAATCTTATTGCAGACTTTGTTAATTCCTTGTTTAATGCTATGAGTGAGGTTTGTGTTAAAGGAAGTGCACTGTATGAATCTTTAACTTTCTTGTGGAATAAAAGACTTAGTCATATATCTAAATAAAGGATATTGAAACTTATTAAGGTTGAAATTTTGTCTCAATTGGATTTTATTGACTGGAATGATGCATGTGTCGATTGCATAAAGAGATAGCAAGTCAGACATGTATCAAAACACTCAGCCACAAAAAGCTCAAGATTACTTAATACATACAGATATTTGTGGTTCTTTTGATGTTTCGCCTTAGGGCTGTGAGAAATACTTCATTACCTTTATTGATGATCATTCTAGGTACTGTTACGTCTATTTACTGCATAAAAGATCTCAGTTTGTAGATGCATGTCCTAGAGACATTCATATCGGAAGTTGAGAGGTAGTTAAAGAGAAAGGTAAAGACAATCAGATCATATAAAGGTGGTAAGTATTATGGGAAAAACATAAGAAGTTGGGCAAATTCCTGGCCCATTTAAGAAATTCTTTGAATCTAAGGGCATTTGTGCAAAATACACAATGTCATGCACACCATAATAAAATGGTGTGGAAGAAATGTGAAATCGTACTTCTATGAAAATGGTTAGGAGTATGGTTAATAAAACTGTATGTTGCCTGTTTCATTGTGAATGTATGTATTAAAGACAACAACATACTTAATAGGGTTCCTAGTAAGGTTGTTTCTAAAACACCTTATGAATTGTGGACAGGTAGGAAACCTAGTTTGAGGCATCTTCACATTTGGGGCTGTCAAGCTAAAGTGAGGATATATAATTCACATGAAAATAAATTGGATTCCATAACCATTAGTGATAATTTCATTGGATATCCAGAAAGGTCTAAATGATACATGTTTTATTGTTCTAATCATAGTACGAGGATTGTTGACTCTAGTAATGATCGCTTCATTGAAAATAGAAAAGTCCGTGGGAGTGTGAGAGCTCGTAATGTTGAGATTAAGGAGTCATTGATGGATATATGTTCATCAAGTGATCCTTTCCCTACTGTAGTTCTTATTGCTGCAAGTGCAGCCTTATGGAAATACTTTGGAACATACAGCAACTAGATGCTCTAATTCCACATGGGGAAGCTATTGTAAATGAAGATGATGTTGAAACTCAAGTTGATCATCAAGTGCAAACTCAACTGGAAGTGACACTAAGGGGATCTACTAGGCAGAAAAGATCAGCCATTCCCAATGTAGTGACTACATTGTTTATGCACTTGAGCATGAAAGTGACTTGAGCATAATGATCCAGTCTCATTTATCCAAGCCATACAGAGCAATAATTCTCATTTCGGTTATAAAGAGACTTTCTCTCTGGTTTCTAAGAAAGACTCTTTGAGAATTATTTTGGCTTTGGTGGCCCATTTTGATCTTGAGCTCCATCAAATGGATGTTAAAAATACCTTTTTGAATGGTGAACTGGAAGAGGAAGTGTACATGGATTAGCCGCAAGGCTTCATAGCCACAAGAAAGGAAAATCTGGTATGTAAATTGAAGAAGTCAAGCTATGGATTAAAATAGGCTTCCAGAAATGGTACTTGAAATTCAATACTGTGTTGTCATTTGGTTTTGTAGAGATCACTGTTGATAGGTGTATCTATATGAAGGTTAGTGGAAGCAAGTTTATAATCCTGGTATAATTTGTTGACGACGTTCTTTTGGCTGCTAATGATAAAGGTATAATGCGTGATGTTAAGGAATATATTTCTAAGAACTTTGAAATGAAGGATAAGGTTGAGACTTCATTTGTGGTTGGAATAGAAATTTTCCATGATAAATCACAGGAGATTTTAGGTTTATCCTAGAAGATTTACATTAACAAAGTTTAGAAAGATATAAACTGGAAAACTGGAAAGAAGAACCTATGATACTTACAAGGCACTAAGAACCACATGCTCACATATAGAAGGAAGAATAACCTGGAGGTTGTAGGTTATTCAGACTCAGACTATGGCGGATGTTTGGATAACAGAAACTCCACATTCGAACATATTTTCCTACTTGCTGGTGAAGCAATATTTTGGAAAAGTGTGAAGGAGTCTGTCATTACTCCTTACACTATGGAGACAAAATTTGTAGCATGCTTTGAGGCTACAGATTCAAATCATCATGGTTGCGCAATTTCATTTCTGGTTTGGGCATTATCGACACTATAGCCAAATCATTGAGGATTCATGTGAAAAGCAGCAAATGTGTTCTTCTCAAAGAACGACAGATACACTAGAGGTGCCAAGTACATGGATTTGAAATTTCTGTTTGTTAAGGAGAAGGTATAAAATAAAAAAGAGTATATATCAATAGTGCATTTTTAGCACCTATCCTGTGATCGCGGATCCGTTGACTAAGGGATTGGTGCCCAAAACCTTCATTGGCCATGTTGGTAGAATGTGCATGCTGGTAAAGTGCTTGTATAACTGTGAATCCCATACATGTATGGATTTATGTTTGATTAGCACATTGAGTTGTTGATACTCTTAGATATCTATTCAGGTTTTGATTTTGTTATTGTTGATGTTGATCACTTATTTATGCATAATTCAGAAGTGATAACATTGGTCTTATTTATTTAAGATATAAGGAATAAGATACTTTTAGATTTTACCTTATAATTATGGTTCGAATTCTTATTAACTGTGATACATGGAAGGGAGCAGGACGTTATGTCAGACCTGTAACCGCCATGGTTCGGTTAGTAAAGTTCGATGAAGTTCAAATTTCTACATTTTCATATTAAGTGAGCTCAAATTAAGGATTGAAAATGTAAAGTCATGCTTATATGAATCAAGTGGGAGAATGTTAGAAATTATTTATTCATAACATTGATTCATATAATAAATGCATCATGCTTATATGAATCAAGTGGGAGACTGTTAGAAATAATTATTTCCTAACATTAATTTATATAATAAAGGTTGCAATTTCATAAGGGACTCACGTTGATGATTAGTGATGTATAAAGGCGGAATTATTGGGTGAAATTCCCTCCCTCTCATTCTGTTAAAATTTAAGTTTATAAGGGCTAAAAGATGTATAATGAAAAAATAATATGGGTTCTCCTAAAAGGAGGTTTCACATTCCTAAAGAGATTTCTATTCCTAAAAGGAGGTTTCACATCCCTCTTGAAAGAAGGTTTCTCATCACATCTATAAATACCAATGAAAACTCTAGGGATCAGACGATTTTTTTACCATATGGTTTTAGTCTTAGAGTTTTCTAGTCTTCATATTATCAGAGGCTATTAAGGCATACAGATCAGAGAGGTGAAACATTTTTTATTTATTTAAGTTAGAGATTACATTTTCAATGGAATCAAGTAATTGTTCATCGGTTTTCAAAAAAAAAGTAATTGTTCATCCTTATTCTTGTTTTAATTAAAGATCCATGATCATGAATATTATTTAGTTGATTGATTTTATTTACATGCAGTTCATTGTTATTTGTGCTTCTGCATTCAAGTTATAAGCGTATAAAGAATTTAATTAACATCTCAAGCCTTCCTTTTCTACAACTAACACTTAAAGCATAATCTGCACGACTTACCCATCAATATAATTATCCCATACATTCGATCGTCATGTGATCCAATATGATCAAGTATTTTAATTGCTTAAACAAATAATTAAATTTGAAATATAATAGGATGATAACTGTACTTAGGGTAACCCCATCCCGGCCAATTCCTTCCCTTTCTAATCTAGGTGGCAAGTTTTTTATTATTATTTAATGTCAGGTGTATTTGCAAGTGAAGAGAGAATTGCCAAATTAGAAATAGGAGAGAGAATGAAAAAAAGAAGAAAAAAACATGCCCAAATTTGACAAAGGCTGTTGCACGGCAGCATTTGTTTACTTTTGTTTTTTTTTTTATTTCTTATTAGATATTTATTATATTATTTGGTTATTATATTTATTATATATAATATAAATGTGGGATCTAATTTAAAAAGTGAGAGAATATTGCAGGGATGTAAAACAAATAGTAAAAAATTTATAAAGAGTTCTACTACACACTCCCAAATTCTACTCTATTACTTATACTCCTTGGGGTGGCAAACAGACATTGGTTATTTTCATCATGTGGACCCACAGAAAAGTGTCTACATCAATAACATGTGAGAGGGAGTACAATTTGGGAGTATAAAGTGGGAGTACACCAAGTATTTTCCATTTATAAATTTGATGATGTGGAAGTGAGATCCAATTTAAAAAGTGAGAGAAATTTCTGAGTGAAGGATAACCTTATCATGGTACGTACCTGGAGAGTCAGCAGACCCTTGTTTTGTTCATTGATTTTGTACGTCATGAGGTGTAGAAGTTCTTGTCCGTGGTCTTGCCGAATCATAGCCAGCTTAGCCCTTATGGACTGGATCTCGCTCGCAAAAACATTGATCTTTCCACAAAATGGAATCTTATCCAAAGATTTTGAGAAGACAGTGTCTACATGCTTCCCCTTCAGTGCAACGTAGTCGGCAATCGTATCCTGGGCTTCATTCACAACAATTCTGAATTTTTTGACAACAACTCTCAAAACGTGGTGATCATTGGCCCATGAGTTCTTGGAAGCTTCTATAAGCCTGGCGCTAAAGGTTTCAATGTCGGAGGTGAGATCCTTAATCTCAGAATCTATGCCACGAACCAACTTCACATTGTATGCTACAGTTTGGACCAACGCGTTTACTCCCTGGGCTAACTGATCCTCTAGCACTTTGTCCACCACTATCGTCATTGCTCTCAGCTCTCTCTCTCTCTCTCACACAGTGAATACATAGGAAATGCAATTATGCAAGTGATATGTGAGACGTGCAAATTCTATTCTTCCAGATATATATATTTAGAGCAGATGAGATACGATAAGATCTGAATGCCGATATGTGAGATGAAGGTGCAACTCATGATTTGTCTTGTTGCTACAACTTGCGCCAGTTGCTGTAAACTGATTGTGCATTGGAGACTTGGACCTCTCTCATCTTTTCTGCATTCTCATTAGGCACAATAAAAGCTCTTTGAAAAGTCTAAATACTAATTAAGTCTTCGGTACGGTTGGTAGTTGCATTGCTCTTACCTAACATTTAATTCTGAAAATAACACATACACTTTTTTTTAATCATAATTTCACACGTTGACCAATTTTTATTTTTTTTTGAAATTGCATTAATAATCATTAGAAATGTTTACAACAAGGTTCAATGGAATGAAAAACCATTCCATACAATCTGACACAGAAACAAGTTTTTTAGCAATGCTAATGAAAAATTGATTCCCAGACTGTGTTACAAACTGGAAGTTGTGATCCTTAAAGGAACTTAAGACTTCTATCAAGTGTTTGTTGACCAATTTAAATAGACGAATCATATCATTCTACTTGACGGTAATAATGTGTTACCGGGTATGTAATCTGAGTATTATTGAAGTAAGGTGGTACAGAGTTGAGCGTAGCGCTCAGTGTACAAGTGAGTGTAATATCTATTGTCTAGTAAGAGATGTAAGGAGTGTCAGAGGTCCCCCCTTTCCTCCTACAACATGGTTCTTTTTATAAAAGTGTCATGAGCTTGTAACGGCTGATTAATTTCTATATTAAGTGCAGGTAATGACTCTAAGGAGCCGTTGGAGTAACTCCTCTTCAATGTGTCCTTCTTGTGTAACGGATGACTGTTACTGAGCCGGTCTGTCTTCTTGTGGTTTGGGTCGGGTACTGCATGCCCAATTATCCTGTCACTACTTTTTATTTTTTAAGAAAATATTATATATTTGAATGGATGAAATTATTTCGTATATTATATTGTATATGAAACATTGTTCTCACTATATATATACTGTACTTCCAATTGGTTAATGACTTGGATATTAAAATTGAAGATTCCTTTTGGTAGACAAAGGATGTTTGGTAAATAATTAGTGTATCAACTAATTTTAGCATATTTGATTATTATTAGTTGTTTGACTTGGTTAAAAAATCAATATAAGTGTTTAGCTAATAAGCTTTTTGTAACTCTAAAATACTAAATTTCAAAAGGCTACTCAAAGCAACCTTTTCAATTAGCCTTTTGAAAAAAGAAATTATGTCAAACAGCTATCAGCTAACAGCTAATTTACCAACCACTTTTCTACGCAAATATTATCAATTAACTATACCTTCTAATAAGGTATATGTTCTCGCCAAGACCTTGTGGTCTAGTGGCACCTGGTTAGACTCTCATATAGAAGGGGTTGAGTTTGAGTCTCAATGGAGGCGAAATTTACTCATGCTACCTTAGCTAGTGTTTTAAACTCTTCTCCTATATAATCGTTATATCGTGGAGCAGGGCCCACAGTGCACTGTGGAGTGTAGTCCAATACACAGAATTTGACTTCATAAGGTACATAGTACATGTTAATAATGCACAGAATTCATGTTCATAATACACATAAACATGATATAATGAACATGAATTATGTGTATTATGTTAAGTGTTTATGTGTGCTCAGTTATATAATTATGTGCATTACGAAAACGAATTATGTACTTTATAAAGTCAAATTTTCTATATTAAACCAAGGACCACGGTGCACTATGAACCCTAGTCCACAATATATATTGCCATACTCCCAACTCTTCTCCTTTTATTATTAGTATTATTATTATTATGAAGGAGATTCGCAATAATATTGTTACTTCATTATGCGATGCTAAATCATGATTATGCTACCAATTTCATTTCAAAATCTTATATTTTAATATGTAAAAAAGCCTATTTAAATTTAAAATCTATTTAAATTTTATGAAAATGTCTTTTTTAGTCTTTTATTTATCAGTTTATCAAAAAATTAATTTTACAATTTTACCAAACATTTTTAAGAGTATAACAACTCTTCAGTTTTTAGCTTCTAATTTATAGCAATTTTCAATTAGGTTTGTCAAACATAACCTTAAACTAGTCACTAAAATAAGTTAATAACCAAATTATTCCTCAACAATATATAGTAATTTTTTCTGAGTTGTTTTAAAAGTTTTGTTTTTTTTTTTCATTTTATGTTTAATTGGGTTCTAAACTTTAATAATTTTACATAATTGAGTCAACTATTAAGATAGTTTGAAAAGTCTAAATACTAATTAAGTCTTCGGTTGGTAGTTACACTTGCCGCCCTTACGTACTAACATTTAATTATGAAAATATCACATACACTTCTTTTTAATCATAATTTCACACGTTGACCAATTTAAATGGACGAATCATATCATTCTACTTTTTATTTTTTAAGAAAATATTATATATTTGAATGGATGAAATTATTTCGTATATTATATTGTATATGAAACATTGTTCTGACTATATATATACTGTACTTCCAATTGGTTAATGACATGGAAATTAAAATTGAAGATTGCTTTTGGTAGATAATGGATGCTTGGTAAATAATTAACCTATCAGCCAATTTTAGCCTATTTGATCATTATTAAATTAGTTGTTTGATTTGGTTAAAAAATCAATAAAAATGTCTAGCTAATAAGTTTTTTTATAACTTTAAAATACTAAATTTCAAAATGCTAGTCCAAGCAACATTTTCAATTAGCTTTTTGAGAAAAGAAATTATACCAAACGGTTATCAACTAACAGTTAATTTACCAAGCATTTTTCTACTATCAGCAAATATTATCAATTAACTATACCTTCTAACACAATCAACTAACAGTATTAGCTAATAGCCATTTACCGCAAACAGTGCCAAATTGGAAAAATGATGATGGATGTCTAGAAAATTTGCCCCATTTTCTTTGGTCGATCCAACTTTTCCACGAGCCAGCGCACAATGTTTTAGGCTATGTTTGGCAGAGTTTATTTAGGAACTTATATCTAATTATTTTAAACTACTAATAAATTATAAGTTTTCGCCAAGACCTTGTGGTCTACTGGCACCTGGTTGGACTCTCATATAGAAAGTGGTGAGTTTGAGTCGCAATGGAGGCGATATTGACTCACGCTACCTTAACTAGTGTTTTAAACTCTTCTCCTATATCCGCCAATCATTATATCGTGGAGCAGGGACCACAATGCATTGTGGAGCGTAGTCCAATACACAAAATTTGAGTTCATAAGGTACATAGTACATGTTAATAATGCACAGAATATTATGTGTATTATGTTAAGCGTTTATGTTTACTCAGTTATATAATTATGTGCATTATGAACACGAATTATGTACTTTATGAAATCAAATTCTGTATATTAGACCAAGGACTACAGTGCACTGTGGACCCTAGTCCACAATATATATTGCCATAATCCCAACTCTTCTCCTTTTATTATTATTATTATTATTATTATTATTGTTATTATTATGAAGGAGATTCGCAATAATATTGCTACTTCATTACGCGATGCTAAATCATGATTATGCTAACAATTTCATTTCAAAATCTTATATTTTAATATGTAAAAAAACCTATTTAACTTTAAAATCTATTTAAATTTTATGAAGATGTCATTTTTAGTCTTTTTACATTTATCAGTTTATCAAAAAAAAAACTAATTTTACAATTTTTCCAAACACTTTTAAAACTATAACAGATCTTCAATTTTCAACTTCTAGTTTATAGCTTTTCAGCTTTCAGCGAGCTTTTCAATTAGGTTTGCCAAACATAACCTTAAACTTGCCACTAAAATAAGTTAATAACCAAATTAGTCCTCAACTATATATAGTAATTTTTTCTGAGTTAGTTTTAAAAGTTTTTTTTTTTAAAAAAAAAAAAAATTTATGTTTAATTGGGTTCTAAACTTTAATAATTTTACATAATTGAGTCATCTATTGAGATAGTTTAAAATTTAAAAAGTCTAAATAATAATTAAGTCTTCGGTTGGTAGTTACACTTGCCGCCCTTACCTAACATTTACTTCTGAAAATATCACATACACTTTTTTTTAATCATAATTCCACACGTTGACCAATTTAAATGGACGAATCATATCATTCTAATTTTTATTTTTAAAAAAATATTATATATTTGAATGGATGAAATTATTTCGTATATTATATTGTATATGAAACATTGTTCTCACTATATATATATACTGTACTTCCAATTGGTTAATGACTTGGAAATTAAAATTGAAGATTCCTTTTGGTAGATAATGGATGCTTGCTAAATAATTTACCTATCAGCCAATTTTAGCCTATTTAATCATTATTAGTTGTTTGATTTGGTTAAAAAATCAATAAAAATGTCTAGCTAATAAGTTTTTTGTAACTTTAAAATACTAAATTTCAAAATCTAGTCTAAGCAACCTTTTCAATTAGCTTTTTGAGAAAAGAAATTATACTAAACAGCTATCAGCTAACAGCTAATTTACCAAACGCTTTTCTACAATCAGCTAATATTATCAATTAATTATATCTTCTAGCCTAATCAACTAATAGCATTAGCTAATAGCCATTTACCAATCAGGACCAAATTGAAAAAGTGCAGGGCAGGCCCTGGGCATGTTTACCCAGGGCCTTTGCACAGGGCCCCCAAATTTTGGGGGCCCATTTAAAAAAAAAAAAAATTATTATGTATATATAGTACGCTATACGCTATACACAGTTTTAAAAAAAAAAAAGTATGATATATACACAAGGTTGCAGGCTATATATATATATATATATATTTCTTTGGCGATTCCCAAACTCGGCAATTAACATTATTAATTAAGATTAAGAAAGGTAATTCCCAAATCTGAATTGCTAATTAGCATATTACAATTGTTATTTGTTAATTTATTGCCTAGAGCCTCCACTGTATAACAATTGACACAGCCACGCAGTACACAATTCCTAATTCCCAAAGTCGCAACTCCGCAGACCGCTCAACGCCTCAACTAATTCACACACAAAATCTCAAGTTTTCAATTCTCTTGACAGCTTATTAAAATTACGCATTAATTCACAAATTCATATTTATTGTTTTATTGACTTGACTTGACTTAATAATCCTGATTTTAAAATAATATATTCAAGAATTTGTTTCTTGATTAATTATTTATACATAGAGTTTCTAAATAAATTTTTATTTTTTCTTTAGGATTTTATAATTATGTCTTCAGAAGATATTCATCTTGGTCTGAGAATCGTAAAAAGAAAAAAAAAAAAGAATTGAGTAACTAACTCAATCTCAAAAGGAAGCTCATGAAAAATTCATTACAAAATAAACTCAAATAGATGAGCAAAAAGTTGATGCCAAGGAAATTAAAAATTGTTAGATGCTAATCTTCATATAAAAGATCATGATGATTGTGAGCTTGAAAAAATTTAAATGATAGTGTGCAAAACGATGATAGGTATCACTGTGACAAAGAAAATAATAAGAATGTTGGTCATAATGATAAACTAAACGATTCGCTTTTATTTGACATATATGATCAAAGAAATTGGGATGCCATTGATTCTAAATTAATAGATATTATTGTAAAAGATGATCTAAAAGAGATTTATCAATAAATAAATGTCCTAAAGATAAATTCTCTAGAAAATTTTTGTCAACATTTTACACAAGATATTTGCCAAATGGAGAGAAGTGTGATCGAGATTGACTTGTATATTCAAAAGAACTTGACAATGTGTTTTTGTTTTTATTGCAAATTTACTTAAAAAAAGATATAGGAAAATGTGTTTTGGTCAATGAAGGTTTTAGGGACTGGACACATCTTGGTGTTAAACTTAAAGAGCATTAAACGAGTGTAGATCATACAATATTTTATTCTAAATGTGCACGACGCATGTTACTTTTTAAATGAAATTTTAGATGTATTTTTTATACTATATATATATATATATAAATTACTTGAAAAAGGGGGTCCAAATTAAGATATTGCACAGGACCCCAATTTTTATTGGAACGGCCCTGGAAAAGTGATGATGGATGTCTAGAAAAGTTGCCCTTTTTTCTTTGGTCGATCCAACTTTTCCACAATCTGGCGCACAAAGTTTTATGCTATGTTTGACAGAGTTTATTTAGGAGCTTATATTTTATTTTAAACTACTAATAAGTTATAAGTGCTTGCCAAGACCTTGTGGTCCAGTGGCACCCGGTTGCACTCTTATATAGAAGGGGGTGCATTCGAGTCTCAATGGAGGCGATATTGACTCACGCTACCTTAGCTAGTGTTTTAAACTCTTCTCCTATATCCGCCAATCGTTATATTGTGGAGCAAGGACCACAGTGGACTGTGGACCGTAGTCCAATACACAGAATTTGTCTTCATAAGGTACATATTCATAATGCACAGAATTCATGTGCATAACACACATACACATAAACACGATATAATGAACATGAATTATGTGTATTATGTTAAGTGTTTTATGTGTATCATTTGGTATATTATAATTAAAATAAATAAATTTAGAAATTAAAAAATAGCATTTTAATTTTGTATGATAGTGCATAAGTATATGTATGTATGTATTTTTAAAAATATAAACATGTATTAACACATATTTCGTTAATTTTATAATTTTATTTTCAATTATATGTTATATTTTATTAATTATAATTAAGAAAATTACATTTAAAAATTAAAACAATTTAATTTTTAAATTTATATGCAATGTAGTCCCTAACTATATTACATATTTAGACAAATTTTTGTTTACTCCCAAGTGATGTCTTAGACACTACAAGAAAAATCGTGAATCGCGACGGAAAATTGCGACGGAAACTATTCCGTAGCAATATAGCGACGGATATTGCAACGGAATAAATTCCGTTGCAAAATAACGACGGAATTCGTGACGGATAAGTGTGAAATTCTCTCTTTTGTTTATTTTCCATACCCTTTCTTTGTTAGTCATTCACCCTTAGCCTCATTACAAGCCTAATAAGAGACCTATTTGATCTTAGCATGCTTCTTAGAGTTGAGCTAGTGGGAGTATGAAGGGCAAGCTTATGGAATCTCATTCAAAGTCAAGTTTTGCATAATCTCAACTTAGTATTTGTGCACACTTAATCCTTACACACTTTAAAGGTTTTGGTGCTTGATTATTGTCTTGAGAATGGATCTTGTGTGCCAAGCTAAGGTGATTCTTGAAACAAGTTGTGTTGTGTAGAGTTGGTTTGTGGTTTGTTAAGTTGTGCAAAGTGGGAGTATGATCAACTTCAATGCTATATTGGTAATTTAGTTCTTATTTTTTCTTGAGGACAAACAAATGTTTAAGTGTGGGGGAGTTGCTAAGTGCCAAAATGTTCATGTTTTCACCTTGCATTTAAGTCTATTTTCCTTGTCATTGGTAATAATTTTACCCAAAATGTTCCTCATTTGATTCATTACTGTGTTTATGTGTAATTCTTGATGACTTAGATGAAATGGATGATTTTTGGAGCAAATTGAATGCATGTAGAGTCTATGGAAGCTTAGAAGAAGCTATAAAGATCAGAGAAATACCTCTTGAAGAACCAAAGAGTGGTGTTTTTAATGGTCTTGGTCATTTGGACAAACAAAAGCAAAATTGGAGCAAAAGAGCAAGAAGTTGAGATTCCCGCACAATTCGTCCACAGATCAGTTTTTTGACCATATCTTTGCGTAGGAATGTCCAAATCAAGTGATTTTTATATCATTGGAAAGCTAACTTGAAGGGCTACAACTTTGATGAAGACAACAAATGCTAATTCAAAAGATTTAGGTGTGAAAATTGGCCTAGAAGACGGTCAATGTGCATAGAAATCTTTCCCGCAGAAGGCCACACCTGTGGCCACTGGGCAGTATGCCGCGTGTTTCTGGCCACGGGCTTGGCCACACCCATGGTCAGCCTTTCTTGCTTGTATTTAATCTCGTTTTTAGCCATTTCAACTCGGTTCCAACCCATTTTAGAACCCTAGCTTCTCTCTTTCATTTTCTTTGATATTTTTAGGTTAGATTAGGCTTATATTTATGTTCCTAAACATTTTGGAAGCTTGGATTGAAGCATTTAAACTTGGATTTCAAGGATTTCATATCCATTTTCACTAGATAAGTTCTTCTTCTCTTTATTTCATTTCTTGCAATTTACTTTCTTGTTTTATTGCTTTGATCTTTATCTTGTGTTTGTTATGGAATTCCTTGTTGATTATGAATCTTATGTTATTTTTCATTATACTTATGTGTGATTAGTTCTCCTTTGAGGGAGGTAGGGATGTAGGCTATGTATTTGATGGATGATTTTGAATTGGTTAATGAAAGTTGAGACATGACTTTGATGTTGTTGATTGACATGATTATTTGAGTCCCGATTAGGGAGTGACAACCTAATTAATCTAAGTTGAAGGAGTTGATCAACCATGCTTCACCTTTGAGAAAAGGGGAGTGTGTGATGTTATGAACACCAAGTGTTTGATGAAATGCCTCTTAGATATTCTTGAGTCATGAGAATGTCCTTGAATGTTCTAGGAGTGTGGATGACCTTGAGAAAGGCTTCCCTATTGTTATATGACATCTATCATCTTTTGGTCACCAATTTGGTTTCAATAGTTCATATCTTCCTCCACTTTATTATCAATTGTTTTCATTATAGTTTGTTGTTCGATATTGTGTTTATATCCAAATCAACCCTTCGGTTTAGCTAGATTTCCATAAGGAACATTGTATCTCATGCTTGAAACACTAAAGCTCTACTCCTATCGCCAATCCTTGTGAGAACGATATCCAGTGTAAGGATACCCTCTTACACATCCACCCACCTAAAAGACTACTTCATAATAATAATAATAATAATATTATTATTATTATTATTATTATTATTATTATTAATGATATGAAGTTATTAGTTGTAATAATAATAATAATATTATTATTATTAATGATATAATTCCGTGACCTTCAAACAACCAGGCACCGTGATTGACTCACAATGCAATACGAAGCCGTAGGACTTTTGCTGCTAACTGCTGTCCAACTGATTTCTTTAAGCGACGACATCTGAGGCCTCTTATTCAACGACACTAACCACCCCTTCCCACGACACCATTTTGCTGCTACCCAATTCCCTTGGCAACCTCTGAGATCATTACAAAGAGCTTTAACAAAGCTCCTGAAAGTCCAACTATGGCAAAGAGTGAAATGGAAAACCTTCCTCGTGAATCGCAACATTTCCAGTAGCCTAAACAAACTGGGAGTTTTGGCAGCCCAAATGATACTGCGAAGGATGAAGAGAATTTTGACTCAGCGGATTAAGATGAAGCATATGTAGATACCCTCGATACGCTTTCAAGAAGCTAAGGTTGCCCTTCGAAAGTCAATTCCAGAAAGCTAATGGAAGCTGATCAACAGCGTGGGAGTGAAAGAAAGATGGATTATGAAAATTACACATTTACTCTCAGATTTAACATCAAATGGATGGAAAGGCAAACGGATTACTACAACTAGCAAAGTCACAAATCTCTGGGACTCAATTATGTCACAATAGTCGAAAGAGACTAAATCCAGAAAAACCACAATAGTCAATGACTATTTTGAGTATTATATTAGCTCGTCAATATGTAATTAAGAAGGGTACCATTTCTCCTCTTAACTTGCAATATAATTCTTCTTTGATATGTGTATATATATACTGTTAAANTATATATATATATATATATATATATGTGTGTGTGTGTATAGAACAGTTTTAGATATAAATATATGAAAACAGATATTAATAAGCAATTGATTAGCTAGTTTAGTTGGTTAGAGTGTATTTTACTTAAGGAAGGGCAATGGTTTGAATCCTCAAGGTTGCAATTCATCCTCTTTTGTAGCTTTATATATATATAATTTTTTTTAAAAAAATTAATAATGAGATGTGTAATTTATAATATTATTTGTTTCTATTAATTATGTTTCATATATTGTTATTAATATTTGTATAAAGTTTTGATGTATTTTATTTTCCGTATATATCCAACAATATTTGTGACTATATTTCTTTTAAGTGTTTCATTTTTTTAATACTACCGATTCTATTACAATGTAATATATGTTCATTACTACTTTCTCAACCTATTGAAGCACAATGAGTCAATATCACTGAGGCTCGAACCCACAACCTCCCATATAAAGGAGCAACTTGGTGGCGTGATGCTACCTCTTTTATGTTTCGCCTTCACTAGGACATTTTTCTAGATCCGCCATTGGTTATACTTATACTGGAACATGTAATATTAATAATGAATAAAATGTTTATTACTTATATGAGAAAATGTAATAGTTTTACATTTTGATTTAAAACTATTACATTTTGACACTTGTCAACATTACTTATAACGAAAAATGTAATACTTTTGATTAAAACTATTACATTTTCACACTTGTCAACATTAATTTTTCCCCAATACATTTTCCCCTATAATTAACATACATTTTATTCCCTATTAGCACTATATATATTTTTCAGTATAAGTATTACATTTTCATATCCGACACATCTCACGTATAAGGATCTGTGAGATGGTCTCACACAAGCTAGTGTGGCGGTTGTTCTGGAAATGTTGTTCTGAGTGTGGCGGAAAATGACTTCCGCCAATTTTTAGTGGAAGTCATTTTTGTCAAAATGACTAGATTTTTCCCAATCAACGGAAAATGTTTCTAATCCGTTGACTGGATTTTCCAATTGCATCTAAACACCAGAAACCTTTTTCGATTTCCAAACACAATTTAAAAGTAAACAACCAATTTACTAAACACTTCTTTTACAACTAGCTAATACTATCAATTGATCAAACCAATTAACCCAATTAGCTATGAGCTAAATTAATCAATGCAATTATCAACTACTAATCATTTGCCAAACACCCCTTATATATTTAATTTATTCATGTGACCAGCTTCTTTAATCTTATTTAAATTGACACTATCGGTTAAATTGCCATTCTTCACCAAATAATTTTCTTTAGCAATTTATTTTTTGGGCCAACGTGCAGGTTTTTCTTTTGAGAATTTCAATATTATATATTTGCATTAAATTATAATTAATTTAATTAAATTGTTATTTTATTAAAACTATTAGTTTTTGGTAGAAAAATAATAGTTATTACTTTGAAATTTTTAGTTTACTAATTAGAATAAAGGTTAAATAAGTAATTGAAGTAATACAAAAATGCAATTAGGCCGTTAAATATAAGAAAATGTAATTGTGCCAAAATGACCGTTGAACCGTCTAATTACCAAATGCCAATGCAATGTGGCCCTATTTTAATATATGAGTGTAAATATAAATAGCCAAGCACCTGTCAAGTACTTTATACTTAGATGGCATGTAGTGATTCTTCTATATGGGAGATTGGGAGGTCATGAGGTCGAGCATCAATGGAGGCCGTATTGACTCTTTGTAGTTAAATGATTAATGTCTTCAAAGTTAAAAATCAATCTTTGAGAAGAAGGTGCTCATTTGTCTCTCTCTCTCCGAATTTTGTTTTCCAATTATTTTGTCAAACAAAGAATGTTGTCATTCTTTGACTATGATGGATGCGAGCCTGCGAGGTGAATCCTGTATAGAAAGAAGAAAAGATTTAAAATTTTTGAAAAAAATAATTTTTAATAAATAAATAATGGTATGCAGAATATTTTTAAGTCCCTTGTATAACGCCAGTAGTTTAGGTTGTCATCATTTGTCTTGTTACAACAACTTGAACCAATTGCTCAATTATTTGAGCAAGTCATTTTTTAATGTTTGTGCTAGAAATGATTTCATACTATATAATTACTTAAACCCAAATAAAAATTAGTCCGAATCTATATATACTTTAACAATTATGCTCACATGTCCCCTCAACGTGGAAGTCTCTTTTTAACTCATTTTTTTATTGCATGGCTCTGATACCAAATTAAAGAGGTGTATTGAATCATGACTTTCATAGAATTTTAAAGACTTTTATGAACTTTAAAAGTTGGGAAGTATTCAATTCAAACTTTTAGAGAGTATTTAAAAGTCATGCGGTATTCGATCAAGATTTTTAAAAAGTTTTTAAAAGTCATGTGGTATTCAATTAAAACTTTTAAAGAATCTTTAAAAGTCATGTGGTATTCAAAAAGTTATGAATTTGTAAAGACTTTTTAATTTTAGAACTTCTGTAGACTTTTATATACTTTTCCTTCTCAAATATAAATAGTTGAAATCCAACCCCCAACCCCAAGATTTCATAATTTGCCATGATCTTTTGGGTGGATTTCTGATACCAAATTAAAGCATGTGTTCCATCTCAACTAAAAGTCTAAGCTGATAGTTAAACTGCACATATTATATTTATGCTCACACTGAGGCTTGGAGCGTACCTCTCATGACTCTTCCATCACATGCATCTTTTCTGCCTTCTGATAAGGCACAAAAAAGGCTATTTAATTTGAATAACTAATTAAGGGTTTGGTTGGTAATTATACTGTTATATCGTGTAAGTTGCACAAATCATTAAGTATTCAGTGGCATAATATCTATCTTAAATTCTAGGAAAAATCTTCTTCAACATATTTGGAAGCAAGAATAGCTAAAACGTAACTC
>CM008340.1:5810351-5821126 GCA_002525835.2 Ipomoea batatas
ACAAGAGCAGAGTGAAGGAGATGGTGCAATTCACTGCAATCCACGATTGAAGATAAAAAAAAAAAAACAAAAAAAAAAAACAAAAAAAAAACAAACAAACAAACAAACAAACAAACAAAAAAACAAAACAAAACAAAAACAAAAACAAAAATGTCATTGCCTAAAATAGGATTTCACCGGAAAAAGTCATCGAAAGGACTAAAAGTATCCAAATATGATAAGTGTTACATGACAAAAACGATAGTTTGAAACTAAATTTAAAATTTTCACCAAAGATAAGAAACCTTCGCTTGAATTAACTAGAACAAATAATTTATGTTAAAGGTAAAATTTTATTTTCCATTTTCTATTCTCCTTTTTACTTAAAAACTGGAGAATACATTGTTTTGTTACAGACTCAAAAATCATATGGGATGGACATCATTGGAATTATCAAATTAAAGTCCAAAATTTGAACTACATTTTAATTTTGTGCGTGAACCCAAATAATAAATAATCAGTAAAATAGTTATCAGTCAGATATTTTAAATTATGGTAACAATGAAGGCGAATAACTGGATTTAATTAAATTAGATGAACAATGGCATATTATGCTTTTGTAAGTATACTTCCTCAAATACTGCTTACTGAACCAGTGAACTAAACGCGTGTGGACAAACTTTTATAAGTATACTAAATTTACAATGAGCATATGTATATCCATTTTGTGTTCACTTTCTAGCCACAAAAGGAAAAGAGAAGATAAGAACTAGTGAGGTGCTTTAATTTCTTTCCAGAAATGTTGATCAGGGTGGCATATTTTCTCTGCATTGCTTAGAGCAATGGCTAGGTGGATCAGACAAGACTTAGCTCATCAGATACAGCAGCAGTAGCAGCATCGGGCATATTCGACGATTCAGCAGCAGTGACCAGCTGTTTTCGCAGTGTCACAAGCTCTTCTCCAGCACTGCATATATAGGCCGACGCTTGCCTGCCCGAAAGCGTTGCTCCTTCCATGCTATCTATGTAATCCTGAAGAAATGCAGTGTTTTAGAATGGCAAAGAGAGATAGATATATCAATTTTATATGTATGTATGTATGTATGTATGGACGTATTGCCTATTAGGACTCTGTATTTTATCAGTTCTGCTCTAGCTAGGACTATCTCTTGTATCCCAATTGATCAATAATAAAACTCTCTGTAGAGATTCTTGTTCTCATCTTGCCTCTTTATACGGCCAAATTATCTATTTTGTGTGACTAGAAAGAACTGATTTTACCTGTTTTGTATAAGACCCCGCGAGGAAGAAATTCTTCACGGGCGTTTTCTGATCAGGTCTAAATGGATCTTTGCCAGGGCCTTCGCGGTATAAAGATTGCCCGATTTTGACAACTGATGACCATGTGACTTCCAAGCCTTGAGAGGATGGGAAAAGAGCCAAAACCTGAGTCCAAGAAACCATTCAAACAAGGATAAAATGATAAATGATTCCGGACCAAAAAAGACACGAGCGAGATGATGATGATGATGATAACCTGTTTGGATACTCTTCTTATAATTTCATCGTTTGGTAGGGGCATGTAAGGATCACCAGGCGTAAGGACACATCTAAAGATCACCAAAGAGGAGAAAATGAGCAATGGCGCATATAACAAGAAGGTATATGTTAGCGTAATCTCAAGCACGATTCCTTACTGGAGCAATGAGCCTTGACCCTCGATGTAATAATCCTCGGGGGAAGTCAGTGCAAGATCTGCAAAGCAAGAGAAATCTGCATCCGGTGTATATAGGAGATTATCCAAGCCCATTGCCCGCCTCAATTGCCTGATAGAAGTTACATTAATCCCGGAATCATTATATGTGGGCAAGGAACCGTTATATGTGAACTTTGTTGAGCATATATAATATATACACATAAATGTGCAGTCCAACTATCAGCTTAGGCTTTTAGTTGAGATGGAGCACGTGCTTCAATTTCATATCCCGGACTATGGTCCCCGTGTTGCTTGGAGCCCATCAAAATGCAATTGGCCCGCACAAGTGAGGGGGCCTGTTGAGCATATACTATATACACATAAATGTGCAGTCCAACTATCAGCTTAGGTTTTTAGTGCTTCAATTAACTTAGTACCGGCAGTGAGCCAAGAGACTAGTCAATAAACAAGAGAAACAATAACTTTGTTGAAGCTAAAAGCTAACCTCGAACGCTCCAAATCTTGCAATTCTGTGACCCAACCATTGTATCTAAGTTGCACGGTAACTACAGGCACTCCAACCAACTTATAAATATTATCGAAGAATTCCCACTCCCTCCAATCCTTGGGAACTAATCTCTTAATTCCAGGCACATCACATGCTGCAACCAAATACGCGTTTTAGTACATCCAAATTAAAGCCGTTGGAATATAACACCGTAAAGAAGAAAAAGAACCACTAACTACACACCTGCAACATAGGCATCGGCTTTTATTATTTTCTTCTGAGTAGCCTGCGTAGAGACATATTCATCACTTATTATCAAAAGTGCAGGCTATTGTCACTACGCAAAACGAAACCTTTTCACATGATAAGCAGAATCGTCTTAACATAGAAAGGGAGAAAATGAAATAAGCTTAAAAGAATCGTCTCGGAAAGAAGCAAATTGACCTTTGATATGGCAAGACCGGTGATATATGTACTCCCATCAGAAGATCTCTCGTAATGTACCTCTCTACATCCCCACCTCAGATGAAACCTGTGGAAAACGGAATAGAATCAATTGAAATGAGCGGAATGGCCTAAAACCATATTTTTAAAAAGATAACGACAACCCTCATTTAGTTTCCCTCCTAATACCCTTCATTTTCACTATAACTAAACAGTTTTGAAGTAAAAGATTCAAAATGAGAAGTTGTTTCTGTACGTGCAACTTTACCTGCCTCCTTTATCCTCGATGTACTTTCTGATCGGGCCACTCAAATAAAGATCAGGAGAACCTTTAAGCATCCGCAAGAGAGAAGCCTCTGTCTTAGTGGCAAACAGTGCAAATATAGTAAGCATACAACGAGCACTAATATTGTCGCAATCAATGAACCCTAAAGCATAGGCCACAGGATCCCACATCCGCTGGATACTTGCCCGTGTTCCTCCTTTAGACATAAACCAGTTGGAGAAGCTTATCTGAAAGGAATACACAGGTTATTTCAGCAATAAATGCAAAAAAACAAGGTTTTTTTTCCAGGAAAACAGACATTAAATCTCGTGCAATTAAGAACCAGTAAACATGTGAAGATGATCCTACACTATCTAAATCACGAATGTCCCTCATTGCTCCATCAGGATCCACTAGAGCCCGGACTACAGGACTAAGGGCAAGTGCCAAAGCATTTCTCGCTTTATCATAAGGCTGCCAATGAAAGTGAAGAAGAAATTAGCATAAGCAAAATGGTTTCATGCTCACTTCAAGTGCAGGAATACAATAATACAAAACATAACTGAATAGATGTGAGGCAAAAGACATGCATAAAAACATTATTACCTTGAGCTGATTTGTGGACAAAAATGCTTGGATACCATGCAAGGGTGCTCCAATAGGAAAGCGGAAATCAAGCTCTGCAGTTAAAAAAAATACAAATTCTGGTATCACTATGAATGAAGACAAGATCCTTCAAAAATGTTGAAGAAAATGTGAAATTTAGAACACTGAACGTGGATATTTTAGAGATGGCATAATCATACCCCCAATATCACCCCCTTTATTCACAAAGGTGTGAGTATGATCCTTAACGAGTAGATTTTTTTCAGCACCCACCTACATCATACAAAATACACGAATAATAGACAGTATAAGCATCAAACTTGCACTGAATTTATAAAATTGAAGAAAGCACCAAACAACTTTGGAGTTTGGAGACCATAACAGCAAATTAGAC
Organism: Ipomoea batatas; assembly: GCA_002525835.2. Classification (NCBI taxonomy): domain Eukaryota; kingdom Viridiplantae; phylum Streptophyta; class Magnoliopsida; order Solanales; family Convolvulaceae; genus Ipomoea; species Ipomoea batatas. The sequence continues at coordinate 5,814,244 of CM008340.1, forward strand.
AGACTCTAAATAGTTAGCAAGCTCGCACTATGAACTACCTAATCTAACTCAAAGTACAGAAACTTATCATTAAACTCTCTGCTTCTGGATTTCCATAGTCTTTGGTTTTCTTTTACTGCCGCATAACCAATGGTGGGATCTTAAGTAGATATCAGAGTCATGTGGGTGGTATAGCCATATCATTTTACCAAATTAAAAGCAATAAGTTAACCAAATGTATATAATATGCATTGAGCTTACAAAGGATATCTGACGCAAACCAAAAAATTGGTAGGTATGGACCAATAGTTTTGAGGGAGAAATAACAAAGAGAAAGAAAAAAGAAAAAAAAATTATGTGCATTCATCAAAATAAGTGTGGACATAACAAATATAACTGCAAGAAGTAATCTGCCTTCACCTTTTTCATCAAACGGAATAGGTTATTATAGCAACCAAAAAACACATGCAATCCCATTTCAATGTGATTCCCACGCCTGTCAACAAAAGAGCCCACTTTTCCACCAATAAAAGACTTTGAATCATAAATGTCTACCTGCAAAAGATATAAACAACATTTCATAATTCTAAAAAACAATCAACTGTTTTTTTAGAAAATAGGGCTATGATGAAAAAGTTATATGAAAATATTATAAGTCATAGAGTGATACTGGTTATTTATTGTTGAGTTGGGTAACCAGGAAAAATAGGGCTAGGTCGTAACCTCGTGTCCTTGATCCAAAAGCTCAACAGCAGTTGACATTCCAGCAAGGCCAGCTCCGATAATTGCCACTTTCAACTTTGGCCCTCGATAGTGTTCGGGTTCTGGTGGAAATAACCCTTTTGGTGCTAAAAAGGAACAATCATTCAGCAATAGTAGATGAAAAGGGTACATAAAACTGTATTCACAAGTTTTAATGAACACGAAGTAAAGAAAATACTTCATCGAAGAAAAAAGAGTTTGTCTTTAACACAAGTTCAGGGAGAAAACAATTATCATGAATTGGCAGCTCTGTCAATGCAGGTATGATAATTGTAATACCCAACAGGTAATGAGTTGCTACTCACTAACTGAGCTCCCATACACCCCTAAGCCCACTAAAAGGTAAATCCAATTCATCAGATTAATTTATAAGACCAGAAAGACATCATCTTTGAACAATTAGTTCTGGGCAGCCTTAAAATTCTGATCCTCCAACCAAACTACTATCTTAACATTACATGGTACTCCTTTTCAAAAAAAAAAAAAACATTACATGGTACTCCCAGAAATCGAAACTGATTTCTACAAAGTTCCAGAGCACAAATTTGAAAAGAGCACTAAACAACCACCAATCTATACCAGTAAATTCTACAATTACTCAATACACAAAGCATCTGTTCAATTTATCCAAAGTTAGATAAAATTGGAAACACCTTTCAAGAAAGCTCAGAACTTTACCAAAAGAAGAAAAAGAAAATAACCTTATCAACAAGATAACACAAAATTATCATTGAGCTCCACAAGTTCCCATCTTTATAACTACATATAATCGAGTAATAATCTAGAGAAATTTACCATTGGTACTCATGTCAGAAACCATGGAGTCCAAATCAGAGCGGATAACAGACTTCCGGGACGTCAAGCGGGTCGATACCCGGAACCCACTACGGCGCAATAATCCAGTAGACCCAGACCGGAAATCAGTCCCCTTTCGGGTCGCCGGAAAACACATAGAAGCTGAAGAAGCAGCAGCAGCAGCCATGTTTTAGAGACAAACACAATTATCAATATGGGTATGTTAATAAAATGAAAAATTGAGAATTAACAGTGAAGAGAGAGGTTTAAAGGGGGAGAGTAAGAGAGGAAAAAGGGTATCTAACTATCTAAGGAGCAGAAGATGCCAAGGGGGACACAATTTGGCTGGGAACGTAACAGGAAAAAAGAAAAAAATAAATAGGAAGAATTCCCGGACTGGCTGTTCGGCTTTGTTTAATACGTTAATTTGTTTGGTGGGTGTTTGTGTTTTTTGGAGGGTAATGCAACAAAGTTCGGTGGATGAATGATGAGAGAAGCGTCTCCGGTCGCCTCCACCACCACCGCCTCTAATGGTAATGGATAGTGCACTGAACTAAGCTCACCGGACACCACGTACACATATATTTAATACTATGCTTTTTTCGAAAATCAGAAAATGAATTCTAAGAAATGTTCTGTACAATAACTCATTTTTTAAAAATAGTTTGATTTTATGTATTTGATTACATTCTGCGGGAAATTATATTGGTGGGTCTGGTTGATTTTTTGAAAAATGGAGTAGAATTGTATAATTAAACATTTCAATTAATTTATTTAAAATATAAAAATATTTATAATAATATTAAATATTATTTTATTTATCAAAAATTTAAAAAGGAAAAAATACCAAGGTTTTCATTCTTGGGAAGTATGAAAAATGACTTTCGCCAAATTTTGACGAAAGTCATTTTCATCCAAAACGAGCTTATTTTTTTAAGTCAACGGAAAATGATTTCTTTGACTTGATTTTCTAAACATATCCAAACATTGAAAACTCAAAAAATAATTTTCAGAAATTATTTTTCGAATTTTCAAACACACCATAAAGTAAAGTGTACATTCTTCGCAAGCCAATTATAGAGCTTCACACTCCCACCAAATACCAAAAATACTTATTTTTCTTATTTGTGTGAAAAAGTTTCACTCAAAATCTTGTTTCTTTCTCTCCCACTTTATCTAGCTCAAATTAGCTCTTTTAGAAAATAAAAAACTTATTTCCTTTAATATTTTTTATTATTTTAAATTTTATTTTTCTTATTTAATAATAATTTTAATATATATATTTTTTGTTTTGTGACAATTATTCCAATTATAATATATATAATATATAATTTTAAAAATCCAACCTTAGCTTGCTATGTTAGTTACTCCGTATTAGTTTGGATGCAAAATATTTAAATATTACATCTCAACATCATTTTTTTAAATAAATAATATACCAAAATGTCCACTTCATACAATTAAAAATTTTAATTATATTAAAATTCCAAAAACATATTTTACATATTTTATATATAGATTTCTAATCATGGGTTGAGAACACTACATTAGGTGTGTGGTCCTTTTTGGCCTTTGATTTTGGCAAATCTAATGGTCTAATAACTAATAACTAATATAGGATGTTTTTTTTTTTAGGTGTGAACCCTTAGGCAAGAGATTTTGCCTTTTGTTGACAAGAATGCTCTTTTTAAAGCATTGAATAAATATAATAATTATTTATCTTATTTTCATTAATTTATTCTATCAGAACTTATTTTCGATTAGACATTAAAATAATAGCTAGTTAGTATTAGTACTCTTAATCCTTATGGGATATATCATTCATTACTCATTGTCTCATTCTTCTATACTAAAGAGCAATGTGCATTTGCCTAGCTAATCAATTTTGGACTAATCCTAGCAATGTTTTCCTTCTCCAATTAACTTCTAGGTTTGGCTAATCTTAATTACTATTCCGATCAAATAAAATTGGAACTTATTTGCTTCTATTACAATCTTAAATCTGTCTATAGCAAACGGATCAATACACATTAAGCAGATTTCCCCCCTTAACAAGCTTGCATTGTGTGTTTCTTTAAGAAAAAATAAAATAACAACTAGACATGAATGCAACCTTTCCATCCTACTTGCAACTTTTTTTTGCTTAAACCCATTCCCGTTTTCAATTCCAATATCATTGTTTGAATCAAACACTCCCTAGCTAGGTCTGTATCAAGTGGATCGATACAAATTAAGTGAATTTCTCCGCTTACTGAGCTTGCATAGTGCGGTTATGTACGTAAGAAAAACAAAATGAAAACTAAACATGAATAATGCATTTTCTCAACCTACTTGCAATTTTTTCCTTGCTTGAACCAAACACCCCCTAAGCCTATATCAAGTGAACCGACACACATTAAGTGGACTTCTCTGCTTACCAGCTTGCATAGTGTGATTATGTAAGAAAAAAATAAAATAATAAGTAGACATAAATACATCTCCCCAACGTAGTTGCAAATAACAAGCCTCCATAGTGCAATCATTTAAAAAAATAAATAGGAATAAAAACTAGACATAAATGCATCTTCCCAACCTACCTGTGAATTTTCCCCAAATACCGGGGCCTAATTAGTGTGCCCTTAAAAAAAATAATAAAACTAAAATTAGAAATACAAGTTCAATTTCCAACCTACTTTTTCATGGATTCCTGCAATTTGCTTTCATTAATTTTGGATGTTATACTTTACTTCACCTAACAAAAAACAAATTCATGCAATTTGATCTTCGATCTGTCACTATAAAAATGGAGATGATATGAACATTAACAAAGCATCCTCAGAAACATCTCACAAAAAAATTATAGTTGAAAGAAATGGTCGCCAAACATAACATGATCCTCGTTTTTGCGCTGGTTCTCACTCTCTCCACATCATCCTCTGCGGCCAAGCTCCCAAAGGTAGAAATCGCCAATGCATATAGCAAAACCATAAGAGTAAATTGTAAAGAAATTGGCATCGTTGATCTATCACCAGGTAAAATATTCGCATTTGAAGCTAAATTGAGAGACGGAGAACCGATACATTGTTTTTGCACTTGCGAGAACATCTATGCTGATGTGGTTCCATATGATCCATAGAGAGAAAAAGATCCAGTCAAGATCTATTGGAAGGCTAACAAGGGTGGGTTTTATATTAGTTATGATAAAACTCACTGGAAGTTTGGTGCGCCTTGGGACACTGAGTAATTTTGCATTATAATGTTATGTGTTTAATGTTAAAAGTTTTATGTGGTTGATCTATGTTATCCTTTTGAGTTTTCCTGGTTACAGTGTTGTGCAATGCGAAAATTAATCTTGCTTGTGTAGTTGTGTAGATACTTGATAAGAAAATGATTACATATGATTAAAAATACAGTAATAAACACACAGTGTAAAATTTTATTTAACAAACTAGTATTTTTAATCGTGCGTTGCACGGGCGACTGTTTCATCTTCTGTCTTTGGGGTGTGAGATCTTTCTCCGCCTGATTGTATTTCGACTTATTTCGATGCTTTAATATAAGTTTCGTCTGATTTTCAAAAAAAATCGTGCGTTCTACAAAATGAATTTGTTATAATATTTTAAGAATATTTGGATAGATAAACAATTATATAAATTATAACAACGAATATTATATAGTGTATTTGATGAAATGGTTGGATCGATTATGTTTTCTGATGTTATACTTGCTTCAATTCGAGCAAATAATTGTCCAATTACCCGTGCGAAGGTGCGATGCACTGATAAATTCTTTTATTATATATTTAGATAATAAAATTAAAAATAAAATTATAAGCAATTCGAATATTTGAATGTGTACATTTATTTGATTATAAGATTAGTACAAAGGTATTACTAAATTAATTGAATAATATGACTCGTTTGTCTACAATTATTTTTTAAAAAATTGATATGTAATATGATTTATGTAATTATATTATTACTAAAATAAATATAGAAAAGGGAGAAATAATTTCATTGTAATCTATCTATACTATATATAAAGTAAAATCCTCCTATTTCATTTTCCTGTCCAAACTTTTGTAGTCAATTAATTAAATATGTTATTGGTCAAATAATTAATAAAGCTTATTTGGTAAGAAAATGTAAAATGAAAATTAACTAATATCTATGAATTGGTAATATTATTTCTATATTCACGTATTAATGTAATAACATAATACCGTAATATGACTTATATAATTATATTATTACTACAATAAATATGGGAAAATGTGATATAATTTAATTATAATTATTTTAAAAATAAATTCAATTATCAATGTTTAGTTTTGATAAGCCGTGAATTAACCTATTAATATGCTTTAATTATACTAACTTCTTAGTGAATGTTAGGTGTTTGTGCAATTACAAAGCGTATTTCAGGTGTTTATGGCTCAAGGATTGAAAATCGGAACTTAGGCATGTTGGAGCGTAAAATGTAAGTGAATCGGGATGATTTCAAGGCAAAATGATGCAAGAATGAATGGCCAAAATCATAGCAAAGTTCAACGGAGCAAGGAGTTAAGTCAAGCCGTGCCACCGGGAGGATGTCAAGCTGCTGGTCACGGATCTTTGACAATATTCTGATTAGTTGTCAAGCAATACGCAGAATACCATACATAATATTACTAATACACAGAATTTGCAAACAATAATATTATCCATTATATTATAGAATACCATACATAATATTACTAATTATGCTATTATGTTATTACCTAATTAATATGTCTTTTCTACACGATAAGTTATTACGTTAATAAGTGAATATAGTAACAATATTACCAATTAATAAATATTAGTTAATTTCAATTTTACATTTTCTACCAAATGAGCTTTATTAATTATTTGACCAATAAAATATTTAATTAATTGAATACAAAAGTTTGTGCGAGAAAATGAAATAGGAGTTTTGGATGTTATTTTATCATTGTGTGAATGTTACAAATTGAATATTTTTTTTTTAGTTTGTTTGATGGATTGAATTATAGGTTTTATTTCTTTTTTTTATATAATGTAAGTTTAAATTTTTGTTTTTTTAAATATATTAATATATTTAGCAAGTTTAAACGGGTTTCGTGTCATATTGTGCCGACACGAACCGAAACCTGTTAATAAAACATGTCTATCGTGTTAACCCGCTTAACCCGTTAACAAATCGTGTTCGTATTCGTGTTAATAATTTGAACCCGTTAACCTTAACGTGTTGTGTCTGTGTTTAGCCTTATCGTGTTAGTGTCGTTGATACACTCTCATTTGTACCTATTTTACTTGTGTTTTTATAGTAAATTGTGTGATAAAATGTTGTGTCCAATGCTTATTTCCTT
>CM008340.1:5829937-5840736 GCA_002525835.2 Ipomoea batatas
CGGTCGAGTATTTGTGGTAAAAAATGAAAGTTAACATATACTACGTGTTGCGGTCGAATTAAAAGTCAATGTCTAAAAGGAGTACTAGCCCAATTTGTGATATATAAACTCTTTTATATAATTACATATATAAATATATGTTTATTTATTTTTTTATATTGACAAAATGTGTATTACTATTTAGTATATTGTATAAATAATTTTTTATTGACTTATTGAATAATGCAATATGTATTTGACAGTTTATTAAAACTTATTACTTTATTAGTTATTATTGTGTTGAACAAATTAAAAATGCATAATGTATGTTTAAATTATTCAAATTAGTTTAGCATGCACTTATTATCATTTTTATATTAATTTTTATTTATGTTTAAGGTTTTTGAATTTTGGCGGCCTTTGATTTGGGCCTAAGACGGAGGTAGGCTAGCTTTTTTTGGCCCACCACTCCATGGTCCATATTTAAATAATGTACTTTTTAGTATATTAAAAATGCATTTTGTATTAAGAGAAAAGTATATTAAGGCAAAAGGGTCAAATAGGGCAAATTATACCATGTACCACGGTGCACATAGCAATATGCACCACGTACCTAAACGACGTCGTTTTGAGCATTGTAAACTAATCGTCCGTTTTTGTGGAAATCACGTTTCCCGTTTCGCCCGGTCTCTGTATTTATGTTAATAATCTGTGTATTCCAGGCAATCATTCTGTGTATTCTAGGCAACCGTTCTGTGTATTCTAGGCAACCGTTTTGTGTATTCATGTTAGTAACACATGTTGTGATGTGTTTGTGCATTCGAATGTTTAGGAGAATGAGTTCTATGTATTTTGTGTCAATATTCTGTGTATTCATGTTATTAACACATGTTGTGATGTGTTTGTGCATTTGAATGTTAAGAGGATGAGTTCTGTGTATTTTGTGTCAATATTTTGTGTATTCTGGGCAAACATTTTGTGTATTCTGGGCAAATGTTCTGTGTATTCTATATAATGATTATGTGTATTATAGATAATGAATTCCTTGGAGTAATTCGCGTCCACTAACATCTGTGTATTTTGTGTCAATATTCTGTGTATTCTAGGCAAACATTCTGTGTATTCTAGGCAAACGTTCTGTGTATTATAGATAATGAATTCTTTGGAGTCATTCGCGTCCGCGTCCACTAACACCAAAACGACGTCGTTTTACGTACGTGGTGCACATTGCTATGTGCACCGTGGTGCAGGGTATAACGATTGGTCAAATAGACCCATGTACTAACACTGATTGTTCGTCCAGCACCATGAACTAAAATATGGTTCATCTAAGTCATTATACTCCTAATTATTTTTCATCTAGCATTTTTAGCCCATTTCTAACAAGATCTAATTTGTTGACATGGAAAAATAAAATAATAAAAAATGATGACATGTTATTTATATGAATGTTTTGGATGATTTTACCCTATTTCATTAATGAAGAAAATGATTTCTTGCAATGAAATAGGGTAGAAATCAAAGTTGGTATATAATGTTTTAATTATAGTGTACTACACGACTGTATATGTATAGTGGGATATTCAAAGTTGTTCATCAATGAAATTCCATGAAAATCGATATATTAAAATTAAATATAATAACTTAATATATTATATTGAGTAAATTTTATTATTTTTTAAAAAATAATTGAATTTTTATATATCAATTTTCATGGAATCTCATTGTCGAACGACACTGAATACCCCGCTATACATATACAGTACACTCCGCTATACATACACAGTACACTGTAGTTGAAACTTTATATAGCTACTTTGATTTCTGCCCTATTTCTTTCCCAGAAATCATCCAAAAATACAATATAAGTTATTCAATTATCCAAAAATCCAAAAATATTAATTTATTTTTAAAATAAAATAAAATTTACCCAATACAATATATCTTAAGTTATTATAAAAATAATTTAATTTTCATATATCGATTTCCATGAAATCTCATTGTTAAACGATAGTGAATACCCCGCTATACATACACTCAGGTAGTTAAAACTTTATATAACAATTTTGATATCTACCCTATTTCATTGCAAGAAATTATTTTTTTCATTAATTTAATATGATAGAAATCATCCAAAACATCAATATAAATAACATGTCATCATTTTTCTAATTTTATTTTTCCATGTCATCAAATTAGATGAGTTACTTGTTAGAAATAGGCTAAAAATGCTAGATGGAAAATAATTAATTGTATAATGATCTAGATGGATCATATTTTAGTTCAAGGTGCGAGATAGTACATGAGCCTATTTGACCCTTTTGCCGTATATTAATTATTTCAGTACTGACATATATTATTTTGTATAATGTACATTCCGTACACGGCATGCTTTGACNGTAAATTTTATTATTTTTTAAAAAATAATTGAATTTTTATATATCAATTTTCATGGAATCTCATTGTCGAACGACACTGAATACCCCCGCTATACATATACAGTACACTCCGCTATACATACACAATACACTGTAGTTGAAACTTTATATAGCTACTTTGATTTCTGCCCTATTTCTTTCCCAGAAATCATCCAAAAATACAATATAAGTTATTCAATTATCCAAAAATCCAAAAATATTAATTTATTTTTAAAATAAAATAAAAATTACCCAATACAATATATCTTAAGTTATTATAAAAATAATTTAATTTTCATATATCGATTTCCATGAAATCTCATTGCTGAACGATAGTGAATACCCCGCTATACATACACTCAGGTAGTTAAAACTTTATATAACAATTTTGATTTCTACCCTATTTCATTGCAAGAAATTATTTTTTTCATTAATGAAATATGATAGAAATCATCCAAAACATCAATATAAATAACATGTCATCATTTTTCTAATTTTATTTTTCCATGTCATCAAATTAGATGAGTTACTTGTTAGAAATAGGCTAAAAATGCTAGATGGAAAATAATTAATTGTATAATGATCTAGATGGATCATATTTTAGTTCATGGTGCGAGATGAACAATCAATGATAGTACATGAGCGAGGGAATTGTAATTCAAAAACATAGATCATTCATCTCTAATTAGAGTACTAAGGAAACAATTTTCTCTCTAGGTTCTAACGGTTTCCTTTCGTGAGTCTATCTAAGTTTGGTAAGTTTTTTAGTCTGCCCTAGCCGTTGCGGTGGCGGGTGGCTCTGTCCGATGGCGCAGGCACCGCCTGGACCGGGTGGGGATTCACCGGACACTCCCATGGAGGAAGGTGACGAACTCTCACGGTCAGCGAAGAAGCAGCGCCCCATGAAACGTTCTTTTGCGGATGCGGTTGCATCCATCAACTTCCCTACAGTTGAAGTTCCATCACGTGTGGAGGCCAACGAATGGGCTTTTGAAGACATCGACGTGGAGTCCAACACTGAACCAGATGCTGAGAACCTAGTCGATGGGAGACCGAGAGTTACTTTCTCAAAGGAGTTACGTAAAGAGCTTTGCAGTGCATGGAAGATGGCACTCATCATCAAGTACTTGGGGAAGAACATCCACTGTAATGTTCTGAACCAAAGGCTGCCTTCCATATGGAATCTGCAAGGGAAAATGACGCTCATTGACATTGGTTATGGCTACTTTGTGGCACGCTTTGATAGCAAGATAGATTATCTCCATGTCCTCCTCGACGGACCGTGGAAAATCTTTGATAATTATCTTGTTGCCCAGCGCTGGGAGCCAGAGTTCAGACCTCGAACGACCAAACTCTCAAAAATGGCGGTTTGGGTCAGACTCCCTGAATTGCCGATGGAATACTTCCGTGATGACATCATTAGAGCCATTCTGGAAAACATAGGTAAACCGCTGAAATTGGATAGAACAACATCCGTTGCGACGAAGGGGAGGTTCGCCAGAGCAGCGGTTGAAGTAGACTTAAACAAGCCGCTGGTCTCTGATATGTTGCTTGGAAACTCTGTTCAACTAGTCGAGTACGAAGGTCTGCACGTAGTCTGCTTCAATTGTGGAGTGGTTGGGCATCGGGAGCAATCTTGTCCAGAGAAGAAGTCGGCAGAAGCTGAGATACCGAACATGGGCAGTAACGGAGATTTGTCGCCGAAAACTGGTGCGGCTCGCCAAACTGAGACGCCATCTCCCGCTCCTATCACCCAGACTAGACCCAGGTATGGGACTTGGATGTTGGTCACGAAGAAAACTACACCGCCGGCTGCTGTCAACAACTCTCGAAACTCCAGAAAAGACTCAAGTGTCTCTGCTGCTCGTGGTAACCAGTTTAGCGTGCTGTCAGACAATAATGAGATGGGCAGAACAGCCACAAGAAACAACAACACAGACAAGAGAAATTCTAAACCGGGACCTAAATCTGGTCCCAAAGGTAAGTCTCCGCTTCCTGTTAACTCTCCCCAAGCTGCCGCCCCGCCGTCGGAGCCAGCTGCCGCTACGGTTCCTCCCAAAATCCCTCGCTCGACCAATCCGGATTCGAGAGGGCGTGGAGGGCGAGCGACCGTTAATCGTGGTAAGGGGAGAAAAGCTGGGCAAAATGTTTCGGCTAGCCATGTTTTTTCTCCTTTAGACGCTATTGCCTCTCTCTGGAATAGGCAGACAGCTTCCACCTCTTTGTTTCGTTTTGGTGATCCCCCAGCTTCGGCTGGTATGGTGACAGGAGAGAGCTCCATGATAAGTGCAAAAGATGCTACAATTGAAAGGTCAATCTTGGGTCGCATTGCTTATATTTGATAGCGTTTGTGAGTGATTTGAGCACGATTTATGTTAAATATACTTGATTTTGTCATTGAACCCCATTTCACACTTGGCTAATTGTTTTGTAGGTAAAAAGTTGTACAAAATGATGAAAAAGGGCATGGATTTCAAAGATTAAGTTACAAGCCAAATTGGAAACAAAGGACGAAACGGACGCGCCTTGGACGCGCGCCCGCCCAGGCGTCCAAGTCCCCAGATTCGCAAGGTGCAAGGCAGTGAGCACCGGACGCCTGCCGGACGCCCACCGGACGCGCAGCGTCCGATTTTCAGCTCTCTGAAGTTCGCAAAGTCTGCTTAGGGCGCACACCGGACGCCACGGGACGCCCCACGTCCGAAAAATCACTCTCTGAAGTTTGGAACGTCTGCTTAGGACGCGCTGCGGACGCACGCCGGACGCCGCGTCCGATCCCCACTCCCGCGCCGAAGATTTGAACAGCGCGCGAGGAATCCCGCTGGATGCGCAGCGGACGCGCGTCCGGTCGGGCGTCCGCCTCAACTATTTTGGCGGTTGGCGCGATTTAAATAGGGAATTGGGGCATTTTTCAGGGGATCCTCATTCATTTTTCCAGATTAGCTTAGCCTAAAAAATTCTCTCTCTAGATTTAGGTTGAAATTCTCTCCCCAATTCACTTCAATTCCATTCATACTTCCATCCAATTAGCTAGATTTGGAGAAGATTGTGGACAACAACTTGCATTTTGATCAAGATTTGTAGAAGATTTCCATTTGCAATCAAGTAATCCTTCAATTTCTTCTATTGTTCTTCAATTTCTACTTTGTGATTTGCTTTATTGTTTTGTTTAGTGATTTGATCTTGAATTTTGTCCGTGATATTGAATTGCATCTTGATTTTGATTCTAGTTTTCCTTTTTGAGATTAGTTTTGATGAATTGAACATTGCTTTGATTTGAGTAGAATTGCTTTGTTGATTTGATTTGATCTTGAATAGCACTTTGAATTTGATCTTTGTTATCTTCCTTTGATCTATTGCAATGATGATTTTGATTCTTAGAATGCTTGGCTAAAACTCTTGTGGTTTGGATCAATTGAGCTTGTATGAATCTCTTGAATGCTTAATGTCTTGCATTATGGTTTAATTGATGCTTAGTGGATGCTTGATAGTGTTTGGAGTGTTTGTTTGTACTCTAGGACAATTTGGCCAATTGTTTTGGGGAGTTAGGGTTAGAATCACCCACCTATGGGAGTAGGGAGTGAGTGAAGACCTTTCCAATCACTTTTCCTTCCCACCTTTGAGAGAAGGGGGATTAGAAGACAAATTAAGCACACAAGGTGTTTGCTAGAATGCCTCTTTGAGCTTAGGAGTTATGAGAATATCCCTTGGTGAAAAAGAGAGTCCTAGGATCATGAGAATGGCTTAGGTGTTTGTGTTTTGTCTCAACTACATCCATTAAGTGTTGCCACGCCATAAACTCTTAGGAAATCAAGAGCCTACATACTTGCTAGATTGGTCCAAATCCTTTTCCACATAGATTGTTCTATACTCTTTTACCTTAGTTTGCCTTCCTTAGAATGACTTTCCCAAACCTTTCGATAGGACTAGCTTTTGAAATCTAGGAACTCTTGTGTCTAATTCCTTGTCTACCAAATCCCTTTCTACCATTCCTTGAGACGATACTCAGGAACTTCTTCCCGTTTTATTCACCTACACTCTTTCCACCTCCCGCTACATTCCAACTCTTCACTCCAATCACGCTGTTTTGAGCTCCCCGCCTTGTGCTACGCCTGGGGAAGGCGATGACCGAACTTCCCCTAGTTCCATGGGTGTCTCATGAAGATCTTTACCTTGAATTGCAGAGGCATTGCCAACGGACGTGTGAGGAAGCATGTCAAACAGCTTTTGACCACGTCTAAAGCCGACGCCTTTTGCTTGCTTGAAATCCGGTCCTCTAGGGCGGATAAGATGATTGAGTTAGCTCATAATCTTGGTTATAATAACCGCTTCTTGGTCGACCCCATTGGGTTTGCAGGAGGCCTTCTGTTGTTTTGGAAACAAGGTCATATTGACCTTGATGTGGTTAGCCACAATTCGCAGGCTATTCATGCCAGAGTGAATTGCCAACCTGTTAATTGTTTTATTACCTTTGCCTACGTTAGACCTAATATGCTTGCCAAGTGTAGGTTTTGGGACTATTGCAAATCGCTGGCATCTACTATACGAGAGCCATGGATGGTCCTTGGCGATTTTAACGATATTGCAGGTAGCGATGAACAGTGGGGTAGCGCTACGGTGAACCCCAACTAACACCAAAGATTCTTGGAAGCTTACAAAAATTGTAATCTTTTAGACCCGGGGGCTGTGGGGCCTACTTTCACTTGGCATCGGGTTGTGGGAAACAGAGTCGTTCAAATAAGACGACTTGACAGGCTTCTCTGGAACGTGGAGGCCCAGTTAGCTTTCCTAGAGGCGAAAACAGTTGTTCTACCTCGCCTCTATTCTGACCATAATCCCATTATGTTTACAGAAGAAGCGGGATCCCCTCCTGATAGAAACTTGCGGCCGATCCGTTTTGAAGCAGCCTGGCTTAATAGGGAAGATTATAAGCAAATTTGGAAGGAGGCTATCGAGAATGGGATCAAACCAATGACAGAGATCATTACAAGTGTTACCCGTAAAAGCATCCTTTGGAACCGTAATGTTTTTGGCAACATTTTCAAGAGGTAGCAGAAACTTGTTAATGATATTCAGATGACTCAAAATAGGAACAACTTTGCCTCCTCTCATGCTCTCCAACAAAGAGAGAAGAGTCTGATTAACGACCTAAACGATGTGCTAGACCAAGAAGAAGCCTTTTGGTTCCAAAAATCGAGGATGGATTGGATTAAGGACAGTGATAGGAATACCCGTTTCTACCACAGCGCAGCTATGATTAGGAGAAATAAAAATCGGATCAGATTTCTCAAGATTAACGGGGCTTGGACTGACAATCATGCTTCTCTTAGCAATCACATTACTAACTTTTTCACTTCCCTTTTTTGCAGGGTTGATACCAGTGGAGTAGGTAGCTTAGCACCGGTCGTAGAGACCAATACTATCTCCCCCGCCCAGGCTACAAGGCTGGTCCGTCGTGTCTCTCTGGAAGAAGTAAAAAAGGCGATCTTCGGCATGAAGAAATACAGGAGTCCGGGACCGGATGGCATTCCGGCAGTCTTCTATCAACATTTTTGGAGTGATATGGGTCCTTCTCTGACGAACATGGTTAACCAGGCCCTGGAGACTGGCTCGGTCAACAACTCCTTGCTTAAGGCCTTTATGACGCTCATCCCGAAGAAAGAGGCCCCTGAGACGGCAGCCGATTTCAGACCTATTACTCTCCTGAATGTGGCTTTTAAGGTCATTTCAAAAGTCCTTGTTAACAGGTTACGACCTATCATGTGTAGGATTATCGGCCCCCACCAAAACAGCTTTCTCCCTGGGCGCTCCACTATGGATAACGTGGTCCTTACGCAGGAAGTGGTTCATACCATGAGAGCAAAGAAAGGTAATAAGGGCTTTATGATAGTCAAGGTTGACCTTCATAAGGCTTATGATAGTGTCTCCTGGTCCTTCCTGGAGGACACTTTGGATAGATTCGGTTTCCCCAGACCTATCACGGATCTCATTCTCTACTCTCTTCGAGAAAGCGAGATCTCGATTCTTTGGAATGGCGGCCGTCTCCCCCCCTTCAGGCCGGGCCGAGGCCTTAGGCAAGGGGACCCGTTGGCCCCCTATCTCTTTAACCTTGTTTTGGAAAGACTTTCTTATGATATTCAGAGTAAAGTGGTTGCAGGGGTGTGGAAGCCGATAAAAATCTCAAGAGGAGGGCTCGGTGTATCCCATCTTTTCTTTGCAGACAATCTTATGCTGTTTGGAGAGGCCACGGAACGCCAAGCAAAAGTCATGACTGACTGTCTCAATGCCTTTAGTGCGGCCTCGGGTCTCAAAGTTAACCTAGCCAAGTCCACTACTTTCTGTTCGCCCAATGTCAAGAATGAGAGTAGAAGTCGTATCAGGGACATTACGAATATACCAGTTTTTCCTACTATGGGATCCTACCTAGGCATGCCAATCCTGCAGAAACGTGTCTCTCGACACACCTTCTCTACAGTAGTGGATAAAATGCGTAAGAAATTATCAACCTGGAAAGCTAGCGCTCTTAGCATGGCAGGCAGACGTATCTTGGTTCAATCCTCACTCGCTTCTGTCCCAACCTACACCATGCAGTCGCTGGCAATCCCGGTAAGTACTTGTAATGACATTGACAAAGTTTGCAGGAATTTCTTGTGGGGCCACGATGACAACTCGAGAAAGATCCACATGGTGAACTGGTCAGACATCTGTAAGCCGCGAGAGGTGGGGGGGTTAGGCCTCAGGAAGGCACGAGACTTCAATCTAGCTTTCCTAACTAAGATGGCATGGCAACTTTTCACGAACCAGGATAAACTCTGGGTTAAAGTAATGCGGGAGAAATATGTTAAACAAGGCGATTTCCTTCACATTCCAACATGCTCGAATGCCTCGTGGGGGTGGCGAAGTATTCTTAAAGGTAGGAATGTCCTAGTCAACAGTCTTAAATGGAGAGTTGGCGATGGAAGAAACATCAACTTTTGGAATGACTGGTGGTCTGGAGAGGGCCCTCTTGCTACCACCGTTATCAATAATGGATCGAGGGACACAAGAAACACGAACGTGTGTTCTTTTATTACGCCGCAAAAATCCTGGGACATTCCAGCCTTGACCAACGTTCTCCCTCCACCAGCGGTTAATGACGTTCGGGCGGTCCCTTTACCGTGCTCTCCAAATCAGGTAGACTCGCTAACTTGGCCTCACTCAAACTCTGGACAGGTTTTGGTCTCTTCTGCCTTCGCTTTTATTTCAGGTCATGGTGGATTAGAAGATACACATACTTGGATTTGGAAGGTTCCCTGCGTGGAGAGAGTCAAACTCTTCCTTTGGAAGATCGCCACAAATGGGCTCCTGACTAATGATGAACGTCGGCGTCGGGGTCTTACTGACAACGCGGTTTGCCCAAGATGCGGAGAGGAAGACGAGACGTTAGACCATTTTTTGCGGCGGTGCGACTTTGCGGCTCATTGTTGGGACCTGTCCTCGACTCCGACAAGCTTTCGCGTAAGTTTCCATCTGCCGATATTGTCATGGCTGGAGAATTTATGTTCAAGAAGTTATGATGATAATCACGGGGGTGCTTGGAGGATTACCTTCCCATACGTCTTATGGAATCTGTGGAACGCACGAAATAATCATGTCTTCAACAACTTGTGCTCACCAGCGGAAGACATCGTGAAAAAAGCGGAGCTAGAAGCAAGAGAAGCTCATCGGTTCCTCCTGAAATGCTCTGGCCCGCTGCATGCAAGACAAATCTGGGTCTCTTGGTCGCCACCACGGCCTGGCTATGTCAAATTGAATACTGATGGCGCGAGGAAGGCTAGTTCGGGATTAGCTAGTGCGGGAGGTCTTCTTAGAGATAATACAGGAAACTGGCTGGTGGGCTTCACGGCAAACCTTGGTAACACAACCTGTTTCAGAGCAGAACTATGGGGCCTTCGAGAGGGTTTAATCATTGCCAAAAACCGCGGGGTTACTCATATCGTCGCTGAATCGGACTCAGAAGCCGTGGTGAATGTGTTAGACAAGGACTCTGGTGCAGGAGACTTCGCCTCAACGCTGGTTATGGATTGCAGGTTACTCCTCAGGCAATTCCATGACGCCAAGATCAATCATGTTTTCCGGGAAGGTAACCAATGCGCTGACTTCCTGGCAAACTTCGGGCAACAAGCGACCTGGGGGACATCACTTTTAGACCAACCGCCGGATGACTTGCGAGATCTTCTGGTGCGCGATACGCATGGCATTGCCAATAGTAGATGGCGGTAGTTTTGGGGGACCTTTAAAGGCCCCTTTTTCTCACCAAAAAAAAATGATAGTACATGAGCCTATTTGACCCTTTTGCCGTATATTAATTATTTCAGACATATATTATTTTGTATAATGTACATTCCGTACACGGCATGCTTTGAA
>CM008340.1:5859480-5874929 GCA_002525835.2 Ipomoea batatas
AAATAATTAACATGCTTTGCAATGCTGGCGTATCTTTCACTCATTCTCTCAAATAATCCCACCATCTCTCCAATCATATATAAATCTAATAGAACTTACAGTTAATGTTAATAAAATTTCAAAACATACAAAAACTTAAAAGACAATTTTGCTCTATGAAAAATGCTTCTATCCAAAATTTTTTTTTGTGAAAGTACAAATTTATGAAATTTTAGCACAAGTTACATTTTCATGTTGTATAGGAATTTAAAAATAATATGAAATTGATCTTTACTGTATAATTTTTTTTAAAAAAACTTACAAGTTTCATGGAAGATAAATATAATAAAACTTACAATTAATGTTATACATTTTAAAAACATACAAAAACTTAGAGACAATTGCATCTAATAGAAAAGGTCGAGACAATATACTTACAATTTCTTGTGACGAAATAAAGGTGCTAGGGTAGTCGAATCCACTCGTGTTGACATATTCATTCTCATATGCTAGGTTATGTACCTGTAAAGGATTATTATAAATTCAAATTCTTCTTCTATCACGTCAATTAACTCAATTTTTTTTTAAAACATAAACATAGTAAAAAAAGCATTTCTAGTAATTCATAATTTTGTATCTAATAAATAATGAACCTGCTTTGCAACCTCAGCTACCATAACTTTTACTCAAATAATCCCACCATCAAAACATAAATCTAACAGAACTTACACTGAAAGTTTTTCTTTTTTCCTTTTAAAAGTACAAATTTATGAAGTTTTATGATGCATTCATTGGAACAACATATCACAGACGCAACAAACCACCTGCTGCATGAAGTATTTATACTAGTTCTTTTCTGTTTTCAAATTACTAGCTGTTAGGTTTGTTTTCGTTTTCCCTATTCTTATGCTAATGTTTGTTTATTACTGTTGCCACCTTCAGTATTTAAGGGGGGCTTAAGCTTGAGTTTAGATCATCATTGTATTTTGAATTTGAATTTGAAATTGTCTTATGACATTTGGGAGAAGAAGAACTCCAGTATTCTTCAGTTTAATTATCTGTTTCCTAGCCTTGTTCATTCTACCTACAACCATAGGGAGAAAAACATCCAACCCCATTCCCCCGGCTCGTCCCTCAAGTCCGGTTCGCCCAGTGACGCGTTCTAAAACCCCGGGCCCGCAACATTTTAGCACACCTTACAATTTGAAGTTGTATGGGAATTTAAAAATAATATGAAATTTATCTTTACTGTTTAATTTTTCATAAAAGAAAAAAAAAACCCTTAGATCAGAAGTTCAGAAAAAGAGTATGAAAGTGAGGAACAATTGAAGTTAGAGACATACTGTTGCTTGTGACGGAGGAGGAGTGATGAAGAGGTTGAATCCATTGATTTTGACATTTGTTTTGCCATGCCTTTTCACACAAATCTCTCTTGCAAAATCAGACACACTTTCACTTACATCAAACAGTTCCATCACTTCAAGGCTGTCCATATTAGCAAAATCCTGTGGAATAGTTTCTAGGGAAATACAATTCCTGAGAACTAGGCTTTCAAGAACTGGAAAGCTTTTCTCTAAGTCCACAGCTGTCCAAGTTATGAGGTTCATCTTACCCATGCGCAAATACTGAAGCCCTTTGAAAATAACATCACTACTTAGATTCCAATGTTCCCCTGAGAATGCGTTGTCATCCAACTTGAGCACTTTGAGCTTTTCCAGCAATCCCAATACAGTCATGTCATTCCATTGAAACAATGTACCAGACAAGGTCAACTTTCTTAGTCTTCTTGGAAACTTATCCGACATTGGGACCTTCAACTCTAATTTCTCAGAGTTGCCCTGAAGCTTCAAATTTTCAAGGCATTTTAGCATTTGAATATTGTTGAACAAGCAAATGTTTTGCTTTTTCTCGAGAAGTAGTTCTGATAAGTTCCCACGAACACCTAATTTTTGGAGTTTGGGGGTCTTGTTGAAGATCTTGCTTGTGCAACTTTCTGGTGATATGGTAGAAAGTGTGCGGATATCTGTTTGTTTATGGTGATGCTCGCCTGTTTTGGGAGGAGTGGGTAATTGCGTAGAGGTGTTGGTGTGCACATGCCTTAGCATTTCCATGTTCCATATGCCTCCATTAATTTGTAGTGCCGTTCTTCTGGTTTTTATCACTAGAGTCTCCAACATTGAAAGATGTTCGAATGACTTGGGGAGGGAATTGATATCAGCTGCGATTGCAAGATACTTGATCCTACTGTCTTCGGAATAAAGCTCATTTGGCAGCGAGCTAAACTTGAGGGATTCAATATTCAACACCTCAAGATATTTAAAGGTTTTTAGGATGGTTTCCAACTGCTCTGGCGTCGAATGAATCTCTCTCTTTTGTGAGGACAACAACAAAGAATTAACAAAATTACCATTTTGACGTGGATCCATCGTTTTGTTGAAGAAATTGGAGAATGAATCAGATGGATTTTTGTTTTCTACATCAAATATGTTCACAGTGTAGTAGGAACAAACACGCTTCGAATAAATTCTATTAAATCTTAGCCTCTCATCCATTACCTGGAATAAGTTTTCCTTTTCAGCTTCAAATCTGCAGAAATTATGCAATGTGCCATGAATGTAACATGTTTTGATTTGACCATCTGCACTTCTTTTCTTTACCATCACAAGATTTCTATTAACAAGAACATTCAAATAGTTTGAAGCTTCAACTTCTTTGTCCAAAAGGCCCCACTTCTTTTTAGTTGGAATGAAAGCTTCAGCACTCCATAAACGAATTAACTTCCAAGCAACAATCTCATATCCCATGGGAAAATATGCAAAATATAAGAAGCATTTTTTCAAACTCTCATCAGGCAAATCATCGTAGCTGAACTTTACTAGGTCATAGTAGCTTTTAATTACTAGAAGTAGATTATCAGCCACTCGTTGCCAACCAGCAGAATTTATACAATTGCGTAGGATACCAGCTACCAGTACTAGAGCATGTGGTAATCCATTGCACTTTTCTGCTATTTTTATCCCAAGCTCTTCAATTAATGTGCCAGTGCCACGCCATCCCTTGCCCAAAACATTATTTTTTATTAGCAACCAACCATCATCATTGCTCAATTTTTCTAAACTATGAGATTTCCAAGAAGGATCAACTGCATTGCCACTCCAGGTGGTTACCAACACTCTACTCCCTTTCAAATTTGTAGGGAATGCAACTTTTAAAGAATCCCAGTCTTCGTTTTTCCGCACATCATCCAATACAATCAAGTATCTTTCATCCTCTAATAATCCCTTTACTTTTGCTTCCAACTCATCATCTTCTAACTCCGTGCTAAAGTCTTCTATTTGATTGGAAATTTGATATAGAATGTCAATAAATTTTTGCTTTCTATGAAAACCTCGTGAAACATGAACCCAAACGCAATGTGTGAAATATTTCTGGATTTCTGGGTCTTCAAAAATCTTTAAAGCAAATGTAGTTTTTCCTGTACCAGCACTCCCCACAATTGGGATGACAAAAAAATCTTTTGTGGATGCTTCCATTAATAGAGTTTTTATGGTTTTCAAATCATCATTAAAGCCAACCATCTTGTTTCCACGTAACTCTGCGCGAACCTGAAAAATCATGAATACTAATCAAGTAGGGTGGGAGGAGGCCAAGGATTCACTTCCCAATCATTAGTACAATTGAAGGAATATAACTAACTAATTTTTATTGAAACAATGGGATTGAAAGAAGCACTTACAATAAACAATATCTTCTTTACACGCGGTAAATTCATGTTCGATCAAATAATCTTACCTCCCCATTCAATTCACATATATCAACAAATTTTATAAAGATTTATACATATGTATATTCTGCTTAGAAAACAAAATTATAATTTTTTTCACAAGATTATTTGTTTTAATACACTTATACTGAGAATTTTTAATTTCTTGACTTTATCCATGCACTATGATTGTCATGGGTTGAGATAAAATTCTAGATGTGATAAATAAACTTATAAAGAATTTTAAAATTTGTTCTCAATTTTGAAGAAAATTCTTTTTGAGATAGGGTAAAGGGGGTTAATCTCTCAACATAACATTTTAAGACTATGTTAAAGTGTTAACTAGATAGTCAAAATACTTTAGAAATTTGTATTAGTAGTGACAATTTTGATGCGCAAAAACCTTTTAAGAAAGAATAGAAATATGAATGCAAAGTGAGAGAGAAGAGATTTATAATGGTACGAAAGTTGTGTAATTTCTCTATTCCACTCTTTTACTTTATACACTAGGAGGAAAATCCATTACTAACTTTGTCTTCCACGAATTACACAAATGAACCAAACTTGTGCTTTGTTGGTCCCAAAACTGTGATAAATCATAAATGTCTAGTGGTGGGTGAATAGAATTTTATAGTTAAATACTTTTTTCAAATTATGGTCCTTGTAGATCTAATCAAAAATAGGATTTTATTTCTCTTGAATCTTCTAATCAAAAGATCTGGTCTTGTAGATCTAAGTCTTGCGTCCGAAAAAACTTACTAACGACATAATTTATTATGCAGATCTTTCTTAAAGGATTTCAGAAGCTCTAGCTAATCGGTCTTGATACCATTTTGAATTTGAAAGATTTAAAGGCTTGATGGGTATAGAATAACAATCACCGCCAATTAGGTTAAAGCAAAGATAAAGAATCAAGGAATAAGAAAATCTACATTAGACTAAAAGATTACAATATATTACTATAATTTTATGTTTTTAATGAAGAAACACACACACACACACACACATAGGAATATGTTGTCTCATTGTAACATTAGCCTATATGTGTAAGTGTGTGTCTTCTCAAGTGAATGAGTAACAAACACAAACAGACAACATGATGGCGCGCTCGAATGCAAAGTTTGGCAACTCAAGATTTCATTCAAGATTCATCTTCTAATGAAGAGGTTCTACAAGAGTTGTTCATACCTAATGAAGGTCATGGGGCTGAAAAGAATGAATAGGAAGGTGAAGAACTTGAAGGACAAGATGATGAAGTGTGTGATGAGTGCATTGACATGGAAACCTTGAGTTAAGAAGACGATGATGTGAGAAAGTAAGGGAATGATGATAAGTAACAACTTAGTTTGAAGATGGTTCAATTGAAGAAGTGCTCAAGAAAGATGAAGTTGATAGAATGCCCTTCTTTGGATGACACTTCCTTATCTGAGAATTTTAGAAAAATTTGTGACTGAGAAGTGTCAATGTTCTTGAAAGTAGAGGCCTCCATTAGCTCATTTTTATGTCTAATGATTCTTCCTTCATATTGATGCATAAAGAAGATCCAAGGTTCTCTTTACTTATTTAAGAAGAGGAAAATCTAAAGAAGAATGTGAATGGAGACTTTGAGATTGATCAATCTCATCTCTACTACTAAGAAGCTATGTTTAGGAAGAAATCATTGGTTGATTTATGGATAAAAATGGATTTGAGGAAGAAGCATGCTTGATGTTTGATTATTAATGTTATATCAAAATAAATTAAAAATACTTTTACATATCAATTTATTCTTCCAATTTTTTTTATCAAACTTTGGTTCGCACATGAGAATCGAAATCGGAATTGGTATATCAAATACTTGATAATGGTTATGGGTTTTGGTGAAAGTATTTTGCATGTTTGGTAGTAGGGTGGAATGGTAATGATTATTAATAATTGGGGAAGAGGAGTAAGGGAAATGAAACCTTTATTTTATTAGGGAATGTGTTTTGCAATTAATGGGGTAATCAAAACCCATAGTAAACCTATCAACCAAACAATAACAATGACTGATAGCTAAACCTGTTACCAAACACACCCTTAGATGGTAAAGAATGACCTTATTTATGACTTAAGTGTGTAGTGTTCAAATCTCACTAAGAGCTGCTATTTTGTTTTATTTTAGACATTAAAATAATATGTTGGTGGCATGATTAATTATTTTTAAATATAGTTCAAGATCAATTTTCTAATAAACAAGGTTCATTATAAAATTAAATGTTTAAAAGCATAATCTGCGCAACATAAACATAAATTAAATTCCAATATTGATGTAAGTGAATATGATGATTTGAAATATTATAATTTGGAAATAGTTTTCGTGGTACCTTGGGATGTCGCATATCTCTAAGTTTGTTGTAGTCCTCCAAGAGGTGTAGAAGGTCTTTAGTGTGGTCTTCGCTAATCCTTTTCACTTTTTCCTTAATGAACTGGATCTCACTCGCATAGGAATTGGGCTTTGCACGATGTGCAATCTTATTCAAAGATTTTGCCAAGGCATTATTTTCATGCTTCTTCTCCTGTGCAAAGTAGTTGGTAACTGCATCACTGGCTTTATACACAAGTATTTGGAATTTTTTGACTATTACTTCCAAAACACGGTGTTCATTGGCATTTGGGTTCTTGCAAGCTTTCATCAAATTCTTCGTAAATGTTTTGATCTGGGAGGTCATGTCCTTTATCTCAAACACTATGTCACGAACCCCGTTGACATTATTGTCTTCTATTTTTTGGTGCAGCATGTTTACCTCCTGCTCTATACCCTTTATCACACTGTCATACATTGTCGATTTCTGTATTTACGAGGAAATAGAAATTTCAAGTGTGTTACAAATAATATTTAATAAATTTTGATAGTACTAAGTAAATTGTATAATTACATGTGCATTATATGCAGTTAATATATTATGTGCATGCAGGACCGTTCCTAAGAAAATTGGGGTCCTGTTCAAAAATTTAACATGGGCTCCTTTTATATAATTGTAAATATATAAAAGATATATTATATTATATTATATCAAAATAAATAATAGTCTATAAAAAATTTTCATTCAAATTTTCACTTGAGAAGTGACATTTATCTTCTACGGGTATATTTAGGTGTAAAATCATTCACCAATTCGTTGAGTTTTTCTTACAATAAATATACTTAGCTTAATCATAAGTAAGATTTCAACAACTAAAATTTTGTAAAACTTTTTTTATGCATAAACAACAACAATGAAAACAGTTAAGACTAGTTGATATTGCAATTGTCACATCAAACTACAATAAATTATATTATACTTCACCTATCAAAAAAAAATTACTAGCTAGCTAGGGATAGTTATTGAATTAATAATTTAAAATTTTGAATAAAATTTAAGAATTAAAATATTTAACTTACATACTTTCATCCTTTTATCGTGAAGAATAAAAAAATTGAGAATACCAAATGCAGAAAAACACACTTCAAATTAATGATTACTGAGATCGAATTTCTGCCTTAAATTTTGAATATTACGTGTATACACTATAATAGGAATAAAAGTAATTTTTGACTCTTTATTTATAATAATTTTAAAATAGTCAAATACATCTGCCTCAATTCCTATAAGTTATAGGACTATAACTATATACGTAAATCAAGTCCTTAAAAATTAAGAATTTAAACTTTTTAGAATTTTAAATCGTGTTTATACATAAGTTACACCAACACTAATATATAAAACATAAAAATACAATAATTTATTTTGTTTTTTAATAAAAATGCCCCCAAAACTTGGGGGCACAGACACCATTGTGGCAATGTACATATTCATTCGTAAAATTTGGGGGCCCCCAATATTTGGGGGCCTTGTGTGCAGGGGGCGGCACTGTATGCATGCATTTAATATATAATATGTATGTAATTAAGATTTATGTATGTGTTTATAAAGCTAATAGCTATTTTATTAAACATATTTTTATAATTAGCTAATTGTATTAGCTAGTGAAACCCGTTAACCCAATCTGCTAACATTATTTGCCAAAGATTCCCGCAAATTATATCGTGGACCGCGGTCCCAAAACGACGTCGTTTTGATTAATGAAACAGACGGATGAATTCGCGTCACTCACTTTGTTTTCATATATACTGCACTTTCTTTTCATATATACTGCACTTTCTTTTCAACACAACTGCAGTTCCCTTTCAACACAACTGCAGTTACTTTTTGATATAACTACAGTTGTATATTATCGAATGAAATTATAGTTATATCAAAAAATAACTGCAGTTGTGTTGAAAGGGAACTGCAGTTGAGTTGAAAAGAAAGTGCAGTATATATGAAAAGAAACTCGCTCCACTTAGCATACACGCCCCTTGATTTGTCACCAATTTCTCCCTCCCTGGACCCGATCTGTCACCTACCACCCACTACTCCCCTATATATGTCCGGGGCGGCTACACAGGGAGGCCGCTTGCCCTCAACCTATATATATGTTGCTCCTCAAACAACGTAACATTGAACACGTACAACTAACTAACTTTTCCCACCAAGCACTCAACACATGCATGAAGCAAAAATTTGGAAACTTGTAACCTCATGAAATCCATAAAAATTTTTTATCATCAGCTTTAACTAACAAATTAAAGATGCCAACATATTACCCTATTACCTTTGAAACAAATTTGAAATATATATGATAATAATTTGAGGATAGTTTTTGCGGTACCTGGAAAATTAGAGCATTCTTTTCATAGTTGCAGAGGCTTTCGAGTTCCTTTTTGTATTCACCCTCAATCGTGTTCACCTTTGTCCTAAGAGACTGGATCTCACTCTCACAAGATTTGACCTCTCTTCTATAGCATAGTGGTACCAAAAATTTTCTGAAGGTTTTGTCTTCATAGTCCAAATTCTGTAGCTTGTCAACCGCATCCTGGGCTTCATTCACAATAGTTTGAAAGTTCTTCACAATTAAAATATTGACAGATTCAGTTGGGTTCTTGTAAGCTTCCTCCAGCCTAGCATTAAACATTTCCATGTCGGAGGTCCAATTTTTTATTTCCCACCCTAGGCCACCATTACCAAGATCACACCATTCTACTTGTCCAACCAGACGATTTACCGCCTCGCTTACCGCTTGCTCTATCAGTGTGTCCCTGGCTGCCGTTATTGCTCCCTCTCTCTAAACAATTAACAAATGCATTATGGTTTTAAAATATAACTTACAGCTCTTCTTTTCATTCAAATATTATTTTTTATTATTACTACACAAAAAATTTATTAATTTTTTTACTCGTAACAAACTAAAGATTATGTAATAAAAGGATTAATTGCTTTTACAACTAAAGATTTTATTTTATCCAATATATAACCAATTGGAAAATTAATACTACCTCCGTCCCAAAATGGTTGTCTGGTTCGTTTAACGAGGCTTGACTGAAGTAATTTTTAATCTAATTTTTCATATTATTAAGTTTAGCATTACTATATAAAATTTATATATTTAGAAACTACATTAAAAGTACTATTAAACACAAAAAATTAAATTTAAAAATAATAAAAAATTACTAAAGTAAATAAGCAAAAAAGGAATAGTTGGTTTGACCAATGAAGTAAATAGGACAGGTAAAATGAGACAGAGGGAGTATTACATTTAGGGTATGTTTGGAAACCAAAAAAATATTTTCTTGAAAAATGGTTCATTTTTAAGAAAAATATTTCTCTTTTATGATATATTCTAATAAAAATCATAAAATTCTCTTTTTTTGGGGGTCAAAGTCAAAAGGCTAAAATTTTTATGTTTGATTTATTTTTAAAATTTAAAAATAACAGAAATTTATTACAACGTAATAATTTATAAAATACTAATTATTTTAATAATCATAATAATTATAACACATAAATATATAATAATACTAACTAGATAAATCAATCATAAATATTTTTTTAAAATATAGATTAGAGTTTAACACAATAAAGTTTCATACTCAAACTAAAAAAAAAATGATCTCCCAATATCTAATAAAGTCTAATTCTCCACCCAACATAACCATAACTGTATAAAATTCATTTATTTATTTTAAATTAAAAATCATTATTTTAATACTTAGTAATTGTAATTTTTGAACATACTCTTATTCAATTACTTAATTAATAGTTAACTACATTATTGATTCTATGTCAAAATTAAAAAAAAAAACTAATTATCTTCAATATTTTATTTATTATTACCTCAATTATTGATTATTATTTTTTAAGAGGTTAAACTACGTACGTGTGTGTGGCTTTGTACTTAGAATATAACTTTATTTATATCAAGTTAATTAAAGTTATAAACTAAAATTTATACAGTTAATTAATTAGTTATATTAACAATAATTACAATAAAAAGATGTAATAAATAATTTTTAAATTGTGACTCATTATTATAAAAAAAAATGTAAATTTATAAATGTAATTATTCCTAATTAATGAAATTGAAAAATAAAAGTAACAAAAAATTAATCTTTTATTTAAAAAAATATGGGCCATAGACCAATTGGACCAAGATTTTTTATTGTATGTCCTGGCCCAAATTTTAATTGAGCTAGTTTAGTCTAGTCTAAATAGTAAATGGACATATGGATGACTAACTAACTCATTTGACATCACCCAAAGAGTATGAGAGAGAGAGCCAAGCTTGGGAAAATGATTGAGAAAATGTTACACGGATAGAAAATCTTGAAAGACGTTCTACATGAAAACCATGACAAAAAGTTTACACAACATATATAGAGATGATTGAGCAAAGAGATCAAGAAGACAGAAAGTTAGTATTATAGGGAGTTTCACATTGGATAGACGAGATGAAGGAAGCTAACGAAGTGAATAGATGAGATGCATCCAAACAGGAAACTGATGAAGCAGTGAATTGGAATGAGCATAGAGATGATCTAAGACTCATATGAGAGAATGCGTTAAAGGACAAAATGTTTCAATTACACTTTTGCATATAATTTGGTAACTAATTTAGACACATTTTTAAAGAGTTAATACCCAATATAGTCCTTGACTATAGTAGTTTTACTCAATTTAGTCCTAAATGACTTTTTGTGCTTAATTTAGTCCTCGACTTTGATGGTTTTACACAATTTAGTCCTCTTGTTAAAAATTTTGTTAGTTGACGGTTAGAAATAGGGTCATAATGGTAATTTCTCATCATTCATCCCATTTGGGATGATTCCTTATTCTTCCCCTTATTAAGATCAACGCAAAAATGCAAATTTTCATACCAAATCAACTTCAACCCTAAATAAATAAATACAGAGTAAATAAATATTTGGGTAAAAATATTTACATTTTTTACGTGGATCTTAATAAGGGGAAGAAGCAAATGGGACGAAGGATGAGAAATTACCATTAGGACCCTATTTCTAAGCGTCAACTAGCAGAATTTTTAACAAAGGACTAAATTAGGTAAAATCATCAAAGTCGAGGACTAAATTGAGCACAAAAAGTCATTTAGGACTAAATTGAGTAAAACCACTATAGTCGAGGACTATATTGGGTATTAACTCCATTTTTAAATTTGTAGAGATGGGAGTTGGCAAATTATTGTGTGGACCATGGTCCACATAGTGCTATGTGGATTATAATTAAAAGTACATTTTTAATATACTAAATGTACATTATTTGTGTACTGAATGTACATTATACAATATAATGTACATTCAGTACACAAATAATGTACATCCTTTGAATATAATGTACATTATTTTTATATTGAATGTATATTATTTGATAGTATAGTCCACACAATAATGATTAGATGAGAGTTTTAGTAGGGCTCATGAATAAAAAAAAAAAAAAAAAAAAAAGAGAAACAAACAAACAAACAAACAACTTGGTACGCAAGCACCCCTACACGCGCTTGCACAACGTGTTTACTGCTTTTTTATTTTCCATTTTTTCCACATTTTTCTCCCAGTTGACAAAAACTTGGCAAACTTATACTAACCATTAATGGTGATGCTCTAACTATTGTGTAGGAAAAATGTTATTTGTACTCTCATTTTCTACTCCCAATTTTTAACCCAGCATACAAAACTTTGATCTAGACACTTTATTGAGACGCACATAAAAAAAATAGCTTATCAAACCTTGTCACACTATAGAGTAAAATTAAGGGGTAAGATTTCACAGTACAAGTGGTAAAACTCATTGTGTAGTTAATAAGTGTCAGAACTTAGAACAAGTAGTAAGAATTACTCCGTATCTATTGTCCAACAATCAATATCGAAAACGAAGACCCAAAAATGAAACCTTGGAAATGTTTTCTTTTCAACAGTAGTTTATCATATCACAAAGGTACTTTAAAAGTTAAAAAATTGATCTCCACTTTCCACCCAATTAGCGTTGATTGCATAGATTTTTACAAAGCATTAATTTGAACTTTTCTTTTATGGCATATTAGAATTGAAGCTCCTGGCAAAATAATAAATGGGGAAGAAAAACAATTACCTTTTGAGAGGTTATGATGAGCTTGAATCCATTGTTCTTTATGCTTTTTCGTATTTCTTCTGCGGACTGAGTTGCACTTTCACTAACGTGAAATAATTCCATCACCTTAAGGGTATGTACGTTAGCAAACTCTTCTGGAATTTTTTCTATGACATAGCAATTCCGAAGGATTAGACTTTGTAAAGCTGGGAAGCTATTCTCAGTGGCCAGCTTCCAAGTTACTAGATTCGTCCTTCCAATGCGCAAATATTGAAGCCTTCTGAAAACAACATTATTGTTTAGTTCCCAACTCTCCCCCTTGAATGCATAGTCATCCAACTTCAGCACCTCAAGCTCCTCCAACGATCCCAATATTGCCATGTCTTTCCACTCAAACAATGTGCCGGAGAAGCTCAACTTTTTTAGCCTACGTGCAAACTTGTCTAGCATTGGGACCGTTAACACTTTGTCATACTGGCCATAGAGTTTCAAGTTTACAAGGCACTTTAGCATTTGAAGATTGTTGATCAAGCAAATATTCTCCTTTTCCTCTAAAAGCTGTGATATATTTCCACGAACACCCAATTTTTGGAGATTGGGGGTCTTGCTAAAGATCTCTTTTGTGCAGCTTGCTGGCGATATTGTAGAAAGTGTGTGTATGTCTTTTCCTCCGGAGTTAGTTTTGCTATTTGTTTCTAGAGGAAACGGTAATTGTGCAGAGGTGTTGGTGCGTATATGCCTTAACTTTTCCATGTTCCATATGCCTCCTTCAATTTGTAGTGTCCTTGTTGTGGTTTTGATCACTAAAGTCTCCAATTCACGAAGACTTCTGAATGATTTTGGGAGGACATTGAGATTGCCTGAGATAGCAAGATACTTGAGTAGATACAAGCTATAAAGCTCATTCGCCAAGTCCTTATCCAGCAGGTCATTGAACTTAACATATTCAATATTCAACACCCTAAGAAGTGGAAACGTGTTTGCGATGGCCGCTAATTGATCTTGTTTAAAAGGAGTCTCACTCTTTTGTGGGGAAGACAGAAACAAAGAATGTATATGTTTGCCAAATGGGGAAAAACTCCTTTGGTTGTAGCAATTGAGGAACAAGCGGGATGATTTATTTTCTCCATCAAATATGTCTGCAGTAAAGGAGTGAAAACAGAGACGACGTGTTGAAGAAGCATTCTCATCTAATCTTTGCCCCTCATCCATTAGAAGGAATAAATTTTTCTTTGCAGCTTCACTTTTGCAGAATTCATACAATGTGTCATGGATGCGGCATGCTTTGATGTAACCATCTGCTCTTCTTTTTATCACCATCACAAGATTTCTATCAATAAGATCATTCAAATATTTTTGAGCTTCAACTTCTGCATCTAAAGAGTATCCCCACTCATCTATGGTTGGAATGAATTCTTCAGCAATCCACAAACGAATCAACTTCCAAGTAGCAATCTCATGTCCCATGGGAAAATATGCAAAATATAGGAAGCAATTTTTTAACTTCTCATGAGACAAATCATCATAGCTCAACTTTAGTAGTTCATGATAGCTTTGGTCTTCTCGATTAATTTCCAGAAGTGGATTCTCAGCCACTCTTCTCCAATCATCTGAAGTTATACATCTGCCTAGGATACCAGCTACCACTACTAGAGCAAGTGGCAATCCCTTGCATTTTCTTGCTATTTTTTTCCCAAGCTCTTCTAATGCGTCAGTGCATCCCTCTGCACTAAATACATTATTTTTTATTACTGACCAACCATCCTCATCGCTTAACTTTCCTAAATTATGAGATTTCCATTTAGAATCAACCACATATCCATATCGGCTGGTCACTAATACTCTACTTCCATTGAAGTTTTCAGGGAATGCATTCTTTAACAAATCCCAATCTTTTTTTTCCCATATATCATCTAATACAATGAAGTATGTTTGATCCTCCAAAAGGGTCTTTATCTTACCTTCCAACATTTCTTCAGTCATAGTGCTAAAGTCCTCTGTATGCTTGGTAATTTGATATATGATGCTGATGAATTTTTGTTTTCTATCACAGAATTTTGTAACAGGAACCCAAATGCGAAGGGAATTGCAGTGAATGTCTGGGTCTTCAAAAATCATTGAGGCAAATGTAGTTTTTCCAGTACCAGCCATCCCAACAATTGGAATGACAATCAAATTTTTGGATGCCTCTAAGAAACGCTTCTTTATAATTTGAAAATCCTCTTCAAAGCCCAATACCTTATTTTTCTCTATCTGTGGTCGAACCTGAACATTTAAAGAAGAGAAATTTAAAAAAAATAAAAATTATTGATTAGTGTTAAGATGATAATCCTTCAAAAAAAAAAACTGCTTAGATGATAAACCAAAGATTTAATTCATTTGTAAATAATACGTGTTATACATACCCTTAATTCAATGTTCAAACTATCTTTAAACAAATTCTAAATTTTGCTTTTGAACCTTGATGCAAATACCTTATTCAATTTTAACCATCTAAAATGCCAATCAGGCATCAGCCCTAATTATCTATCATAGGAATTAAATTTGTAACTTGATTACTGCAAGAGTTTATGGTGCTCTATAATTTTTTTTTCTTTTTTGTGCAAGGACGATGAAAGCACCAACATTACGACCGCAATAGAATTGCAATGGATACATGCCTTTAAAGCAAGAACTGCCTCTATTTGTTCACAATATGAGTATGTGAGAGCTCTAGGACGAATAACAAAGGAATCAAGGAACAACTAATATATTTGTATAATATTTACAATACATGGCAAATTATGTTATGGATCCGGGTCTATCTTGCACGGTGGACCTAAATCCAAAACGCGCGTCTAGAATAACGGTGCCGGCAGTGATACTATTTTTTCAGTTGAAATATTGAGTTCTGTAATTGTGAATATAAAGTTCTTTAATTGCGAATATAGAGTTATAAAATTGTGAATATAAAGTTTTGTAATTGTAAATATAGATTTCTATAATTGTGAATATTGAGTTCTGTAATTTTGTATATTGAGATTTAAAATTGTGAATATATTTAGTTCTAAAATTGTGAATATAGAGTTCAAAAATTATGAATATAGAGGATCAAATTCTAAGGACAAACGGCAAGAAAGAAAGCAAATTTTTTTAAAATTCAGACAGCGTCATTTTGAATCAAAATGATGTCATTTTGGACCCAGGTCCATGGCATAACAACTGACAATACATTAGGCCTAACATATTGATGGGCCATGGAACCA
>CM008340.1:5875588-5894294 GCA_002525835.2 Ipomoea batatas
CTTGGCCATTTTAACCTTTACCCACATTTGTTCAACAATATCTCCCATCACTGGATTATAGACTTGACTTTTACCAACCTCTACTAACATCTAGGATAGAATATAAGCATATCTTTCATAGGTATCTATGGCACCTTGTACGATGGTGTGGCACGAAAAATAACTCAAAATGTTCATAAGTTTGTCATATTCTCTTTTGGCACCACAAGTGATCATATTGCAAAAGCTCCTTGATAAGTGCAAAACATGCTACATTTATAGGGTCGTTCTCGGGTCACATTGCACGTACTTGCTAGCTTTTGTGATTGACTTGAGCTTTAATTGCATTAAAATGCTTGTTAGTGCCATTGGACCCTAGTCCACACGTGTTTGATCATTTTGTAGGTAAAACGTTGTGCAAAGAGGTGAAAAAGACATGAATTTCAAAGAATGATTCACGAGCCAAAATTGGAAGAAAAGGCCAGGCCCGGACGCGCATGGGACGCGCGTCCGCCCAGGCGTCCACGTCCCAGATCAGCAAGGCTCGAAGCGGACGCCCAGCGGACGCACCCGGACGCCCCGCGTCCAGAAAATTGCTCTCTGAAGTTTGCAAAGTCTGCTTAGGACGCGGGTTGGACGTGGACCGGACGCCTCACGTCCGAAAAACACCTCTCTGAAGTTCGAAATGTCTGCTTAGGACGCACAGCGGACGCGGGTCGGACGCCCGCGTCCGATCCCAAGGTCTCTCCGAAGTCGCGAAGCCGCGCACAACATCCCACTGGACGCGCATCGGACGCGCGTCCAGTCGGGCGTCCACATTGGCGGTTGGAGCGATTTAAATAAGGATTTGGGGGCATTTTTCAGAGGAGCACTTCATTCATCCACCATTCCACACCTTAGACTTTCTCTCTCTAAGATTAGCCTAGAGAGATCTCTCCCAATTCACCTCACATTTCAATTCCTAGTTTAGATTAGAATTAGAGAATTGTTGCAAGATTGTAATCTACATTCAAGTTCAAGATTGAAGTTCAATTTCAAGTTCAAGTTCAAATTCAAAGTTCAATTCCTAGCTAAGTCTTCGTTTTAATTTCTTGTCATTACTTTTGCTTTTGCTATTTCAATTCCAAGCATGAGTAGGTAAATCTTTGTGGATTTGGATTGAGCAATGTTGTATGGATGTTCTTGAGCTTTGAATTGATTAATTAGGTTTTGCAATTGCTTTGATTATGAGCTTGATTGTGTGATTGGTGATCCTTTTTTACTCTTGTGTGGGAATGATCAACCTATGTGAGAGGTGTTTGGAGAAGGAGTCTCACCTACGAGAGTAGGGTTACTCCATAGCTTAGCCTAGCACATTTCCTTCCCACCTTCGAGAGAAGGGGGATTGGAAGGCAAATAGCACACCACGTGTTCGATAATTTGCCTCACCTAGCCTAGTTGCCATGAGAATGGGACTATGGACTAAGTGATAGGTCAATGACCACGAGAGTGGCGTTGGCATAGTTGTCTTGCTTCATTTTCATTATCTAAGCATTGCTAGCCTAATATCTTAGGAAATCAAGGACACCTATATGAGTTGCAAGATCCAAATCCTCTTTTTCCATTTGATTGTTTCAAACGTTTTGTCCCTTATTTTCTTAATAATTCATGCACACTTTCTACCTATGATTGGATTAGCTTTCACACACTAAACACTCTTGTGCTTAATCTCCTTACCACTCGAATTCCCTCCTTGCCATCCGTTGAGAACGATACTCGGATATCTTTCCGTTTTAAACACCTCTTTCTTTCCACCCCCCACTAAACTACATCCATCACTCCTTGTTATCACTCAACTATAAGTCTAAGAGTGTGTTTGGTTCGTACATGATAATTGAAATCGGAATAACAATCAAATACTTGGTAATGGTAAGGATTTTGGTGAAAGTATTTTGTATGTTTGGTAGTATGGTGGAATTGAAATGATTATAAATATTGATGTTTGGTTGTGTATGACCCTATAATGGGAATAAATGTTTTAAAAATATGAAAGCATAAAATCAAGGCAATTGATACTAATATAATGACATCCAAAGCATCAATATGAATAAAAAAAATCAAAAAGAACTAATTCAAACTTAAAAATTAGATTACTAATAACATGGAATGATATCCCCTTTTAATTAGGGAATGAAATTTTTAATTGAAGGAGTAATCAAAATCTATAATCTATATCTTTTTTTTTAGTACTACTGACTCTGAGTCAACAATTGCCTCTACTGAGGCTCGAACCCACTCCCATCATCCATGTGGGAGTGTAAATCGAGACACCGGGTGCCAATAGACCACAATGTCTTTGGCATCTATAATCTATATCTATACTATATATAAAAATAATATCCTCCTCCCAAATTTTTTCGCCCAAACTTAGTGGCATTTTAGTAAAATCAATTATTTTATTCATTTATTAATTTATTAATTAATTATCCATATATATTTATTCATAAAATCAGTCAATTGCTAAGAACATACTAATCTCATTCATCTATAATATTATTATGGTAATATGGTTAATATTAATTGGTAATATATATATATATATATATATATATATATATATATATATAAACAGAAGTGCCTAGACAATTTTTCGTGTCCAAACAGGAGCATTTTGTAAAATTAAACTCAAAATTATTTTAGTAAAATCATTGATTTTATTAATCAATCATATATATTTTCATAAAATTAGCAATCAATAATTATTACAATTAAAATTAATTACACTTTCCTTTGAGATGACCCTTTGTTTCACAATTTTTGTGCTATATATATCACCCTATATTACAGGACAAGCCCAGCTGAATTTATCATTCCATATGACCTAGAGTCTCTAAAAAACAATTACTCCATAGGAATGAGATTTAAAATGAGGTTTGAAGGGGAAGAACCTCCTGAGCAGAGGTATGTCACATGTGTTAGCATTGTTGAGGGTGATGTGTCTTTTTTTCGTATCAATTCTAAACCAGTAACTAATATTATGAGCGTTATATGGTGGTTTTTTTTTTTTAGGTTTATTGGAACTATTGTTGGCATTGAAGATCGTGATCCCAACAAGTGGCTAGAATCAAAATGGAGATGTCTAAAGGTAATACCCTTGTGTTTGAAAGGGAGGGGTTTGGTGATACATTTTTATTTGTGATGCCTAAAGTGATATGTATTGCTATCTTTAGGTGCAGTGGGATGAAACTTCAACGATTCCAAGGCCTGATCAGGTTTCACCTTGGAAAATAGAGCCAACTCTTTCTCCTTCTGCACTAAATCCACTAATTTGTACCAAGTTTTTCCCCCAAAATTTAGAGGCATTTATTATAAATAAATTTCTCTTAAATAATCATACTTTACTATGTGTTTATGTTTATTAGTTATAATGTTATTTATAAACAAGAAAATTGCAAACTTTATTTGCAAAATAAAGTTTATTTTTATAATAATTATAATTAATTTATTTCTCATTTTCTCATATTTATTTTAGTAATAATATAATTATATAAGTCATATTACTTATAGATCTTTTTAAGATAATTTTAGACAAACTAGTGATATATTATTCAATTAATTGAGTAATATTTTTATACTAATAAACCAAACACACTCTAAATTTTGAATTACAAGAACACCAATTCTTTGAAACATTTGGGGAGATGTGACATGATGGGATACACTTCCAGGCATGCTTGGTTGTATGTGTTGGTCCAGTTGGTCCTAGGCATGGAAGGCAAGATGGAATAGACTTTAAACGATTTTTAAAAGAGTTAATTTTAGTAATGGTCCTTTGACTATGTTGATTTTTCAAAATTAATTTTCAATTTGTAATTTGAACAATTTAGGTCCATTGACTTTCAAATTCTTTCTCATATTGATTCTTTCGTCAAATTTTGGTTGAGTTGAGGTCAAATAAAGGTAAAATTGCTCGTTCACCTGTTTAGTGTATTATTACTCGTATTTTTCTTGTCCTATATGCTGTATATATGAAAGCCATGATTGAATACAACCCCTTAGTGTTTTAGATCGAAAGAAAAGTATCATCAGTTACCATCATATTTTTATTTACTTCAACACCCATGACACAAATTTATGAAAAATAAAAAATACAATTCGTCCTTCAATCCGACCAACATCACGAGGACTGTAGATCTGGCAACTCCCTTCACCATCTCAACATCAACCACAATTGGAAGACAAGTCGCCGATAGCCATGAAATCCCTTGCGGATCACAACAGACAAAACCTCTTTCTCTAGCTTAATTAACACCGCATTGGTCAAAGTGCACCAAGAAAAAGGGATGATGGTTCTAATAGGTGTTCTCTCTAGGCCCCTGTCTACAACGACCCTTAATGCTCTAAATCTTGGATTTCTCAGCAACTTTATTAACTAATTTGATTGCACTGAATAACTTCAATCACACTTTGTGTTTAATATAAAGTCTATATACATTATTGATAAGTGCAAAATATACCACTTTTATAAGGTTATTCATGGATCGTTTAGAATACAAGTTAAAGCTTTTATGAATGTTTTAGTATTAATTTGCATTAGAATGCTTTGTATTGTGTTAGTACCGGTTCCACACTTTACTAATTGTTTTGTAGGAAAAAGAGAGGCATAAAGAAGGAAAAATGACGTTAGTTTGGAGAGGAAACCCGAGGCACATGGAAGAACGAAATCGAAAAGAATCAACGAAGAAAGAAGACCGAAACGGGCGAAGAAACAGAGCCTGGACGCAGGTTGGACGCGCGTCCAGCCCGTNTTAGCCTAGTTGCCATGAGGATGGGACTATGGTCTAGATGATAGGCCAATGACCACGAGAGTGGCGTTGGCATAGTTGTCTTGCCTCATTTTCATTATCTAAGTGTTGCTAGCCTAGTATCTTAGGAAATCAAGGATACCTATATGAGTTGCAAGGTCCAAATCCTCCTTTCCACTTGTTTGTTTCCTTTGTTTGTTCCTTATTTTCCTTAAGTTTCATACACCTTTCTTACCTAGTTTGGGTTATCTTTCAAACACTAAACACTCTTGTGCTTAATCCCCTTACCGTTTGAATTCCCTCCTTGCCATCCTTTGAGAACGATACTCGGAAATCTTTCCGTTTTAACATCTACTCCTTTCCATCCACCGCTAAACTACACCCTTCAATTATACAGTATATAACATATATAGTTTACCGTACTTATGCTCCTCAGAACAATTTCAATACACCATATAAAGTTTGAGTTAAGTATGGAATAAAACAACTAATGTTACTCTGCAGATTCGATAAGTCTACGGTTAAGAGGCAACACAATTGAGAAGAGATCAATTAAGCAAGATATCAACATAACTTCCGCTCCCACAACTATGAGGTTAGAGCATCTCAATTTGTAAATTTTGGTGTAATTTTTTTTTAGGAGAAATCACTTATGTAAAGGAGAGATAATAAAATGGTGTGTTACAGGATAAGTGATTTTAGGGGACTAAGGAGGAGAGAGAAAAAGGAAGCAATTGCGCATTTATGCACGGTAGGCCCGCCCAAAGGGTGTGACGGTGTGTGTACTGGGTGCATAAATTTCTTTTTTTTTTAAACATTTTTTTATTCTGACAATTATGTTTTCTCTTTTTCTTTTTTGCTTTTTCCCTTCTCAAGCATTTTCTCTTTCATTAATCACACCTACAAAAACTCATTAAAATTTAAAGGGGATGCTTTTAGGTATATTGTAGATTTTATTCAAATATTAAACTACACTAAAAGCATAATCTACGCTACTAACCCATCAATGTGACAATATAACCCCATATATATTCAATCATGTAACCAAATACAAAAATACTTCATGAACTCCCAAAATCATACTCAAATATGATCAAATATTTTTATTGCTGCAGAAACCAATAATTTGAAATAGGATAACTTAGCTAGAATTAGATTTTGGGGTACCTGCAAAGTTGTCTCAGGCTTGTTTCGGTCTGTCATTTTGTACTTCATGAGGTATAGAAGTTCGTTTTCGTGGACTTTGTTGATCTTATCCAGCTTAGCCCTGATGGACTGGATCTCATTCGCATAAACATTTATCTTTCCACAAAATGGGATCTTATCCAAAGATTTTGACAAGACATCGTCTCCATGCTTCTTCTTCAGTGCAACATAGTTTGCAATCGTATCCTGGGCTTCATTCACAACATTTGTGAATTTTTTCAATACTACCGTCAAAACTTGGTGGTCATTGGCTCTTGGGTTCTTGGAGGCTTCCACAAGCCTGGCGTTAAATGTTTCGATGTCGGAGGATAGATCCTTTATCTCAGAATCTATGCCACGAACACGCTTCACATTATCTTCTACAGTTTGGACCAAGGCTGTTACCTTCTGCGTTGCCAAATTCTCCATCACTTTGTCCAACACTATCGTCATTGCTCTCAGCTCTCTCTCTCTCTCTCTCTCTCTCAGTGAAGAAATCGGAAATGCAATTATGCAAGTGATGTGTGAGGTGCAAATTCTTCGAGATACAGAGTAGATAAGGTGTGAATAGAAAATAATTATTTAAAACCAGTTGTACTATCAAGTTTTGTAAATAAAAAAATAAAAATTTAAAAATAAGTATTTTCGCTCTATCTATATTTTACATTTTTATGTACCATACTAGCTACCATCTAATTAAATAACTTGCAATCTTAATTTCATTTTTTTATTTTTATCTTTTTTTAATAAGTATTTTTAGAAGAAAAACAGTTAAACACTATCTTTTAAAAGTAATGTAGGTATTTGAAAATGTATGTACTGAGAGCATTTGGGCACATACAGTTATTTGAAATTGCTTACACTATTAATTAACTAAAAAAAACTTTAAAAATAGATTGGTTAAATAAACAATTTTTACAATAGAAAGCATACTAGTCCATTAAGACGTCATCCGTTCCACCACCAAAAATAAAATAAACATATACAATAATTTTTTTAGTTATCTTTTTAAATTTTTGAGTACTATTGACTCTGTTACAATATAGTATTAAGTGTTAACCGAGACACCGGATGCCATTAGACCACAAGGTCTTTGGCAACACATGAGTATTTTTTTTAGATAATATTAGATATCCCTATAAAAATCGCTCTAGTTTTTGTCATTTCTTGATGTAGCAATTTTTAAATTTCAGATTTGGAAAAAAAATTAATCACAAAAATAAATATATCAGAGACCGTGGCGGAGCCAGAAAGATGTATGTCCCAATGGGGGCGAAACATAAAAGAGGTGGCACCAAGTTGCTCCCTTATAAGTGATATAACCTTCATTCACACTAATTAATTTTTAGATTAGAATATATTAGTCTTTCACTAAAATGTACTATTTTTAATGAAAAATTTACTTTTAATCCAAAGAGTCAATACCCAACCACCGTGGTTCGGTCCTGTGGTCTTTTCTAAATGAGAGCCACAGAGGTATCAACTGGGCACAAAGTGAATAAGTGATATTTTGATTTTATTTGAGGGAAAAGAAAAGAAAATAATAAAAATTATGGCACACATTATTTATTTATTTGTATAAATCAAAGTTTGACAGGTAAGTAGGGAATAGAAAATAGAGTGCAGAATGGTCAAATAGGCCCATCTACTACTCGGAAGTGTTCAGTTTACACCCCAATCTAAAACATATTGTAATCAAGCACACTTACCTCATAAAATTGTTCGATGAGCTTTTTTCGCAGGTTGCTACCCGATTTGTGATGACCTCGCCTGATTTTGATTACGTGAAATTATTTACATGGCATTAAAAAAACTAAAACTAAAACCTGTTTTCCCCAAAACTCATTCCCAAATTCTGAGATCCCTAACCCATAGCGTAATCGACGCCATTAACGACAGAGACGGTGGCGCCTGGAGAATCTGAGTGACCTTGCAGATAAGGTCTCGGCGAGGGAGACCATAGCCGCGAACGTCAGTTTGGAGAGTCGGTGAATTGACTTCGATGGCGAATGACCGGCCATTCCACTAGGCTTCCACCACCACTCTACCGCAGTACTTGGTCACAAATCCACGGTGCGGCTGATGTTGAGGTTGAAAAATGAGGGGCTGGGTCAAATTTTGCGACTGATGATGGGGTAGAAAGTGAGAGGGGGGTGTGCTATTGGTGAAGAAGTCCAATCCCATCCGGCTCCTATTTGTTTACCTTGTTTTGCAGATCACAATGAAGCCGAAGAGTCAAGG
The DNA here is from genome assembly GCA_002525835.2 of Ipomoea batatas. Classification (NCBI taxonomy): domain Eukaryota; kingdom Viridiplantae; phylum Streptophyta; class Magnoliopsida; order Solanales; family Convolvulaceae; genus Ipomoea; species Ipomoea batatas. Next base: position 5,883,778 of record CM008340.1, read on the forward strand.
TCCAGCGAATGGACGACGTACTTCCAGAAGGATGGTCGAACAAACGAGGCAAGAGAAACTTAGGGCAAGGCCAGCAGCGAACGGAGGGCACGAGGTTGGTGACACCCGAATGATCCAGTGATCCTGATCTCTGAAGAAGAGGACCCTTGACCATCAGTCATTGAGCAAGTGCAAGGAGACCCCTACGGACTACACCATCTACCTGATCCTGACTTTCTATTTTACCTCGATCATGTGTTTGACTACCATCCTCTACCACCACCTGTACCTTTTCCACCTCTGCCCAATCGTCCACCACCGTTGGACCATGCAAGGTTTATGCGAGAAACCTTCTCATCTTCACCTCGATAGCTGGGATCCACTCATGTCTACCCAACCAGGCAGGGCCGGTTTTTTAAGTTGCGTGACCCTGTGCTGGTAAATAAGTGAGGCCCTATCAAAGTATAAATAAACTATGAATTGAAAAAAAAAATTGCAAAGAGAGAAATGCAAAAAAGCTAAAATAAATTCAAACTTTATTTATTATGAACAAAATTCTAAACATAATGCAAACTACAAATATTTTATTTAATAAGTTTATCGTAAAACATAACCTAGAGCTGGACTAGGGGCCCCCAAAATTTTGGGGCCCTGTACGGTTGCCCATCTTGCACGCCCTAAAATTCGGCCCTGTGATGAGTTGTAGTTTTCGCGCCTGTCACGCGGGTGACCCGGGTTCGATCCCCGGCAACGGCGCCATTTGAAGGGTGTAGTTTAGCGGTGGGTGGAAAGAGTGTAGATGTTAAAACGGAAAGATTTCCGAGTATCGTTCTCAAAGGATGGCAAGGAGGGAATTCAAGCGGTAAGGGGATTAAGCACAAGAGTTTTTAGTGTTTGAAAGATAACCCAAACATAGGTAAGAAAGGTGTATGAAACATAAGGAAAATAAGGAACAAACAAAGGAAACAAACAAGTGGAAAGGAGGATTTGGACCTTGCAACTCATATAGGTATCCTTGATTTCCTAAGATACTAGGCTAGCAACACTTAGATAATGAAAATGAGGCAAGACAACTATGCCAACGCCACTCTCGTGGTCATTGGCCTATCATCTAGTCCATAGTCCCATCCTCATGGCAACTAGGCTAGGTGAGGCAAATTATCGAACACATGGTGTGCTATTTGCCTTCCAATCCCCCTTTTCTCAAAGGTGGGAAGGAAAAGTGCTAGGCTAGGCTAAGGAGTAACTCTACTCTCATAGATGAGACTCCTTCTCCAAACATCTCTCATATAGGTTGATCATTCCCACACAAGAGTCAAACAAGATCACCATTCACACAATCAAACTCATAATCAAAGCAATTGCAAAACCTAATTAATCAATTCAAAGCTCAAGAATATCCATACAACATTGCTCAATTCAAATCCACAAAGATCTATCTAATCATACTTGGAATTGAAAAGGCAAAAGACAAAAGTAATGACAAGAATTTAAAAGGAAGATTTAGCTAGGAATTGAAGGAAGAATTTGCACTTGAACTTGAAATTGAACTTGAATTTGAATCTTGAATGTAGATTACAATCTTGAACCAATGGAATTCTTCTCTAATTCTAATCTAAACTAAGAATTGCAATGTGGAGTGAATTGGAATGTGGAGTGAATTGGGGGAGATCTCTCTAGGCTAATCCTAGAGAGAGAAATATTCTAAACTGATCTAAAACTGAAGTGTGAAGGATCCCCTGAAAAATGGCTCAATTCCCCTTTTAAATCTCGCCCAACCGCCAATTTTCCGCGATGGACGCGCGTCCACGGGCGCGTCCACAGCAGACTGCTGCACAGACTTCAAACTTCAGAGAGCGAAAAGTTGGACGCAGGGGTGGACGCGCGTCCACTGGGGCGTCCACTGGGCGTCCACCTGGTGTCCATGGTGTAATTCGCACTCCAACTTCGGCTCATGAATCCTTCTTCGAAATCTAGCCATTTTATGCCTTTTTGCCCATCTTTTTACCTACAAAATGATTAACCAAGTGTGGAACGGGGTCCAATGGCAATATGAAGCATTCTAACGCAATAAAGGGACAAATGAAACATAAAAGCCATCGATTGTGCACACTATAATCCTAGACCGACCTTATAAACGTAGCATCTTTTGCACTTATCACCCTGCAACCAGGAGAAGCATCTGAACCAGGATATGCGCTATCACCACCACATAGCATGTCAGAAGCAAGTCGAAGCACTGCCTATTCCACCAATGGGAAGTAGAATATATGTGAAAATTGTTTGTGTTAGTGTGAACTCTGTTCTGTTTGGTTTAGGGTTTAGGGCAATAATTTGGCAGTGTATCTATGTATGTTTTGGCAATGTTTGTGTTAATTGCAGAGATAATTCTTCGTCGGAGTTTCCTTTGGGAGTCGCGGGAGCATTTCAGGTAGCAAGTTGAAGAATTGACCAATATGTGTGCGTTGTAAATTCCATGTCAACAAGTTTAATTCAATGTATGATTTTTTTTTTGAATACTACCAACTCTATTAGAATGCAGTATCTGTTCATAACTACTTTCTCAACCTATTGAAGCACAAGAGTCAGTATTGACTCCACTGAGGAGTCCACCGGCCTCCCGTATAAAGGGAAGGGTTTGATGCCACTGGACCACAAGGTCCTATGAGTAGTAAATGAGTCTATTTGACCATTCTGCTCAAATAGAGTGAAAAGTGATAGTGTGGAGTATTATCTCTAATTATTTTGGCGTTGAGTGCTAGTTAAGGCGATTTTAAAATTTTAGCTTAGTTGTCAGAAGAATTATTGCAGTTGCCAGAAGACATTATTGAAGGAAGAGTCATGAAAGGTAGGCTCCAAATTAATCTCCAACAACCAAAACATTACTGCAGAAATAAAGCAACAAAATACATATATACACCCTACCATAAAATTGGGCTTTAGTTTCAGATTGAGTTGGATGAAAGTATATTTTAATTTTCTTTTTTAAAGATTTTGTCTGATATACATAGAGTATAAACTAACTTAAAGCTGAAAGCTTAAAAGCTAGTAGATACTAGCTTATTTTGAAGCTCTATTTAGGATCGCGTTTCAAAATAAGTTTTTATTTTAAGTTCTTCATGTTTTAACTTGACATGCACTGCACATTACGTAACATACCTTGCTCAACAAATAATTGATGTATTTTAAATGATAACATGTACGAAGTAGCTATTAATAATATTTAAATGATAAGAACATGCACAAACATAAATGCCCTGTTTAGTAAATGACTATAGGTGATTGTGTTAGAGGGTATGATTAGTTGATAACATTAGTTGATTGTAGAAAGGTGTTTGATAAATTAGTTGTTAGTTGATGGCTATTTGATATAATTTTCTTTTTCAAAGGTGTTTGGTCCATTGCCATAAGTGTGACTACTTAGCTTCAGAATGATTTGGGTGCATGTTAGATAAATCAGTAAGTAACAAAGTCGATCAATTTTTATTGTGTTTTTCCTTAACAACTAGTTCAATTATTTCCTCAATTAAAGTTTCTAATTCATTTTCTTCAATATCTTTTTCAATTTGTTATTTTAATTTGCCAAGTATTAATTGTTCTTGGAACTGTACTCTAAGATGGAGGTTGGGGTGGTGCTTTGTTTTTCAGTTACTTCGTTGAACAGAGGAGGTCGTTGGATTTTGTTTTACAATTATTTCGTCAAATGATGAAGGTTTTCATCCTTTGATTATAATGAATGCGTGATGAATCTTGGTAGGGAAGAAGAAAAAATAAATATTTTTTAAAAAATTAATTTTAATAAATAAATAATAAAATGTAAAATATATTTATAATTAATATTGACACATAAAATGAAACATTAACTTTAAACTGCCAACTTAGCAAATTAAAGAAAATTAACTGGATAATTGATTTGGTTGCACGATTTAATTATATTTTCCTATCATTTTTGATGATTTATTTGATCCTTATTCGTGTTACATTTTTATAAAATATATTGTATTTCTCTGAAAAATTATCGCTTTTTTTAAAAGCTATTAGCCTTTCACTAAAACGTACTATTTTTAATGAAAATTACATTTTTTTTTACTTAAAAACTTTAATTTTTCATTAAGAAGTATTATTGTTTATTCAAAATATTACATTTTAGTTGAATTTTTTTTATTTTTTCTTCAAAAATATTAAATTTAATTAAAAATTATTATATTTTTACTTCAAAAATATTAATTTTTTTATTAGAAACTATTATATTTATCACTTAAAATTACTAGATTTTTGCTAAAAAATATATATATATATTACGTAGTAGTTCATAATTAAAAAGTACTATAGTTTTTACGTTAAAATATTATAGTTTGACTAAAAAATATTATTTTTCCTTGAAAAGTACTTCGCATTACATATTGATTGAAAACAAAGTTATATTTATATTGAAGAGTGCGTACTACAATAAATTGCATATTTAGTGTTAACTTAATTATACTAATAAAAATCATATATTTTGATTATTAGTATTACTAGTGACTAATTTTTGGAGTTGTTACTATATTTTCTATGACTATTATATATAACAGTGATGACTTTTGAAAAGTTACCACAATTATTCAGTACGTTTTTGACAATATTTGCTTATAGTAATTATATTATTTGAATGATAATAATACTAGTTACAAAAAATTTATATTTTGTGACTAAATATGTCATTAAAAATAAGATATAGTGGGAAACTTGGAATGATATAAGTGATTAAAAAAAGGTCATTGCTATGGATGATTTTATTTTACATTTACTTATCATTAAAATTTAATTTGCAGCTTTTCTAATTATGGAAAATGATAAATAGATTTCAAAGGAGTAAAGCTTTCATTATGCATTTTAATTTTATTTGAGGGAAAAGAAAAGAAAATAATAAAAATTATGGCCCATATTATTTGTATAAATCAAAGTTTGACATGTAAGAAGATAATAGAAAATAGAGTAAAAAGTGATAGTGTCTAGTTTATTCTCTAATTATTTTGGCGTTGAAATGTTGAATACTTGATTGCTATTCAAGGCGATTTGGAAAAAAAAAAAATGAAAGAAAATAAATTTTAGCGTATTTGTCATAAGACATTATTGAAGGAAGAGTCATGAAAGGTAGGCTCCAAGTCTCCAACAACCAAAACATTACTGCAGAAATAAAGCAACAAAATGCATACGACCCTACCATAAAATTAAATTTTCAACTACATTTATTCTTAAATTTTACTCCGTGATTTGATAAGTGATAGACTATTTTCATCATATGAGCCCCTATAAAAATGGCTAAATCAAAATTTTAAGTGTTAAAATAAAAATTGAGAATAGAAAATAAAATCACATATAATATTTTTTTTTTAAATTAACTAATATAAGTACAACAGCTGCATAAGGTGTGAGAGGTGCAAATTCTATTATTCGGAGCAGACAAGTCTAAGATCTGAATGCCGATATGTGAGAGAGAGAGGTGCAAATTAAATCATGATTTGTCTTGTTGCTACAACTTGCGCCAGTTGCTCTACACTGATTGTGAATTGGAGACTTGGACCCTACCTCTCTAATCACTCTTCCTTCACATGCATCTTTTCTGCATTCTGATTAGGCCCACAATATATAAAAGCTCTTTGAAAAGTCTATATACTAATTAAGTCTTCGGTTGGTATTAAACTTGTCCTTTACCTATAATTTAATTCTGAAAATGTCACATTGAAGATTCCTTTTGGTACATAAATTGGAAAAGTGATGATGGATGTCTAGAAAAGTTGCCCTATTTTCTTTCGTCGATCCAACTTTTCCACCAAGCCAGCTCGCAAAGTTTTCAACTAGCCACTAAAATTAAGTTAATAACCAAAATTTTCCTCAATTATATATAGTGTTTTTTTCTCATTTAGTTTTATTTTTATTTTTTTTTTCATTTTGTGTTTAATTGGGTCCTGTGCAAGACCTATATATAGTTTTATTTTTATTTTTTTCATTTTGTGTTAAGATAGTTTGATAATTTCTCATATATTAATACCAATTTAATTATCAATTATAGTAATTTTACTCAATTTAATTATCAACTATAATAATTTTATATAATTCAATCATCGACTATAGTGATTTTGTTTTATTTAATTCTTGATTCTGACGATCAAGGGATTCAATTTAATAAAATTATCAAAGTTTATAATTTAATTAAACATTAAAATACTTTTAAGACTAAATCAAAAATAATTATTAAAATGAAGGACTAAATTGTGAATAAGTCTAACTTATCAATTTCATATTAAAGTTGGTATGCCCCATCAGATTATTATGCAAGTGGATTGGCACAATTACGCAAATAATTTAGGTGGGGTCTCAAGTCAGAATCATCAATATTTGTCTTCTTAAAAGTTGCGCAATTTCCTCAATTTTTTTTTTTTGAGTACAATTTCCTCAATTATTTGAGCTTGTGAGTTTTGTAGATTTTCCTACGATATTACTCCGTATTTGCTAGTAGCCCAAATAATGGCAAAAGGGTCAAATAGGCCCATGTACTATTATTGATTTTTCATCTAGCACCATGAAATAAAATATGGTCCATCTAGGTCATTATACTCTTAATAATTTTTCATCTAGCATTTCTAGCCTATTTCTAATAAGTTACCCATCTAATATGATGACATGGAAAAATAAAATTAGAAAAAATAATGACATGTTATTTATGTGGCTGTTTTGGATGATTTCTACCCTATTTCATTAATAAAAAAAAATAATTTCTTGCAATGAAATAGGGTAGAAATCAAAATTGCTATATAATGTTTTAAGAATTAATATTACTTTTGGTCCCATAACTTTTGAGTTTTATCAATTTTGGTGCACAACTTTAAATTTTTTCAATTTTGGTCCCTAACTTTATAATTTTTATCAGTTTTGATCCTTCCGGCCAAATTGACGGTGAAATGTTGTCAAATTTTATATTTTAAGGATAAAATCGTCATCTCAGAAACGTCTTCATTATCTAAACAAAATCACTGTAAAATCATATTTATAGGTGTTTTATCGGCGCAAATAATGGGGAAGACAGACAGAAACTAGATAGAGATCTATGAGATTTATAGCATCGACGATTGACAAATCCTTATTTTTCTCTTAATATGGTTTTTCTTTTGTTTAGATATTGAAGATCTTTCTTAGGGCTAATGATTTTGTCCTTAAAATATAAAATTCTGCAACATTTTGCCATCAATTTGGCCGGAAGGACCAAAACTGATAAAAACAACAAAGTTAGGTACCAAAATTGAAAAAATTTAAAGTTGTGCACCAAAAGTGATAAGACCTCAAAAGTTGTGGGACCAAAAATGATATTAGTTCAAGTTTTAACTACAATGTATGTATAGCGGGGTATTCACTATCGTTCGGCAATGAGATTTCATGGAAATCGATATATGAAAATTAAATTATTTTTATAATAACTTAAGATATTGTATTGGGTAAATTTTATTTTATTTTAAAAATAAATTAATATTTTTGGATAATTGAATAACTTAAGATATTGTATTTTTGGATGATTTCTTGCAATGAAATATGACAGAGATCAAAGTTGCTCGTTTCAATTACAGTGTACTGTGTATGTATAGCGGGCTATTCAAAGATGAACAATCAATGGTAGTACATGAGCCTATTTGACCCTTTTGCCCCAAATAATTGATTTTTAAGTTATACGAATTGGTCAGACATTTGAGGAAGTATTTTTTTTTAAAAGCTTTCTTCTTTTTTCTTTGAATACTATTGACAGGTGTCAATGTAGTATCTGTCCATATACTTTCTCAACCTACTGAAGCCCAACAAAGTCAATATTGCGCCCCCACTGAGACTTGAACACATGACCTCCCACTAGGGAAAATCACTTCATGCCACTTGACCACAAAGCCTTTGGCTTAAAGCTTTCTTATATAGTTATATCATCACGGAATATGCTACATGGACTCATATTTTTCACTCTTTAACTTATACTCTTTATAAATTTGTTCTGTAGACACTTTTATGGGATCATATAATAAAAATATTATATCATTGTTTGTCACATCATTAAGTAAAAGTGATATAGTAAAATTTAAAGGCATATTTAGTAGAATTCTACCATCACTGCCTAGGCAGCTGTAGTACTTAAGGCAACCTCAATAGTTACAGTTTTATTTGTAATTTTTTTTTATGGGTCTCAAAATTCAATTCACCCATTAGCATTCATCATCTCACTCAATCTCAAAATTTATTCTTCTAATAGTTTAAGTCTTTTTTCCAAGTTTTTTCTTGACATATCAATTTACAAAAACTATATTCTTATTATATTATAAACATTAAAAAAAAAGTTGGCCATTGCATAGCAACTAACGGTCATTAAATAATGTAGCGAAATAATCATACCAAAAAGATTATTTCTGAAAAATAATACAAGCACAAGCAATGAACATGTTAAGGTTGTTAGCACGAGTTGAGCGAGACATTCTATCCTTAAAACCTTATTTGTTACCTCTAAAAAGTGTTAGGAGGGTTGTAGCCTATGTTTCTCAGGATAAAATGTACTACGAATTAATGCTTGAGCACTCAAACAAATGAGTCCGGCGAACTAGAACAAGGGATGAACACAAAGGGTTAAGAAGGAAGATGGGCAGAGTTTTTGAGATCTAAAAACGTAGGATATGTTGTGTCTAATTAAAATCTTTTGCTCAACCATGTTTATAGGAGATACTACCACTCAGACACTAGCTAAAAATGTTGGCATAATTTAACCCACAAGCTCAACCACTTTTTCAGGCGACATTCGTGCCCGCAGGTTATTGAAATGTGCTCATTGGACAACATTTGTGCCACTTTTCTAGATACGTTATTAAAATGCGCTCAATGGGCGTAGCCGCGTAGAAGTGTTATCACTGGGCTATTTTCCTTTAAATAAAAATAAAACGCATTTGAAGGAGAAAAGAATTTTGAAAACGCCTCACCCCCAATTGTTAAAAAAAAAAAAAAAATATCTTCCCAATTTTTGCATCAGAAGAAAACTCCCCAAAAAAGCACTCATGAAATTGCTCTTAGCTGATGAATTGATGATATAGGAAAATTGAACAAGAAGTTTTTCTGCAATTGTAATAATGTCTCTCATAGTTTCTATCTCCGCCGCCTTACACAAATCTAACAAAAACCTTGCAACAAAGTGAAAATATTGATTTTCAAAAAAAAAAGTGAAAATATTATTCTTGGGATGCTTTTATTGCAACCACAATGATTGTTAATAAATTTGATTTTGGGTTCAAAAAATTGTGCCACGCAAGAGAGGAATAAGTAAAAAAAAAAAAAGAATTTAAAATTAAAAAATAAAATAGTTCTAAATTTCCCGTCATTAAATGTCTTTTATGACGATTTTTAAACTTTTAGTGACGATTTTACTTCTCACGAATAGACAATTTTATAGACAATTAAATAAAAAATAATTTTATATACGACTTTGATTTTATTAAAAATCGACGTCATATTATTTTAAAATTAAAAAATAAATTCCGTATTAATTAACAGTGTGGGGTTTTTTTTAAAAATAAAAATTGGCATTAAAATTGTTTTTTAATGTTTTATTTTATTTAATGTTTTAATGGCGATTTTATAACGGTCTCAAGAGGATGTGGTTGCTGCTCAAACGCGGGTTGTTATGCCGTGGACCCAGGTCCACCTTGCAAGGTGGACCTGGGTCTACATTCACATACACTATACTCTACATTCACATACACTATACTTTACATTCACAATTTATAAACTCCATATTCACACATTACAGGATTATATGTTTAGTAACTATACTCTACATTCACATACACTATACTCTACATTCACACATTTAAGATCAACCTTGAAAATTTCTCAAAAAAAAAAAAGATCAGCCTTGAATGGCATAATCTTGTTTTGTATTCACAAGTTCCTTTTAAATACTACAATTAATTTCAATACTAAAAATACACAATTTAATCTTTTTATAATTTAGTAGAATTATGTGTTTTGACTTAGAAACACAATTTACATTTTGGAAGGTCACAATTCCAATACTAAAATACACAATTTGATATCGTTTAGGAATTAGGACCAGGGTCTTCCTTGCAAGGTGGACCCTGGTCCATGGTATAACAGCTGAGTCATAGTGAAGGCCTAGTTCTATTAATCTTTTTATAATTTAGTACAATTATGTATTTTATTTTTTTTTTGAAAACCAAAACTGCATTAATTCATAATCAAGTTCGAACAAACAAGACCCGACAAACACCGGGGAATAAAATCAAAATACGCACAAAAATCTTCATCTACCAACGACAAAGCAAGCTTGGCAATAACATGAGCCGACATATTTAAATTTCTACTAACAAAGTGGATCGAAGCTGACTCGAATCGCTCCAACAGATCACAAATGTCACCAATTATGCCACCAAAAGGAGATAGGTCGCCGCCATTCTGAACCGCCGTTGAAACAAGCTGAGAATCAGTCTCAATAATCACACGTTACCAACCTTTATCCT
>CM008340.1:5894518-5905296 GCA_002525835.2 Ipomoea batatas
ATTCGACGCCCCAAGCCCAGATTAGCAATATTAACCGCCCTCCAATTTTCCACAAAATGTAGAGCCTGACGAACCAAGGTGGTGGGATCTTTACATTGAGCATGCCAAACCATTTTGATTTAGAAACACAATTTACATTTTGGAAGATCATAATTCCAATACTAAAATACACAATTTGATATCGTTTAGGAATTAGGACCAGGATTTTCCTTGCAAGGTGAACCCTAGTCCATGGTATAACAACTAAGTCATAGTGAAGGCCTAGTTCTATTTTGGACAGATCAGACTCGTGTCATGATCCAATCTTACACCAAAAATCATATAGATGCCCATGTCCTTATTGAAGGAGATTCTGCCCAGTGGAAATTCACTGGTTTCTAATCCTGAACGGCACAAGATCGAAGAGGGAGCCATGGCATCTCTTGACTGAACTTTCTTCTCAAAGCTCTCTCCCATGGATAATAATGGGAGATTTTAACGACAACGGAAGAGCTGAAGAGAAAAGGGGAGATCATCCGCATCCTAAATGGCTTATGGAAAGCTTAAACAAAGCAATAGAGGAAAGCGGACTGAAGGAATTTGATATCGAGGGGCATAAATTCACTTGAAGTAGAGACAAAGCCACACCCTAATTGGGTTGAGGAGAAATTAGATAGAATCATAGTCTCAGATTCTTGGCTTAACATATTTGGAAATGCGAAGGGAGAAAATCAAGACACCCATATTAGTGACCACCTCCCTTTTCTGTTATGGCCAACTCGTCCGAATCGCAAAAGAGTGAGGAGAAGATTCAAGTTTGAAAATTTGTGGCTAAAGGAAGGAAATTGGAATGTTAACTGGAACTCTAAAAGGCCGGGGCTGCAAACTCAACTATGGCAGAATTTCTTCAACTTGTTTTAATTCCTTAGAAATCTATTCATGAAAGTATGGGGGATCTTAGGCCTATAGCCTTTTTGTAATGTTGTTTATTAAAGGGTTGTTAAGTTATGGCTAATAGATTGAAAAAAGAACACTTTGATATTTGAGTCTCAGAGTGCTTTTGTACGTGGAAGAATTATACGTAGTATCTTATTATGTAATGGTTGCATTTGAAATGCATCACTATCTTAAAAGGAAATATCGAAAGGAATGATGATTTTCTCTCTCTATTTAAACTTTATTTTTTTTCTCTCTATTTAAATTTTATAAATCTTATACCTTAATTTAATAAATTATTTTTTCTTCATTATCCTATTTTTTCTATCTCTTAAACTTTACAAATTTCGTCAAAAAATTCGTAATAATATTATTTTTCCATGTGCATTTAACCAGTTAATTTAGTACAGTGTTGCTGGTGAATTCAATTTAAATTAGTATTCTTTTCATATTCAAACTTAATCTATTATTTACTACTTTCTTTTTTACCATTATGGGGAACATCATAAAAACATAGCATAATTTTAGGTGAAACTTTTTCTTTTACAATTTTTTTAATAGATTTTAACTTTTTATTATTATTATCGTGCCTTCATAATTTGCTAGAGACCTAGAGTTGATTGAAATTGGTTTACCTTGATTGCCTGTTACTTGGTTTAAATATTTTAATGTTCTGAATGCCCCCAACCATATTGTGGTCATCAATTCTGTTAATTGTACAAAAAGTCTTTCAACCTTTTTTTGTGATTCTTATTATGCATGTTGTTTTTACTGACAAACCTTTGACAAGAAGTTTGGTTGGAATGAAGGAATTATGGAGGAAAAAGGAATTGTAATTCGGTACGAAAAGAATAATATGTGAATAAAGTATGAATTTAAATTACAGTGTTTGGTATGCATGAATAGGATTACAGGGAATTGAAAGAGAATAAGTGATGATACAATGACTGAAATGCCCTTATGTAATAACAATAATAATATTTTGTCGAAACATATTCAATTTTTTTTTTGGAATGATATTTTCAAAAAAAAAAAAGGTATAAAGAAAAAAAGACAAAGGTTATTTAAAAAAAAAGGTATAAAAAAAAAAAGACAAAGGGTATTTAAAAAAGGGTATAAAAAAGACAAAGGGTATTAAAAAAAAAAAAAGACAAAGGGTATTATCAAAAAGGGTCACACTTGTGTGAGACTGTCTCACATATCCTTATTCGTGAGACGGGTCGGGTTGGGTCGAAGCAACATGCAAATGTCATACTTATATGCTCAAATGTAATACTAATTAGAAATATAATTTTTGTTACTTATAAGAGAAAAAGTAATACATTTTTTATAATAAGTAATGTTGACAAGTGCCCCTCACTTATAGGGCGAATATAATACTTTTGAGGAAAAATGTAATATTTTTAAATCGAAATGTAAAAATATTATATTTTCCCTTAAAAGTATTACATTTACCATTATAAGTAACAAAAAATTTATTCCTAAATAGTATTACATTTGAGCGTATAAGTATGACATTTGCGAGCATAAGTATCACATTTGCATCTTGACCCGACCCGATCGACTCGACACATCTCACGGTGAGACAGTCTCACACAAGTTTTTGCATATAAAAAAAAAGGGTATAAAAAAAAAAGACAAAGGGTTTTGTCAAAAAAAAAAAAAAAAGCGTATAAGAAAAAAAGACAAAGGGTATGATTGGAGGGGCAAAATTATTTTTCCACTAACAATTTTGTCCCTCTTAAACACCGAATTTCAATTCATGGGGGTACCCCATGAATTGCAATTCAACAGTTGGAGGGAATTGCAATTCGGTACTCCAACCAAACGGCGTAATTTTGGCATTCACGGAATTGCAATTCAATTACACCCAAATTATATCCAACTAAACACCCCCTCAGTGTTTTTATTCAATGACATATATTACTATAATCACCCTCTATTACAAGGTCAGGTTAGTTAGATTATTTATATCTAACATTGTCAGGATAAGCACGTATCACTATGTCAAAAGCTATACCCAGTAGCAAATGCGCAACTTTATTTCATTATACTTGTGTAGCCGTCAATATCACTTTTGGATAACGAGATGTTAAACTCGGCTCTCCAAGCTGCAATTCAACTACAAAGCATAATATAATATAGAATATAAACACATATAATTTGTTAGGAAAATATGTTAATATATTTTGATGATGTAATCTTAATGTATAGACTTTAGAGACCCATCATTTCTTGTTGTAAATCAAGATAGGATTTATAAGGAAGTAACTAGAAAGAAAGACTTCAGAAGAAAGCAAGCAGAATGAAAGGTTTTCGAAGGAAGCATCCGGGGAAGGAAAGAGCCGGGGATCAAAATAACAGAAGCCTAGAAGAAGGCCTTTGGAATCTTAATGGAAGTGTCAAGACCATTCAATGCTATCACCTAAGTTTATGGGAATTTTGATGGGACCTTTTTAAGGAAGATCATCCTCGAAAGAAGCTCATACGTGGAAGAATGGAAAGAGTCGTTAGACAATCAAATTTGTTTGACACTTGAGAGTCCACATATAAGATAAATTGGTGATAAACAGGAGAAGCTCTTTTGAACTAAAATGTGATTATATACTAATAGGGAAACAATCATTACCCTATGGTTATCAAAAGTGTACTTTTTATAGTCTACATGGTCCACATAATAATTTTTCAATCATTATTGTGTGGACCATGGCCCATACAGCTGTGTGGACCATACTATCACATGTAGTTTTAGATACAAATAATGTATTTTTATTATATTAAAAATGGCCATTATATTTAGGAAATGTACATTATTTGAGTGCTAAAAGTACATTATTTTGTATAATGTACATTCAGTACACAAATAATGTACTTTTAGTATATTAAAAATGTACATTTTGTTAGGTCCACACAACACTGTGTGGACCATAATTCCAAAATTCATAAACAATAAATGGTTTGAAAACTGATAAAAACGAACACCCAAATGGTACGTCCTGAAGTGTACGTAATTTATTTCAGTCACAAGCAAATCTACACTGCCAAGACAAATATGCACTACATCAAAGAAAAACGATAAATAACCTTCACTCTTTAATTGACTACCATACCAAAATACCATGTGAAAGTAATCACAAATTAGAAATACAAAAATAATCTCCCAACAATATAATATGAAATCACTAACACACTTAAATTGGCTCTCAAGTTTCAACATGAATGCCCGCCACTCATGCCGCTTGGGAATTCATCGAACATCGAACCACATGTCTGAGCAACCATAATAATAAATTAAAGTTATTTATAATTGAGGCAATCAAGCTCAATAATCCACTGAAATAATAATAATAATAATAATAATAATAATAATAATAATAATTGAACGAAATATTAAAAGAACAAGTTTTAAAGACTTTGGCTGACCTCTAGATTATTGACAAGAAAGATATAAAAATAGGTAGTTCAATTCTGATCCACACATTCATTGCATCATCAAAAAGAAAGCTAGGCATCAACTTTAATTCTTTATTTCAAGAAAGTAATTGACATAGCTGACCACACAATTAATCATCAGCAGAAACCTGAAGAAAAATGTACAACTAAGTTAAAAAATAACCAAATTAAATAATATATTTAAAATAATCTAATTCAATATCTTATATTTTGCTGAAACTTAAAATGAAAAGAAAAAACACTAAATTAATTGGTTTATATATAAGAAACTAACTTCAAGGCCTTGCTTGAGGACCACAAGTACGTGCCTTGAGCCACAGTAAAAGATTATGTTATATATAATCTTTATGTGTAAGATATTTGCTAATAAAGGATATATAACATGCTTACTATTTCTTGTGACAGAGTAGAAGTGCTGGGTTGGTCGAATTCATTAGTGTTGACATTATTTTCCTCCTCATTTGATTGCTTATGTACCTGAAGGAATAATATATTTAACGAGAAAACAATTCAAAGTCTTCTTCTACCAGAGTATTGCTTTAAGGACCATAAATAGATAAACTAATATAGATTGCACATAAATGAACCGATCAAATCAAGAAGACTAAAAGACATCTCTCACCGAAAATTCAACTTAGAATCTTGTTGTTGACTTCAACTTTAGAACAATTTTTTGTTCAATATTAAACAAACTTTCTAGTAATTAAGAATCCTTTACCTAGTAAATAATTAACATATTTTGCAACTTATGTTGGCATATATACATCATTTATTTATTCCCTCAAACAATATCACCATCGAAACATAAATATAAAAAAATTACAACTAATGTTATAAATTTTCAAAACATACTAATAAAAAATATTTCTATTCAAATTAAATTGAAGATCTGTTTAATATAACCCAATCCAATATCTAATATTTTTGTAGACTCTAACTTGAAAATAAATTTGTTTTAGGTTTTGTTTGGTAAAGCTTATTTTAGAGCTAGCTTATAGCTTATTTTAAGCTAACCTCTATTTTGTAAAATATGGAGAGCTGCTCCTGGCATTAATTTTTAACTTTTTTTTTTATTTATCTTTATTAATTTACAAAATTCATACTATCTACCATTCATTAATCAAAATCATAATATCTTAGTTTATCCTTTTATGTCTTTTTACACTTATCAACTAATTCAACAATTAATTTTACCAAACACTTTAATTTCAATTAGTTAACTTAATTATTAGCTACTAGCTTTTCAAATTTCAGTTTTCAGCGTTCAACAACCTTTTTAGCTAGGCATGATTATAATATAAGAACTTGTGTCCATACAGTAATTCGATTTCCTTACCATATGCTTTCTTATATATGTACCTGTAGGAATAATATAGTGAAAGAAAGGTTTTCTAAATTCTTCCCCTATGATCTATCATTCAATTAAATCGAAAGGTCTTTTGAAAAGAAAATAATAAGAACAATTTACGATTCTTTATTTGATAAATAATTAATAATTGCAACCTTTGCTGACATATATATGGCTTATTTTCACAAACAATATCACCACAAAACATCAATCTAATAGAATTTATAATTAATTTTATACACACTTTGGAGTTCAAATCTCAGCTACATAAAGATTATGTTGTATGGTTGAAAATGGCAGGACAATATACTTACAATTTCTTCTGACAAAGTAGAGGTGCTGGGGTGCTCAAATCCATTGGTATTCACATTTTCATCCCCATATGCTTGGTTATGTTCCTGTAAGGATTAATGTAACAAAATTCAAAACTTCAATTAAATCAAAAGGTTTCTTTTTAAAGAATAAAAATATTAAGCAAACTTTCTAGTAATTCACGATTCTTTTTTTTACTAAATAATTAACATGCTTTGCAACCTCTATTGGCGTACCTTTCACTCACTCTCTCAAATAATTCCACCATCAAAACATAAATCTAATAGAACTTACAAATAATGTTATAAAATTTCAAAAATACAAATTTTGCTCTATGAAAAATACTTCTATCCATATAGTAATTTTTTTTTTTGTGAGAGTACAGATTTATGAACTTTTAGCACTGCACCTTACATTTTCATGTTAATAGGAATTTAAAAATAACATGAAATTGATCTTTTACTGTATAATTTTGAAAAAAAAAACACCTTAAATGTTTCAAAAAAGATAAATATAATAAAACTTACAATTAATGTTATGAATTTAAAAACCCTACAAAAACTTAGAGACAATTACATCAAATAGAAAAAGGTCGAGACAATATACTTACAATTTCTTGTGACAAAATAGAGGTGCTAGGGTAGTCAAATTCACTGGTGTTGACATTTTCTTTCTCATATTCCACGTTATGTACCTGTGGAGGATTAATATAAATTCAAATTCTTCTTCTATCACTTGAATTAAATCAAAAGTTTAAAAAAAAAAATTAAAATAGTAAAAAATCCTTTCTAATAATTCACGATTTTGTATCTAATAAATCATGAACCTGCTTTGCAACCTCTGCTGCCGTATCTTTCACTCAAATAATCCCACCATCAAAACATAAATCTAGTAGAACTTACAATTAAAGTTCTTTTTTCTTGTAAAAGTACAAATTGTATGGGAATTTAAAAATAGTATGAAATTCATCTTTACTGTTTAATTTTTGAAAAAAAAAAGAAAAAAAAATCCTTAAAAGTTCCAAAAAAGATTATGGAAGTGTGAAAAAGTTGAAGTTAGAGACTTACCGTTTCTTGTGACGGAAGATGAGTGATGAATCCATTGATTTTGACATTTATTTTGCCATGCCTTTTCACACAAATCTCTCTTGCAAAATCAGCCACCTTTTCACTCACGTCAAATACTTCCATCAATTCAAGGCTGTCCACATTAGCAAAATCCTGTGGAATCTTTTCTAGGGAAATACAATTCCTGAGAACCAGGCTTTCTAGAACTGGAAAGCTTTTCTTCACTTCAGATTTCCATGTTTTGAGGTTCGTCATTCTAATTCGCAAATACTGAAGCCTTTTGAAATTAACATCACTGCTTAGATCCCAATGTTCTCCTGAGAACGCATTGTCATCCAACTTAAGCACTTTGAGCTTCTCCAGCAATCCCAATACAGTCATGTCATTCCACTGAAACAATGTACCAGACAAGGTCAACTTTTTTAGCCTTCTTGGAAACTTATCCAACATTGGGACCTTCAACTTTACTTCCTCAGATTTGCCATGAAGCTTCAAGTTTTCGAGGCATTCTAGCATTTGAAGATTATTGAACAAACAAACATTTTGCTTTTTCTCGAGAAGTAGTAGTTCTGATAACTTCCCGCGAACACCTAACTTTTGGAGTTTGGGGGTCATGTTGAAGATCTCATTTGTGCAACTTCCTGGTGATATGGTAGAAAGTGTGCGGATATCTGTTTGGTTACGGTCATGCTTGCCTGTTTTGGGAGGAGAGGGTAATTGCGTGGAGGTGTTAGTGTGCACATGCCTTAGCTTTTCCATGTTCCATATGCCTCCATTAATTTGTAGTGTCATTTTTGTGGTTTTGATCACTAGAGTCTCCAACCATGAAAGATTTTCGAATGACTTGGGGAGGGAAGTGATATCAGCTGTGATTGCAAGATAACTGATATAGCATTGGGAATAAAGCTCATTTGGCAGGGAGCTAAATTTGAGGGATTCAATATTCAACACGTCCAAATATTGAAAGGTTTTTAGGATGGTTTCCAACTGCTCTGGCGTCGAATGGATCTCACTCTTTTGTGAGGAGGACAACAACAAAGAACCAACAGAGTCACCATCTTGACGTAGTGCACCCATCCTTTTGTTAAATAGATTGAAAAATGAATCAGGTGGATTGTTTTCTACATCAAATATGTTCATAGTGTAGTAGGAACAAAGACGGCTCAAATCAATTCTTGTATCTAATCTTTGCCCCTCATCCATCACATGGAATAACTCTTGCGTTTCAGCTTCACTTCTGCAGAACTCATGCAATGTGTCATGAATGCAACATGTTTTGATTTTACCATCTGCTCTTTTTTTTTTCACCATTACAAGATTTCTATCCACAAGAACATTCAAATATTTTGAAGCTTCAACTTCTTTGTCTAAACAAGATCCCCACTCATCTTCAGTTGGAATAAACCCTTCAGCAATCCATAAACAAATTAACTTCCAAGCAACAATCTCATGTCCCATGGGAAAACATGCAAAATATAAGAAGCATTTTTTCAAATTCTCATCGGGCAAATCCTTGTAGCTCAACTCTACTAGCTCACGGTAGCTTTGACCTTCTCCATTAATTTCTAGATCAGCCACTCGTTGCCAACCAGCAGCAGTTAAACAATGGCGTAGGATACCAGCTACCAGTACTAGAGCATGTGGTAATGTATTGCACTTTTCTGCTATTTTTATCCCAAGCTCTTTAAATAGCGTGTCAACGCTTTCCTCTGTAGTACCAAAAACATTATTTTTATTACCAACCAACCATTATCATTGCTCAGCTTTCCTAAACTATGAGATTTCCAAGTAGAATCAACTACGTTGCCGCTCAGGGTGGTTACCAAGACTCTACTCCCTTTTAAATTTTTAGGGAATAAGACTTCAAAAGATTCCCAATCTTCTTTTTTCTGCACATCATCCAATATAATGAAGTATCTTTGATCCTCTAATAATTCCTTTACTTTATCTTCCAACTTATTATCCGTGTCAAAGTCTCCTGTTTGCCCGGAAATTTGATGGAGAATGTCAATGAATTTTTGCTTTCTATGAAAACCTCGTGAAACATGAACCCAAACGAAATGGGTGAAATAATTCCGGATTTCCGAGTCTTCAAAAATCTGTGAGGCAAATGTAGTTTTTCCAGTTCCAGCGTTCCCCACAATTTGGATGACAGAAAAATCTTGGGATGCTCCCATTAATTCAATTTTTATAGTTTTCAAATCTTCTTCAAAGCCCAATATCTTATTCTCACGTAACTCTATGCAAACCTGAAAAATCATGAATATTAATCAAGTGGGGTGAGTGGGGCAGGAGGAAGGATTCACTTCCCAATCATTAGTATAACTGGAGGAATATAACTAAATAATTTTTATTGAAACATTGGAATATATATATATATATATATATATATATATATATATAAACAGAATAAGTGTGAATGAAGGTTATACCCTTCATTTATGTCCATTTTTTCTGTTAAGTTTTTTTTTTTACAATATATTAGACAAACATACCCCTCCCGTTATAACTTCCGTTATCTTTTCTACTATTATTACCATGCACATGCATCTACTATATATTTTCTTATTTTCTTCAATAATAATAATAATAATAATAACAATAATAATAATATACACATTATATATTAGAGTTATATGTTAGTTATTTCTTAAAATATAAATATAAAATTTATAAAAATATTTTACATTATTATTATTATTATTTACAATAATTTAAATATCTAAAATCTAAATAATTTAAAATTTAAATATAAAATATTAATATTGGGCACCTATTTTTTGCACAACGCGCATAAGAAAAACTAGTATATATATATATATATATATATCAATCAGGTACAGAGAAAGGCTCAAGTAAAACATGCGGATAAATTGAGTTGTTGATATGTCCAGATCAACAACTCGGAAAATAAAAATATTAAGATTCTAATCTACTACCTTTGCATTTTGTTCAAATCATGTAAGACTCAACAATGTACACTAGAAGACACATTAATTTGCTCTGGAAGGCACAAAATTGTGCACTGGAAGCACGAAATGTTTATTAATCTTAGCTACCTTGAATTATTGAATCAGTTTTCTCCCTCTTTCATGGGACTTAACGAGTCTATTGAACCCGTTAACAATGTGAAATGGAAGAAACAACAATGTCTACTGGAAGACAAAAATAGCGCAACCAAAGACAAAAAAATATGCACTTGGAACGGGTCTGTTGAACCTATTGAACCAACTTGTTAAAAATGTGTACTGGGAGGCAAAAATCAATGCACCAAAAGACAAAAAATATGCACTTACAAAATTACCAAATTGTCACCCAACTTTTTAAAAATTTCCCTTCATTGATATGAATTTAATAAATGGTTGAGATTTAACCATATTTTTTACTTCGGAGTCATTGGCATATGATCCGTTATATATAATATAATTTGGATTAAATAAAAAGAGGCGCAGCTAAAAGATGTGGTGAGATCTCAAGGACTGAAATGTGGTCCAGATCAACACACAAGCATGAAGGAAAATTTAAAACAAATTCAGTGGTATTTTGATAATTTTTTTTATAACTTTGAGGTATACAAATTTATATACTACAAAGTGCTTAAGTTTTACACTACAAGTGTATAAGTTTATACTATGAGTGTAAAAAGTAATAATGATTTGAGATATTTACAAAAATGACAAGTG
>CM008340.1:6010309-6021184 GCA_002525835.2 Ipomoea batatas
AAAAAAAAATGCAATTAGGTCACTGAACATTCCAAATGCATGCAATTTCACTTGATAAAAAATTACCATCCATTTCATCAGGTAATCTGCTTATGTGGACGGTGAGTTGACATTTTAAAATAATTTTTAATAATATAATTAAAAAAAAAACACGCCCGGGGTGGCTGGCCACCCTCCTTGGAGGGGAAGGGGGTGGCCGCCAGCCACCTCGGCGTTGTTGTTGTTGTTGTTGTTTTTTTTTTTTTAAATGTTTTATTTTATTTTATTTTTTAAAATTTTATTTTTAAACTATATTATTAAAAATTATTTTAAAAATAAATGCTAACTCACCGTCCACCGTGGGTGAAATTGCATGTATTTAGAATATTCAGTGATTTAATTGCACCCCTTTTTTTTTATTCGGTGACTTAATTGCATTTTTAGGTTGCGTTCAGTGGCTAATTTACACATTATTCTTAATAATAATAATTTAGGTCGCGTTAATTTGATTTGAAATTTATGTATCATTATCATTACCATTTAGATTACAATGTTTGAACCAAATGCATCCTTAGGTGCGTTTATCAATTGCCCTAAATTATTAAGTTATTATAAATAAATTTTGATTCAAAGAAAATTGTTGTATCTCTTAACATTATTGCTATCTTAAAATTTTTCATAATATACTTATATTTCTTCTAAAGAGTAGGACATGCCACCAATCTAGATAATTACTCATCTCTTTAGCTTTTGTTGGATAAAAACTATCTATATTCTTTAGTTATTTGTAAATTGATTAATCTTGTTGCAAATTGTTTTTTTTTTATTAAAAAAAATCTACACAATAATTGCATGAAGATGGGTGAAAATAAAAAACAAAAAAACCCAAAGTATTTATTATCATGGACTACTCAATAATGTATATATGGGACTTATTATTTGCTTGTCCTCCTTAATCTCCTTGGAAGGATTCAACGTTTGTCTTCCACTCTCTCCCCCTTCGCTGCAAATCATTCCCTCTTTCAAGAAAAAAGTTGAAAAAAAAAACAGCCAGCACCTTACATGTGATGCATCATCCTTCATCTTTCTAGCTAGCCCTCTCTTTCTTGGTGTCAGAGCCAAAAACAAGGAGGAAAGTTAGCTGCTTAAATACACTGAAAGTGCAAATTTTTTTATTTTTTATGTTCAGAGAATGAATGGTCTTTCAATTTCAATTACAGAACCAGATCTTTCTGAGTTCGTCGAAGTTGATCCAACTGGGAGATATGGCAGAGTATGTGCCCCCCCTATCCCTACCTAACCTGCACCACTCCCTTTCTGCTGGCTTTTCTTTGTAAAGTTTTGAGCTTGATTTTTTTTTCTTTTTTTGTTGCAGTACAATGAAATACTTGGAAAAGGGGCTTCAAAGACAGTGTATGTATAGAAATTCATACTTTTTGTTGGTTGTTTGACAAATCTGTTCAGGTTTCATCAAAGGCCTGTTTGTTGAGTTTCTGAGATTTGTGAAGTACCATTTCTAAAATTTGTACCAAAGCTAGAACCTTTTGGGAAGATTGAATAATGGGTATCTGATGGATTTGGGATCTCCATTTGGGTTCCCTTGCAAAGAAGGAATCTTTTTTTTTTTTTTGGGAAGGTGGGGGGTTGGTGATGGGTCTGAGGTGGATTTAAGATTCTGATTGGGGTTTTGTTTTTTTATGAAATGGTGCAGTTACAGAGCATTTGATGAGTATGAAGGGATTGAAGTTGCTTGGAACCAGGTCAAATTGTATGATTTCCTGCAAAGCCCTGAAGATCTTGAGAGGCTCTATTGTGAAATTCACCTGCTGAAGATATTGAATCACAAAAACATTATGAAATTTTACACATCTTGGGTTGATACTGCCAATAGGAACATCAATTTTGTAACTGAAATGTTCACTTCTGGAACACTCAGACAGTAAGCATATCCCATTTCATGATCCATGTTTTAATTCTCTTTGGCTTTTGGTTTCATTCAATCACTTAATCTTGGATTGGGTTTGGCAGGTATAGGCTGAAGCACAAAAGGGTTAATATTAGAGCAGTGAAGCATTGGTGCAGACAGATCTTGAATGGATTACTCTATCTCCATAGCCATGATCCCCCAGTGATCCACAGAGATCTCAAGTGTGATAACATCTTTGTGAATGGGAATCAAGGGGAAGTTAAAATTGGAGATCTTGGCCTAGCTGCTATTCTCAGAAAATCACATGCTGCTCATTGTGTTGGTATTCTACAATACTGATTTTTCTTCGATATTTTTCGATCTTTGCCTGTTTGCTAGAGGGATATCTTTGCTATTTACTTAAATGGTATTGATAATATGTTTAGGAACCCCTGAATTCATGGCCCCAGAAGTGTATGAAGAGGAATATAATGAATTGGTTGACATCTATTCTTTTGGGATGTGTATCTTGGAAATGGTCACTTTTGAATACCCATATAGTGAATGCACTCATCCTGCCCAGATCTACAAGAAAGTTATCTCTGTTAGTATTCCCTTTCTTCATTTTCAAATTTCAATATAATCTCTTTAGTATTATTTCTATCATCTCTAGTAATTGGTTGTTGTTATATAGGGCAAGAAACCAGAGGCATTGTATAAAGTTAAGGATCGTGAGGTTCGCGAATTCGTTGAGAAATGCTTGGCCACTGTCTCCTTAAGGCTATCAGCGAGGGAGCTTTTGGATGATCCATTCCTTCAACTCGAAGATTGCGAGCACGATTTAAGGCCTACGAGGAGGGAGTTAGATTACATGGACCCTCTATTAAGGCAGCCAGTTCTCGAGCTGGACTGTGAAGGAACATCGTTTAATAATGGTTTCTACAATGGGTACTGCAACGGTTATGCATATGAAGAAGAGGAGAAAGGATGGGCGTGTGATCCTAATGAATTCGATCAAAATGGAATCGAGCTTTTCGAGTACAATGATGATGAACGCGAGGATCATTCTTCTAATTTGGATATAAGTATCAAAGGGAAGAGAAGAGAGGATGGCAGCATCTTTTTAAGACTCAGAATTTCAGACCAAGAAGGTTAGAGCATTAAAAAACGAGATCTTTTTTGTACTTCTTTCTTTTTCTTTTGTGTTGCTTTATGGAAGATCGAACTCAAAACCCGGTTTTGTTTTGTTTTGATTTGTTTCCAGGTCGAATCAGGAATATCTATTTCCCGTTCGATGTTGAATCCGATACAGCGTTAAGCGTTGCTACTGAAATGGTAGCAGAGCTGGATATAACTGACCAAGATGTTACTAAGATTGCAGATATGATAGATGGGGAGATTTCGAAATTAGTGCCTGATTGGAGACCAGGGCCTGGATTAGATGTAATCTCTCACTTTGCAAATCCCACCTTCTGTTACAATTGTGTTTCCAACCATACTTCCACAGGTTCCTTCATGAATTTCCTGTCAAATAATCCCTCAGCTGCCAAGAATCTACATTTCTTGCAGTGCAGTAGTTGTGCCACACATGGCCGGTTCGAGGAGATTACGTTTCAACCAAATAGCCCTCGGCTAAACGCTTCTAACCACGAAGACGATCCGGCTTCATCGAGCCAAATAAATGGCTTCCATCACATGGAATATTGGGACAGGCACGAAAGCCTCGAGTGCAGCTCAGTGTGCTCCGGGGAGAGCCATTCCCTGGAAGAAATCGAGAAACAGTATCAAGAAGTTTCGAGTGGTTGCAAAAGAGGCGGGCGAGATAAAGAGTAATAAGGTTCCATCCAGTGCAGAAAATTTCTTGAAAACTTCGTCTTCAATGATTCATACACCATCATCTGACCTCTCGGACGAATTTGAGCAGGAGATTCAGCAGAGTAACAGATAGAGTTGAGGGAATTTTAAATTTACTGATTTTTGGAGAAATTGAGCCACGAATCTGTGATCTTCAATCGTCTTTAAGATCAGCCGATAATGCAGACATATCAAGAACCGCGATTTCATCTTATGAAACTCTACACTTCAAAACTTCTGGTTGTGTTCCAAAGTTGTGCTCAAATACACATGACAACACTTAAAAGTGCTGCCCCAGTTTGGTACCCCAAAGGGCCCGAAAATGTGAGGCGAACAGATCGATTTCAGCACATCATCACCGGTTGAAACTGTTTGTTTTTAATGTTTTCAGGCTCATATTCATGTTCCTAAATTTTCACAAAAAATTGCAGGCTGTATAATCACCATCCATCCCTCAATGATCTAAAACCATGAGGCACCCTTTCACCCCCTTCCCCTTCTTGTCAATCCACACCCTCTTTTCTTCACATTGTTAGATTGGCTATAGAACATTGTCTTGTTGACAAAAGCCTGATTGAGGGTCACATGTAAGTATACCAAGAGAAATGTAATTATTAAGGCTTAGGATTCCCTTATGGGATACCTTCTTGTTCCCATTACTGTCATCTTGATCAATTATTCAAAACATTATTTATATTTTAGAAATTTTCCTTGATATCCTACAAAAACCATGTTATTTTCTTAAGGAATGCAACCATAACGAAGTAAATTAACCTAAGTTGTCCATAACTGACTGTTAGCTCAAACCAAGACATGGTGTGTGATTATAATGAGATAAACCAATCTAGGTTGTCCATAGCTACTGGTTCAAACCAATAATGTCAAATAGACTGCTTTTACTGGGAGTCAAACTTGTAACATTATGGTTATCAAGTCAATAGTCCGACCAACTTAACTGAAGTTATTTTTTTTTGCAAACTTAACTGAAGTTATTCTTTACGAAATCATGTTGTAATTAATAGAGGTTGTGCAATGAAAAAAATATATGCTTCCAATAGTACAAGTGACAATTTCTTTAAGAAAAATAAGATGTTTAAAATTTTTTATTTATCGAGAAAAGTGAGAAATAGGAATCAATGGGTAAGTAATGATCACAGAATCTCTTGCATTATATTATTTATATATAAGGGAAACCGGCCTGCAGATTGCCAGTGATGAAGTGAATTATTTAGTGTGATGATTCTGCAGTGGCCAATGGGAGCTTTATAATGACAACCTACGATACTTTGCATATTGCATGCACCATGCGTGCATTGCATATACCAATTATTAGGGTTTTATTACACCTACTTTTATTTTACTTTTTAATTTTTTTTAATCATCATAAATCTTGACAATATTAGAGACGGTCCGCTCAGAAGAGACAACAGTAAAACCATCGATAGCCATAGAGAATCCAACTTGATACCAAATGAGACGAATAGAGTCCTAACCATCTTAGCTTACAAATCGATTGATCTGTTTCTCTTTTTCATTTTTTGTTTCGTCTTTATTTAAATAATTTAATTTTTTTCGTTACATCTTTATTCAAATAACAATATAAAGCAGATCACATGACGGGAATATATATAGTCTCCGGATTACATGTATTTTGCCAATTATGATGAAGATGAAATTATTGAATTGGATGTCCCACACCCAAAAGTTTGATGCCTCATCCAGCTGAAATCATTGTCTGGCTAGAGCATTGCATGGTCTGGAGGCTTACTCATTCACACTGTGGTCCACCAATATCAGTTTGGCTGACCTTATCTGTATTTTTATTTATTTTAATTTATTTTACAACTATTTTTCAATAATTTTTTTTCTCATAATATTGTTATAACCTTAAATAAGGGAAATTATGTATGGACCGAGTTTTATTGGTTTGGTCTTGAAAGTGGAGCATTGCTAACTTGCTATTACATTTTTGGGTTGTAGAAATTATAGAACTTAAGATAATCCATATATGTATTTATGTGTATATGTATTTTGTCTGTATATAAAAGTTAGGAGGGGAGACAATTTTTTTAGAAACTACTCTTTTTTTTTCTTTTTTTTTTTTAATATAATCAAAATGCTATATCAGAAGTCTTTTGGAATGAGTACAATCAAAAGTGCATGCAATGTCGCAGTATATGATATACCCAATACAAGTGGATCGCATAAGGATTTCCTAAATAGTGGAGATTTTGGAGTGATTTTTGAAGAGTTTTTGTAGGGGTGATTATGAAAGAGAAAATGAGAGTGGTGGAAAAAAAAAGGAAAAAATAAAACAAAATCAAAAAAACTGAAAAGAAAAATCAAAAAATTGTAATTACCTGGGCGCGGGAACTGCGTCTCACGCACTGTGAGGCGCAATTCTCTTCTCACAAGGGCCACCATTGTCGGCCAAATACAGACACACAGCGTGAGGCGCAGTCCTCTTCTCACAGGAGCCACCATTGTTGGCCACACACACACACATATAGATTTCTATTCAAATGCGGCGGGGAGCTCCCATGTAGTCGTGCGGCCTAATCTGCGTCGTCCGATTTCATTAATCCAACTGCAATTCGTGTATGTTTAAGTGGGGTTATTGTGGTAATTTTAGTACATAGTGTGGTGCGTTTGAATACATGTTGTGGTGCGGTTTATTACGTATGTTGGTGCATTAACTGTGTTGTGGAATGATGTGCTTTAATATATCCGCTAGTGCATTTTCATACGTAGAATGGTGTGTAACTGTGTTGTGGAATGATGTGTTTTAATACGTCCTTTGGTGCATTTTAATACGTTGAATGATGTGTATTTTAACACATGTTTTCTAATAAGTGTAATAGTGCATGTTTATAATCTAGGATGGTGATTTTCAATAAGTGGAATTGTGCATTTTAACACACGTTGTGGTGCATTTTAATACGTAGAATTGTGCATATTTTTGCACATGTTTTCTAATGTGTAAATGGTGTATGCTTATAATCTGACATGAGGCGCGTTGTGGTACATTTTAATACGTAAAATGATGCATTTTATCACGTATACTGATGAATTTTAAGTGAATATGTGCATTTGGTTATAGTGTGGAATGATGTGTTTCATCAGAATTCTGGTGCATTTTAGTACGTAGAATGGTGTGTTTTGTAACATATATATATATTACGCGTTGATTTGATGACTTGATTTGATCTAATAACTGAAAATAGGCCGCACGGTCACACCTAATGACCAGGCCGCACATGATGACGCATATATATATATATATATATATATATATATATATATATATATATATGCGCGCGCGCCTGTTGTAAGGATTATTCGCCTGTTGTATTTTCTGAAACTTGACCGGCAAACTTGATCGGCAAGTAGTAAGGATTATTCGCCTGTAACTTGACCGGCAAACTTGATCGGCAAGTAGTAAGGATTATTCGCCTGTTGTATTTTCTGAAACTTGACCGGCAAATTGTAAGGATTATTCAACTTTGCAATCAAAACTATGAATTTGACTATGAATGTCCATTGACTCAATTAAGCCATGGAAATTCGTATGTAAACTATAAATAATGGATTTTTTTCTAATTATCCCCATTATATTGTACCAATTTTTTTTTAATAAAATGATAATATATTTATACAAGTTTTGGTCAACTCTGCAACTGCGCTAAAACCAGCAATTTGATAATGTACAACCACCGACACCAGATCTAGACTTTTTTAGATTACCAATTCCTTACTCCGGTGCCTTCATTTCATTATTTTGAATTAATTGGTTTGTTAGTTAATTAGTTGGTTTCTGATCTCCCTTTGATTTGGTTTTATTTTTTAATTACATTTTATTCACTGGCTCTTATATTCAAATTTTATTGTCTCTAACCTCACAACTTATAATAATTGATAAACGGACTGTTAATAATGAATGGTATACTAGGACTCACGATCTACAACCTACGGCCCAACACGGATAGGAGTGAGCATCTTGGGCCTATTCGTAGTATAATAAAATTGAGATTTTCATTTCTAATGTAACAATGACTCCACTATGAAGACAAATTATTATGTTAACCATGGTTACGCAGTACTTTGTGGACGTACCATAAAAAAGTACATTTTAATATACAAAAAGTATATTAATTAAAATTCCCACATGTCATGTTTTGATGTATTCAAACAAAAATAGATCATAATATTTTATTTATATATTTTCATTTTTGAATAAAATTTAAACATATAATGAGGATTTTATTTTCGATATACAACGCACTTATTATTAAAAAAGAAGTATCTCCTGGTGGAATCTTAATCTCGGCCAATAGTGGTCCTATCACTTGCCATGCATCCCCCATACTAGCCGAAGCAATAGGCTGCAAGGAGGCTCTCTCTTGACTAAGAGAAGGAAACGTCCAGAAAGCAAGACTTGAAATGGATTGCCAGAACGTGGTCTACGGGCTTCAAAATCCTGTTACCAACCATACCTCCTTAGGCTATACCATTCAAGCTTGTATAGAGCTCATGTCTAGCTTTGATTATATAGCAATTGTACACATTAATAGATCAGTGAACCAGCAAGCCCACAGTTTAGCGAGGGTTGCTGGCTCTCAAGCTGGCTTCATTACTTGGGAGCAGGCCTCCCAATTGTATCGTTCCATTGTTACTTTGGTGTTAGAAATAATATCATCCACTTTTTTTTTTTTTAAAAATAAGTATTGATTATTGATTTTTTTTTTTTTGTTTTGGTTTTAAACAAGTATTATTTATTGATTAGATATAAAGGAAAGGAAAAGGAAGTGAACAGAGTACGTGCAGTGGGGGATTCAGAAAGGGAGCTTTAATTAAAAGAATGATTGAAAATCATTTGAATGGTCTTTACGACGTTAATTACAATATTAGTGTTTTGATGATGAGGATCAGATGGTGTTAATGACCTTTCATTGTCAATTTTGCTTTTCTTATTACTCCATTTAACACCGTACGAAAGCTTTCAACTTCTTTACTCTTTATTAATTTCTGCCTTTTTGGTTGTCCATCAGTTAATACATTTAAAATAACACGTTATTAATTATGACTTTGTGATAATAAATAACTTTTTATTTATAATAGTATACATGATGTTATTTCAACATTATACAACTTTTCTCATATTTTTAATAGAAGTTTGCTGCACATTGGATAATTTTGATTCGCGGCCTTTTATTGGTCATTGAATTCTTCCCATAGCCACTTTACAGTTTACACCCTCGATCTTCACATTTGTGACTCTTCTTACCTGTGATTGGGTGAAACTATTAAAACTTAAAAAGAAATTTTATAAAACTTAAAATCATAATTATGATAAATTTGTAATTTTACAATACCTTTCTTTTTTCTTTTTTTTTTTATGAATACAACTGACCCTATTACATTGTAGTATCTGTTCATCTTATTCCCTAAAATTCCTACTTTGAAGTATTCCCCTTTTTATTCTCAAGTGCACCTCAAAGAGCAGTATATGCCAATATTGCCGAGACATAGAAGTTACCTTAACTGAACCGCTTGCAAACATTTGAATCTTGTCGAGGAAAAGAGTCCAATAGTAGAAATACTTGGAAAATTTTGAATCTTGGGAGCAAAATCACTTTTTAGAAATGAGTAAGTGTCACATACTCACATGTCATAAATTATGATTTACCATGACTGGAATATTTTGCAATATTTTTTAAAGTTATAGTGCAAATAAGTTGTGTATTTGTAAGCTTCTCTCGCCTATGGGTTTTTCGGCGCATGCTTATCTCGCTAGGGTTTTGCGAGCATTCTTCTGTTTCTTCTTCGTTTTGAGCATTTTCGGTTCTTGTTTCTGTACGTTTTGTAAGCTTCTCTCGCCTAGGTTTTTCCGGCGCATGTTTCTCAGCGTACCCTAGCAGATCTTGATGAGGGGGAGGGGCTGCAACAGGTTGGACGAGTCCATGTTGGTGCTGAAGTGGTAGAGAATGAGTTACACATCTAACAAAAAATGAGGCTTTTCAACTGAAGCACGTTGGCATAAAAATATTGTTTATTTCTAGATATCTACGTACTTCCATGTTTATCATATATCAAATAAAATTTTATTTTTATAGAACTCTATTATTTTATCGTTGAATCTCACCCCATTTTTCAACTTTACTATTTCAATTCGTATCAAGAAAGATATATAATAATAATAATAATAATAATAATAATAATAATAATAATAATAATAATAATAATAATAATAATAATTTTGAAAACTTAAAAATAATAATAATAATAATAATAATAATAATAATAATAATAATAATAATTGACGGTAATAATGTGTTACCGGGTATGTAAACTGAGTATTATTGAGTGTTATCAAGTATTTGAATACAATATTGAGCGTAGTGCTCAGAGCGTAGTGCTCAGTGTACAGATGAATTCAGTGTTGTTTTGTCTAGTAAGAAGTGTCCTCCCCCACTATGTGGTTGTGAGCCTTTTTATTCCTTTCAGTTCAGTGACCGTTGGACATCAATACCTGAGGTGTTGAATGCTGAGGAGCTGAACATCTGCCCTCAATGCTGAGGAGCTGAACGTTGGTCATCAATGCTGAGGAGTTGGACCGTTGCGCATTGATGCTGAGGAGTGGGGTGTCTTGGGTAGTTTGAACGGCAACTGTCTTGGTCATGACAACGGTTCCGGGTCGGGTACCCAATTACCCTATAAATAATAATAATAATAAGAATAATAGTCCCTAGCTAGTCGTTGGAGACAATGGGCACAAAAAACAATTGACATATATAATATAATATATATAAAATCGCATTAAGTGTTAAGTTGAAGCATAAGGTTAATATTATCTCCAAAATACTCACTCATCACTTTTAAAAGTAGTCATATCTTCACATTACTAAAATTGTAATTCTTTTATTATTTTTTCTACATTCATACAATACTCTCTAACTTTTAAAAGTGATCTTACTTTCGCATGAAAATAATAAATTAATATATTTTTCAATAAATATATAAAATAAAATAAAAAAGGTACCAAAACTTCCATTTGACAGTTTTTGTACCGTATGTATTGTAAGCTTGCAACAAAACATGAAATTAAGATAAATGCATAACTATATATATATATATAT
>CM008340.1:6037776-6053420 GCA_002525835.2 Ipomoea batatas
TTGAAGAGTGTTTGAAACATTTAGTCACAATAATGTTGTTGTGTACTAGATCATGAGGCAGTGATGATCCTTTCACAAGCAGTAGTCCTCTTCGTCGGATCCGACCAAGGAGTGAAACCTTTGCTAGCTGCTGGTATTCAGTTTGAATCCTAATCAACTCATTCCTGTGGTAATCAGTTTGCTTTTTTGCTTCATTGAAGATTTCATGAAGCATGATCAGGCAAGCTGCTATATGAAGACTATCCCCCTTGCCCTTTGCTAGATAAATGGTACTCAACTCCATCTCGATCCTTTCTTCCAATTTGAACGATGCATCTCTGATCTGCGCCTCTAAATCTTTCATCACCGCATAATCATAGGGGATCTCAGATTTCTCAAGACTTTGTTGCAGCAAGCCCAGATTTTGATGGAGAGAAACTATCTTTTGTTTGACTTCACCCACCTCCCTGCGCCAATTAGTGATTCTTTCATTTTGTGATGTTTCACTTTTAATTAAATTCTTCTTCTTGGTGTAATCACTCTGTTTTACTGCTCGCTTATTGAAGATTCCATGAAGCTTTGTCCAACCCTTTGAAGACGCTTCGTCCACCTCCATCTCTCTGATCTTTGGCTCAAGAATTTGTTGCAGCAAGCCAAGATTTTGATTGGCATCGTCTCTCATCTGTGCCTCTAAATCTTCAAGAGGAAAGGGTGCTTCTGATTGCAAGAAATTTAGAGATAGTGTTTCCATAAGCCAAGTTACAGCAGCGTAAGCCATTTGCGTCTGTCTGTCGATCACATCAGAGTAGAACTACAAAGAAATCAAAGATTTTTTTCTTCCTTTTTTTTTTTTTAGTGAATCAGCCTTGGCAAATCCCAGAAAAGTAGTTACCACACTCTACAAGAAATGGTTCCAAAGGCACCTGATTTCCAAACTGGCGGGCGGCGACTCCAATGTGAACACGAATTCGTTGGTCGACGCTACAGTCCAAACAAACAAACATCATTCCAAAATTAACTGCCTAGCTTCTTTCTTTCTAGTCATAATTGCAGTTTTTAGTCCCTATATTATAGGACAAATACACGTGAGTCCATCAACTTCTTAATTATCGTAATTTATAAAATTATCTGTTCAATAGCTACTTTCTCAACCTACTACTTCTTAATTATCGTAATTTATAAAATCATCTGTTCATAGCTACTTTCTCAACCAACTACTTCTTAATTATCATAATTTATAAAATTATCTGTTCATAGCTACTTTATAAACCTACTGTGGTGTAGTTGGTTAGCTGTGCATAGAATCGATTTTTCATTTAACGATTGAATCTGTTCTTTATAAATTTACTATATTGAATTGTATAACAACAAAATAATCTATAATAAATTGCTTAAAGCATTATAATCTTAAGAAATGAGTGAAATGGCATTATCCATCAGACCTCTAAATCATCCCAGAAGTAGAAACCAAAATATATAACAGAGTAGTCACCAGCCTGCAAAATTTGTGTTCAAACAATTTCTCCTTCACCTCTCTCTTCCTCCTCATCACATTCTTTCTCAGATCAGATGTTTACTCTTTCAGGCTGGAAACAGTGAATTAAGTTTAAAATTGGTGAACAGACAGGTAAGGAAATATATAGACAAAAATGAGAGACAACAGATGACTATTCCTTGCAGATAAACAATTAAGTAGAATGAGATCGATGTGAAATGGTCAGAGAGAGATATATTAGAGGAAACGAACAAGGATGGAATTTCCAACAATAGTTTAACTAAATCAATACTAGTGTGGTGATATCCACAAAATCACTCGTGATCTCTTGCAAATACTTGCATTTACGTATTGCTAAACCTACTAGATCACTATCTGATCTGATCAGTAACATATATATATTTGTACACCACACCCGGCCCGAATCTAAACAGATTATCCATCCATCAACATACTAGAGATAGATTCAGCTTCCCATATATAGTAAATTTTTAATTGTCCATTAAAATTAAAATACCAAATTATACCTACAGTTGCTACCACAAAATAATTAAACTCAGGCCGGGTGCATATGTGGATGGTGAACAAACCACTTATAAGTAAAGAGATTCATATATATATATATATAAAGCAGGTAGATAGATAGATAGAGAAAAATGAGAGAAAATTAAAGAAATAATGATTATTCATTGCAGTGCAGAGTAGAGCATCTATATTGCAACCATCATATCTACAAACTAATTCCCAGCACCAAAATCTATACAAACAAACTTCACTTAAGAAACAAAACAGATTTCTGAGACTTTAAATGAATAAATAAAAATTCTTTTCCCATGCAATGGCTGCAGCATCCATCAGATTTCTGAGAACGAATTATATTGCCCGCAGAGACCATTTCAGCTCACCGCTATGCACATTCTAAATTTCTCATTTCTTCCAACAATTTCACCTGGCCTTCCTATATATATTTTCAAAAAAAGGGAAAACAATAAGCTTAATTGATCCATTTTTCTTTAATTTGAAACAGAAAATAAACAGTAGTTATATATGCTCATACAACATACCTACATACTGCTATTCATTCATCACTCTCTTCCCCCTCAAAATTCTGGAAACAATAAATTCAGTACAAAGAAAAAGGAGAACACAGTTAGATAGATAAAGGAATATGACATAGAAAAAAAATGAGATTTAATAAAAGAAAACAGATCAGATCAGATCAGATACTTATCCATTGCAACCAACAGCCATGAAAAATTCAAGTAGTAGTATGAAGTGCATGTTAAATGGTGAGAGATATATATATCATAGGGATAGAAAGAGACCTCAATATATATTTTCGGAACGAACAAGGAGGGCATCATTTCCATATTTGTTTTGCTCTCTTTGAATCTGTTTTGCAGAAGCCAGGAGGGAATCCCTACATCTGCTTAACTGAATCAATGCTAGTGTGGTGATATCGGCAAAATCACTTGGGATTTTTTTCAACCGATAGCACTCACTTATTTCTAAACATTCGAGCATAGGGAAATGGTCACCCACAACATTCCAATATTTGAGACCTGCTTTCTTAATTACCAACCTCTTCAATCGATGGAACCCTCCATCAGATGTCTCCCACTTTGAGCCTCTACAAGCATCTATCAATTTTAGAACCTCCAGATTAGGCAGCATACTAATAGCGCTCAACTCAGGCCCCTGTAGATTAGACTCCAAGAAGCTGAGCTTCTTAAGATTTGGTAAACTAGTTGCCCACGGAATGTTACACATATCAAGGTCGAATTTCATCCACCTTCTGATGCTTAGTTTCTCAAGCTGCTCCAAGTGCACAAAATTATAAAAACAATCTATACTATTACCATAGTGATCACAATCAACTCCCAATGTTTTTAAATTTGGAATCATGGTAAACAGATCCTTTGTACATAACTTAAAATCCAACCAAGATATATTCTCTAAGTTTCTATAAACAATCGATGGAGTTTCTAATGAACAAATCCTTCCAATGCAAAAATTCCTTAATAATGGCATTTTCCAAATATTAGATGACTTAGAGGGATACAATATAGCAGAATCCCCTCTAACAATCAAACTTTGCATATTCCAATGCTCAAAGAGCTTTATCTCATTAGACATATATGTGGACAATGCTAATTATCTCAAATGAACAAGATTTGCAAACACATTTAGGTTTATAACTCCAGTCCAAATTCCATATCTCATGTCTACTACTCTTAGTAGTTTCAAGTGTGAAACTAGATGTTCCACAACTACATTACAAGAATAGAAAATATGATGAGTAGTTACGTGAATGGAATGAGATTTGAGAAAGCACTCATCTTTAAACCTGACTTGATCAAAGAAAGGGCTTGATGTATGACTTATCCAACGACAAGGTTTTTGAACTTCATTGACATTCAAGAGATTTTCAAGTCTAGCTTCTCTCAAGCAAAAATCTCGCAACAAATCATGGATCTTTATTCTCTTTATTTCCCCATTGTATCTTTGTTTGCTAACCATTACAAGACTTCTATCAACAAGATCTTGCAAGCATTCCATAGCCACTTTCTCCAAATTCACTTGCTTCACAGTGCTCAAAAATCCCTCTGCCGCCCACAACCTAACTAACTCCTTCACAGGGATCTCATAATCTTCTTCAAAAATTCCAAAATATAGAAAACATGCTTTTAAGTGGTGTGGTAATTGATTGTAACTCAAATATAGTATTCTGGAACATGCATTAGTAGAATCACCCATTACACCTTTTGCAACATTCTTCCACTTTTCCTCCTCCTCTTCTATCTTGGAGAGCAGACTAGCTACTATAGTAATAGCTAGAGGTAATCCTTTACATTTCTTCACTATGTCTCTACCAATTTGCTCTAGAAGGAATTCAGTTTTACCAAAGACTTTGCAGTAGAGATTCCAACTTTCATCAGCATCTAAGAAAGGCATGTTAAGAGGAGAGTTACCTGAGCTAGCATATTCCGCCACCTCTCTGAGTCGAGAAGTCAATAGTATACGACTTCCATTATTATATTATCATCTGGAAAGCATCTTTGCACACTATCCCAAGCAATAGTGCTCCATATATCATCCATCACTATCAAATATCTCTGTTCCTTCAAGTGTTTACGCAGGTGTTCAGCTAATTGGTCTTGGTCAATGATTTGTTCATGGGGTTCATCTCTTGATGCTTGTGAATGTGGGAGAGAATAATGTATATTCATATATCACAGTAAAAAAGAACTGTACAGACTACCACTACTTATACAAAATAGAGGAAACCCTAACGGGCTTATCTATAAACGGGCTTTAGGGTTTAACAATGCTGCAGTAAAACAACTAAGAAGACATCGGAGCATTTGTTCTATGTTATACTCTTGGGATACAGTAACCCATGCTTGCATGTCAAAATAAGAAGTAATTGATGGATGTTTATAAAGTTTGTGTGCTAAAGTGGTCTTGCCTATTCCTCCCATGCCAACAATTGAAACAACTTGTCTCCCCTTAGTTGTTTGTTGTGTGAGCAGCTGATCCAATACCTTCTCGAATATCTTGTCGCATCCGACCATTGTACTGTCGTCAAACTTTGAAGCGTTTTTGGAAAAGTTACTCACAATAATTTTCTTGTGTACTAGATCATCCTGTGATGATCCTTTGACAAGCTGTAGTCCTCTTTGTTGGATCCGACCAAGGAGTGAAACATCAGTGAGTCTTTGGTTTTGTGATGAAGCTGCGTTTGCAAGCCTAATCAACTTATTCCTATGGTAATCAGTCTGTTTTTCTGCTTCTTTGAAGATTTCTTGAAGCCTGAGCAGGGAAGCTGTTATATGAAGGCTATCCTTTGCTAGATAAATGGTACTCAACTCTGTCTCAATCCTTTCTTCGAATTTGAAGGATGCATCTCTGATCTGCGCCTCTAAATATTTCATCACCCTCACATTTCTGATCTCCGATTTCTCAAGACTTTGTTGCAGCAAGCCCAGATTTTGATGGAGAGAAACTATCTTTTGTTTCACTTCACCCACCTCCCTGAGCCGAGAAGTCAATAGTTTACTATCCCTAGCATTAATCATTCTTTCATTTTGTGATGAACTCGCTACAAGCTGCTGTTGCTGCAGCTTTTTACTTTTAATCAACTTCTTCTTCTTGAGGTAATATTCAGTCTGTTTATTAAAGATTCCATGAAGCCTGGGGAGGCAAGCCTTTGAAAAAGACGCTTCGTCCAACCACGTATCATCATTGCTGTTAGAGTCTATAGGATAGTGTGTGGCTGGTATTGTTTAGACTGAACTATTCCCTATTATGTTGGGGTAAGTTCAGACTCCTACGTCAATTGTATTATTTGTAATCTATCGTTCAATTCAATCAATACACAACAAATCACTTTCACTTGGTATCAGAAGCGATAGGTATCCCTTTTCTTTCCTTTTTTTTTCACGTACTCATGTCGACGCATTCATCTGAGCGTACTGTGACGGCAGCCACCGTCCAAGCTCCGGCGTCCTCCCCAAATCCTCTCACTTCAGCCCACCATTTCGTTTCTTTGAAATTAACCTCCCGTAACTACTTGTTCTGGAGAACCCAACTCGTGCCATTCCTACGCGGACAGGGTCTCCTTGGCTACGTTGATGGCGAACTCCCCTGCCCACCTGCCGTTCTCACCACCATCGCCGCCGCTGGCTCCTCCGCGGCGTCGCATACGGCGACTACTCCGAATCCAGCGTATAGCGTTTGGATCCAACAGGATCAGTCTATACTGTCGCTCCTCATCTCATCCCTTTCCGATGAGCTAATGTATCTAGCGGTTGGGAGAACTACCTCGCGCGATGTCTGGATGTCGATCACAGCAGCGTTAGGGTCGTCGACACGGGTGCGGTGCCTGAATCTGCTCGGCCAGTTCCAGAACCTGCGACAGGGCGACAGCTCTCCGACGGAATACCTCGGACGGGCTCAGCTACTGATAGAAGACCTAGCACTCGCCGGCCGCACCATCTCCCTCGACGAACAGAACCTATATGTGTTCAGAGGGCTTCGACCGGAATTCCGCGCAATGGCCGCTTCTCTTACGGTCTCAGGTACTCCGATTACAATCCCACAGCTCTCTGACTTCCTACAGGCCCAACAGTTCATTTTTGCCGATGATTTCACTCCTGGGGGCGACGGCTTCAATGGTGGATCTCCGGCGGCCATGTTCGCCGGTCGCGGTCAGAGGCAGAACGGCAATGGCGGGTATGGTGGTCGTCACTCCAATGGCGGCCAGGGCCGTGGACGTAACCGCGGTCGAGGCGGTGGACAGAACCGCGGCAGAGGAGGAACTCCCCGATGCCAGATATGCAGATCGCACGGTCACACCGCGATCACCTGCTTCAAACGGTACACCGGCGAAGCTAATCCGCAAGCGAACGTTGCGGTGGCTGAGGACTCCGTCGCTGCGACTGACGTCGATGCCTGGTTCCCAGACACAGGCGCCTCGGCTCACGCCACACCCGACTCGGCAGTGTTGACACGGGCAGATTCATACACCGGCAATGAGGTTCTCCGCGTCGGTAACGGTAAAGGGCTAAATATTTCCAGTATTGGTCATGCAGTAATTCCGTCAAAATCTAAATCTTTAGGTTTGTCAAATGTACTCCATGTGCCTGATCTGTCTGTGTCCCTATTATCTGTTCAACGTTTCACTGCTGAAAATAATTGCTTTTTTGAATTTCACCCGAACTGTTTTGTTGTGAAGGACTCCAAAACCAAAACGGTGCTCCTTAAAGGTCCGAGCATGGGTGGCCTGTACCAGCTCGCGGTTCCTTGGTCTCATGTTGCGTTCTTAACCGCCAGGGCCTCGTCCGAGGTGTGGCATCGTAGGTTGGGTCACCCTCACTCCCGGGTTCTTCAGCATATTCTCAAAGAATGTCCAGTTTCTCCCAATAAAATTGGTTCGTCACAGTTGTGCTCTCCTTGCCAGCTTGGCAAGTCTTCCCGTTTCCCTTTAGCTAGAATAGATTCTCGTAGTGAAAACATTTTGGATCTTGTGTACACGGACATTTAGGGTCCTTCCCCGGTTATTTCTGTGAACGGTTTTCGGTATTTTGTTTTATTCGTGGACGATTTCTCTCGTTTCTGTTGGTTTTATCCATTACGATTAAAGTCTGATATTTATAAGGTATTTGATTTATTTCGAAAAATGGTAGAACGCATGTTTTCTAGGTCTATCAAATCTATAAAATCTGATCTAGGGGGTGAATACCGCCGTTTGCATGCTACTTTTGAATCTCTTGGTATTGTGCATAGGCAATCCTGCGCCTATAGGCACGAGCAAAATGGCCGGGTAGAACGCCGGAATAGACATATTGTCGAAACCGGCTTAACACTACTAGCGGATGGGTCTGTACCTTTTAAACACTGGGATTCGGCTTTTGAAACAGCCACTTACCTCATTAATTGCTTACCTACTCCTATGTTACAGTTTACTAGCCCATATTATCAAATACATAAAACTCAGCCAAAATACACCTTTTTTCGGGTCTTCGGGTGTCAATGTTTCCCTTACCTTAGGCCCTACAACCGTCACAAAATAGAGTTCCGCTCAGCCCCCTGCGTCTTTCTAGGTTACCCAATGTCATATAGGGGTTACCGCTGCATGAACTTAAATACTGGGAAGACCTTTATTTGCCGGCATGTTCGTTTTAACGAAACTGTTTTTCCATTTGCCACGATGACGACTTCACAGGTTCAGTCACAACCGCCCGAGCTTATTCCACCATGGGGCTATGGGCGAATAGCACCGCCAATTCCGGCTACGGGTGATCCGCCACAACCTGTGTCGCCTACTGAAAGCACTACTGCTGTTCCGACTCGGAGACGTGGCCCACGGGTTCAGTCCCAGCAGCAAGATCGGGCTCACACCATGCGACTCCGTCACATGACTAGAGGCACGGGTGAAGAGTTTCATGCACTCACGGCATCCACAGACCCGAGTTGTTACTCTCAGGCTGTAGGCCATCTGGAGTGGCGCGATGCCATGGACCAGGAGTTCAATGCCCTGCTGCATAACGACACGTGGCGGCTAGTGCCTGCAGCCCCAGACATGAACGTGATTGGTTGCAAATGGGTCTACCGCACCAAACGCAAGGCTGACGGCTCAATAGAGCGTCATAAGGCTCGCCTTGTGGCCAAAGGATTTAATCAGGTGGCCGGCGAGGACTTCTTCGACACATTTAGTCCAGTCGTCAAACCGACTACGGTCCGGATACTCTTTTCACTAGCGGTCTCCCGCCGTTGGACTCTGCGACAACTGGATGTCCACAACGCTTTCCTAAACGGTCATCTTGCTGAAACGGTGTACATGCGCCAGCCCCCGGGCTATGAAGACCCCACGCACCCTGATCATGTTTGTCGGCTTCAGAAGTCACTCTATGGGCTCAAACAGGCACCTCGAGCCTGGTTTAAGCGGCTCCATGATTTTTTACTGACTGCAGGTTTTACAGGATCAAAGACAGACGTCTCGCTGTTTCACTATTCGGCAGGCACCTCACAAGTCTTCCTGTTGGTATATGTCGACGACATTATCATGATGGGTGACGACTCATCATTAATTGATACGCTCTTGCGTCGTCTCTCTTCAACCTTTAAAATCCGAGATCTTGGCACGCCTAGTTTTTTCCTTGGGATCGAAACGCTACCAATCAAGGAAGGCCTTCTTCTTTCTCAGCGACGTTATAT
Organism: Ipomoea batatas; assembly: GCA_002525835.2. Classification (NCBI taxonomy): domain Eukaryota; kingdom Viridiplantae; phylum Streptophyta; class Magnoliopsida; order Solanales; family Convolvulaceae; genus Ipomoea; species Ipomoea batatas. The sequence continues at coordinate 6,046,970 of CM008340.1, forward strand.
GGGCGATCTCCTCACTCGAGCTGGTATGTCTGATTGCAAGTCCCTTGCAACTCCGGCCTCAGCCACACATACTGCGGTGCTGAACGCCGAACCCTTTGACAATCCGACTCAGTACCGTCGCCTAACGGGGGCACTCCAGTACTTAACTATTACACGGCCCGACTTGTCATATGCGGTTAACAGGCTTTGTCAGTTTATGCATGCCCCGACAACCGAGCATTGGGGGCTCTTGAAGCGTGTTCTACGGTATATCAAGGGTACACTGGACTATGGGCTGCGTCTGACTGCTTCCGCATCCAGTGACATTCACGCTTTCTCGGACTCTGATTGGGCCGGATGTCCAATTGATCGGAAATCCACAAGCGGGTATGCGGTGTTTCTTGGGTCTAATCTAGTATCTTGGATGTCCCGTAAACAACGAACGGTTGCTCGTTCATCCACAGAAGTAGAATACAAGGGCTTGGCTGACGTCTCCGCTGAAGTCACGTGGGTTGTGTCTCTACTCCGAGAGTTAGGCCTGCACTCGGGTCAACCAGCTACTCTGTGGTGTGACAACCTCGGCGCAACTTATCTGTGTGCAAATTCCGTCTTTCATGCACGCACTAAACACGTCGAGATCGACTATCATTTTGTTCGTGACAAAGTCGCAGCCGGGGACTTCATCGTTAACTTTGTGTCAACGAAGGATCAGCTGGCTGATATTTTTACCAAACCACTATCTGGCCCTCGGTTTCAAACACTACGGGACAAGCTCAATGTTGTGCCCTCTCAACCTTGTGCTTGAGGGGGTGTGTTAGAGTCTATAGGATAGTGTGTGGCTGGTATTGTTTAGACTGAACTACTCCCTATTATGTTGGGGTAAGTTCAGACTCCTACGTCAATTGTATTATTTGTAATCTATCGTTCAATTCAATCAATACACAACAAATCACTTTCACTATTGCCAATCTCGGATTTCTCGAGAATTTGCTGCAACAACCCAATATTTTCATTGCCATCTCTCATCTGTGCCTCTAAATCTTCAAGAGCCAAACATGGTTGCGATTGCAAGAAATGTAGAGAAAGTGTTTCCATAAGTGAAGTTACAGCAGCGTAAGCCATTTGCTTCTCTCTATCTCTCTCTGGAAGAGATGAATGATTAGAATCAGTAGGCACTATTGTTGTCAAAAGAAAATTGGAAAAGTAGAAGACAAACATACATTATTGTTTTTGACTTTTAGTATAGTGGACAACTTTTGCATTATCATAATTTTCTTTTGTCACTGTTGATGTAACTTTTATTATCAATCACAATCCCTACCATATTTTGTATTTCTTTTATATGGAATTTACTTGAGTTGTCCTACACCTACTGGATGGCTTCTGCAAAGTGAATTCAAGATGAGCAATAATGCAACAACGAACTATGGAAACGCCCTGCCCTCCTTTGTTCACTCCAAACAGATTAATTAGGTTCTATTTCTAGGTTGCCCACTATTTAAAAAAATGGTCGCACTATCTTAGTACTTTATAAAAAAATATTTTTTATTAATAAAACAATTTTAATAATAATAATAATAAATATTTAAAAGCCTAAGAAACAGTTATGCAATTCTGACACAGACACTTATGAGATGTTTGTTTTAGTTTACAAAAATCATTTTGTTTTAGTTTACAAAATTCAAAATAATTAAATTGACTACATATGTTTTTAGAAAGAAATTAGTTTTAACTTTAATTAGTTTTTTAGAAATGTCCATTTTAATCGTATTTGAAAGAGAAATTTTTTTCTGGCGAGAAATTGACGAATCAAAATTTTTTTTCCCGGCCATAATTTGTATTATTTATTGCTAGTTTGTATTATTAACTTAAGCTACATATATCTAATTTGTATTATTTACTGATAGTTTTATTAAATAGCTAAACGTAATGCCATTGAAGAATATCCTTTTATTATGACCAATATTGGGTCTCTCACTACAACAAACTGATTTTTTAGCGATATACACTTAGTGGCCTGGCGGTTATATATAACCGTTGATAAATGAGTATTTTGCGACAGTTATAACAACCGCCTCTAAATCTTGTACACCTTTACAAATTAGATGTTAGTAATTATAATCCACAAAAAGCATTAATGTGTCGTTAATTTAATGCGTATTCTAGCGGCGGTTATATGACTACCGCTAAAACTCAAACTAAAATTAGTTTCATATATTTATTGTAAGTGCTTAAAACAAAATAATTTCATTAACCAAACTATAATCCTGTTTTTAGTGTTTCTCACTGCAGAAATTAAAATATATATTGGAATGGTTCTATTCTTCAACCTGTCGTTTCTCCCAAATTCCAATTTTTTCCAATTCTTCCACAATCTCTAGTGATTTCTATAACACGAGGAAGCAGATGGAGTTCGATTACTGAATCATTCATTCAATTCCCAAATTTTCCCAATTCTTCCCCAATCATTGAATTGTTCATTCGATTCTTTTGTTTGTAGTATTGTATTTATAGTCATGGGGCTTTAAGCATGACCACACACATGCAAATAGAGGAAATTAGGAATGGTTTATCAAAAATGAAAAAAATGAAGAATTTTATGAAAAAACAGAGGATTGGAGAAGTAGAAGAACGGGAAATAGAAAACTTGTTTACTAAAATCACCTCTCCAATTGCCTAACTCCTCTCCATTCTCCATTCGAGTCCCTGACCACACCACCACATCTTGCTTCTCTTGGTCCAAGGACGAAAATCCGAATATCATTTTAAACCAGGATTTACAATGCAAGGTGGAGCCCGGTCCAAGATATTATTTGCCAAATTCTCGTGCATTTGCGTCTATAATATGCTAATATGAATGTAAAAAATCAAAATTCAGTAATTTTTAATCTAACCATGGATTTTCATCCAACCTGTTGGTACATAAATTTCACTTCAATTCTTTTATTCAACTTCCACACCACATCTCAACTTTTCTTTGCGTATATATTCATCTTTGGAGATCTCGGATTAATCAAGAAAGACAACTCAAGAAAACCAAGGTGAAGTACAGAGACTCCAAAACTTGTCTGTGTTTAAGAATTAAGAATGAGATGATGATGGGGTAAAATAAGTAAAATGTGGCTAAGGATCAGAGAAACAAAACAGTGAAAGGTTAGATTATCTGTACAATTTCACTTGGCTTCAAAAATAAAACAGTTCAGACTTCAGATGGAGAAATTATAGTTAATTTAATTTAATTATGAATTGATTATAAAACAACAATTTTATTAATATGGTAAAACATGTATGAGAACGAACATTATATGTGTCTTATGTGTATAACAATGAATTCAAACAAGACTTAAAAAATGAGAACAATAAAACAGTTGAAACATTAGATGAAATTGAGGTGCTGAAATATAATGCCAAGGCATCATCCATCACATCTCTAATCATCCCACAACCAGAAACCAAAATAAATAACAGAGTAGTCACATTCTTCAAAAGTTGTCTTCAAACAATTTCTCCTCATCACATTCTTCCTCTGAGATGTTTACTCTTTCAGGCTGGAAACAGTAAATTAAGTTTTAAAAAATAGTTAACAGACAGGTAAGGAAATATATAGAGAAAAATGAGATCAAGTGAGACAAAACAGATAACTATTCCTTGCATATAAACAAGTAGAATGAGATGTGAAATGGTCAGAGATATATTAGAGGGATAGAAAGAGACCTAATGTTATCGGGAACGAACAAGGATGGAATTTCCATAGTTGTTGAGTTGCTCATCTTGAATCCACTTTGCAGAAGTCAGAAGTGAATCCTCACAGTAGTTTAACTCAATCAATGCTAGCGTGGTGATATCCACAAAACCACTAGGAATCTCTTGCAAAAGATAGCATCTATGTAACTCTAAACATTCGAGCACAGGAAAATGGTCACCCTCAGCATTCCAATATTCAAGATATTTGCTTTCAATTACCAACCACTTCAATCGACGGAACCCTTCCTCAGATGTCTCCCACTCTCTGTCTTCGGAAGCATCTATCAATTTTAGAACCTCTAGATTCGGCAACATACCAATAAGCTTCATATCACTCCATGGCAACCTAGTCTCAAAGAATTTGAGCTTCTTAAGATTTGGTAGAAAACTAGTTGCCCATGGGATGCCGCTACATGGAATATGTTCGAGACAATACCACCTTCTGATGCTTAGTGCCTCAAGCTGCCCCAAGTGCACCAAATTATAAAAACAATCTGGACTTTCAGCATTTCCACTGACCCCCAGTTTTTTTACATTTGGAATTCTTGTAAATAGATCTTGTGTACAGAGTTTAGGATGCAACCAAGATATATTCTCTAAGTTTCTATGAACAACCAAAGAAGTTCCTAATGAAAGAATTTGATCAACACAAAAATTCCTTAATAGTGGCATTTTCCAAATTGTAAATGTCGCATCCGGTTCCCAATAAACACATATTCCATGAACAATAAAGCTTTGCATATTCCTATGCTCAAAGAGCTTTACATAAAGAGGAGAGTGATCATTTCTTGATTGAAAGGTCAAAGCAAAGTATCTCAAATGAACAAGAATGGCAAACATATTTACCCGAGAATAATTGTAACAATGTCGTCCACATTCAATGTCTACTACTCTTAGCAGTTTCAAGTGTGAAATTAGTTGATCAAGCACACGAAAATAAAATCCACCAGAGTAATCAAACCTTGAGTGTAAGGAATGAGATTTGTCAAAGCGCTTATCTCCTGACTTGATTTGATTATTCAAACATTCTGATGTATCACTTATCCAACGACAAGGTTTTGAAAACAAGTGTTGTGATTTCATCTTGTAAAATGGAAGTTTTTCATCTCCAATCACATTCAATAGAGTTTCACGTCCCGCTTCTTTCAAGCACAAATCTCGCAATAAATCATGTATCCTTATTGTCTTCATTTCCCCATTGTATCTCAGTTTGCTAACTATAACAAGACTTCTATCAACAAGATTTTGCAAGCATTCAATGGCCACTTTCTCCATATTCACATGCTTCACAGCCCTCAAAAATCCCTCTGCTGCCCACAACCTAACTAATTTTTTCACAGGGATCTCACAGTCTTCCTGAAAAACTCCAAAATATAGAAAACAAGCTTTTAAGTGGTGTGGTAATTGATGGTAACTTAGATATAGTATTCTGGAACATGTATCATTAGAATCACCAATTACACTTTTTGAAACATTCTTCCACTCTTCCTCCTCCTCCTTTATCTTGGAGAGAAGACTAGCAACTACAATAATGGCCAGAGGTAATCCTTCACATTTCTTCACTATGTCTCTACCAATTTGCTCAAACACCGAAAGAAATTCAGTTTTACCAAACACTTTGCAGTAGAGATTCCAACTTTCATTGGCATCTAAGAAAGGCATGTTAAGGGGAGAGTTAGGTGAACTCGCATATTCAGCAACCTCTATGAGTCGAGAAGTCAACAGTATACGGCTTCCATTATTATCATCTGGAAAGCATCTTTGCACACTATCCCAAGCAGTAGTGTTCCATATATCATCCATCACTATCAAATATCTCTGACCCTTCAAACCTTTACACACACTTTCTGCTAATTGGTCTTGGCCATCTCTTGATGCTCCAGCAACACTACTAAGAAGACATCGGAGCATTTGTTCTACGTTATATTCTTGGGATACAGTAACCCATGCTCGCTTGTCAAAATGAGAAGTAATTAATGGATGTTCATAAAGTTTGTGTGCTAAAGTGGTCTTGCCTATTCCTCCCATGCCAACAATCGACACAACATGCCTGCTCTTATTTGATTGTTGCCTGAGCTGATCCAATATCTTCGTGAACACCTCGTGGCATCCGACCATTGTAGTGTCGAACTTTGAAGAGTTTTTGAAAAATTTAGTCACAATAATGTTGTTGTGAACTAGATGAGGCAGTGATGATCCTTTCACAAGCAGTAGTCCTCTTCGTCGGATCCGACCAAGGAGTGAAACCTGGTATTCATCAGTTTGAATCCTAATCAACTCATTCCTGTGGTGATCAGTCCGTTTTTGTGCTTCAATGAAGATTTGATGAAGCCTGAGCAGGCAAGCTGTTATATGAAGGCTGTCCTTTGCTAGATAAATGGGAGTCAACTCCATCTCAATCCTTTCTTCTGCTTTGAAGGATGCATCTCTGATCTGCGCCTCTAAATCTTTCATCACCGCATCATCATAGGGGATCTCAGATTTCTCAAGACTTTGTTGCAGCAAGCCCAGATTTTGATGGAGAGAAACTATGTTTTGTTTGATTTCAGCCATCTCCCTGAGGCGAGAAGTCAAAAGTATAGTATCCCAAGCAAGCCGCTGCTTTCCATAAAGCCTGGGGAGACAAGCCTTTATACCAAGACGCTTTGATGACGCTTCTTCGTCCAACTCCATCTCTCTCATCTGAGCCTCAAGAATTTGTTGCAGCACGCCAAGATTTTCATATTTT
>CM008340.1:6054315-6095520 GCA_002525835.2 Ipomoea batatas
TGAAAATTCAAAAAATTATTTTCATAAATAATTGATCAGGTTTCCAGTAATTAGTCCTGAAAATGAGGTGCTGAAATATAATGAATGCCAAGGCATCATCCATCAGGAAAATTGTAATTTATGCCTCTCCATAATATGTCAATTATCAATGTCACCCCTGAATTATTAGTGGTGTAAATGTTGCCCCTCAATTTTTAAAACGATACATATATTGTCCCTCATAAGTGTAAATTTTGCCCCTCAATTTTCAAAACGTTACATATATTGTCCCTCCCATATGGTACGAGAGGGGCAATATATATACCGTTTTGAAAATTGATGAGTAACATTTACACCACTAATAATTCAGGTGTGACATTGATAATTGACATATTATATAGGCATAAATTACAATTTTCTCAACCAAAATATATACAATAACAGAGTAGTCACCCTGGACATAGCCTTCAAAATTTGTCTTCAAACAATTTCTCCATCACATTCTTTCTCAGGTGTTTACTCTTTCAGACTGGAAACAGTAAATTAAGTTAAAAGTTGGTGAACAGACAGCAGGTAAATAGGTAAGGAAATATATAGACAAAAATGAGAGACAGCAGATGACTATTCCTCGCAGATAAACAAGTAGAATGAGATGTCAAATGGTCAGAGAGAGATATATTAGAGGGATAGAAAGAGACCTAATATATATTTTCGGGAGCGAACAAGGATGGAATTTCCATAGTTGTTGAGTTGCTCATCTTTAATTCACTTTGTGTTAGTCAGAAGTGAATCCTGACAGTAGTTTAACTGAATCAATGCTAGTGCGGTGATATCCACAAAACCACTGAGAATCTCTTATATATATGTGTACGCCACATCCAGCCCAAATCTAAACAGATTATCCATCCATCAACTTACTAGTGATAGATTGAGCTTCAATTCCCATATATACTAAACTCTTAATTGTCCATTAAAATTAAAACACCAAATTATACCTACAGTAATTTGCTACCACAAAATAATTAAACTCAAGCAGGCCGGGTGCATATATGGATGGTGAACAAACCACTTATAAGTAAAGAGACATTCATATATACATATAAAGCAGATAGATAGATAGATAGATATAGAAAAATGAGAGAATTAAACAGATGATGATTATTCATTGCAGTACGTGCAGAGCAGCTATATTGCAACCATCATATTTACAAACTAATTCCCTAACACCAAAATCTGTACAAACAAACAAACTTCACTTCACTTGACTTAAGAAACATTGCCCTCAGAGACCATTTCAGCTCACGGCTATGCACATTCAAAATTTGTCATTTCTTCCAACAATTTCTCCAGGCCTTCCTATATATATTTCCAAAAAGGGAAAGCAATAAGCTTAATTCACCCATTTTTCTTTAATTTGAGACAAAAAATAAACAGTAGTTATATATGCTCATACAACATACCTACATACTGCTCTTCATTCATCACTCTCTTCCTCCTCAAGCCACTTACATCATTAAGTCTAGAAACAATAAATTCAGTAAAAAGAAAAGGTGAACACACAACAGTTGGATGGGTAAGGAAATATGAGATAGAGAAAACTGAGATGAAGTGAGAGAAAACATATCAGATAGATGATTATCCATTGCAACCATCAGCCATCAAAAATTCAAGTAGCATGAAGTGCATGTTAAATAGGTGAGAGATATATCAGAGGGATAGAAAGAGACCTTAATATTTTAGTAACGAACAAGGAGGGCCTCATTTCCATAGCTTTTTTGCTCTTCTTGAATCCACTTTGCAGAAGCCACAACAGAATCCCCACATTTGCTTAACTGAATCAATGCTAGTGTGATGATATCAGCAAAATCACGAGGGATTTCTTTCAACCTAGAGCAGTCACTTATTTCTAAACATTCGAGCATAGGAAAATGGTCACCCACAGCATTCCAATATTGGAGATTTGTTTTTCTAATTACCAACCTCTTCAATCGATGGAACCCTCCATAACATGTTTCCCACTTTGAGCCTTCACAAGCATTTATCAATTTTAGAACCTCCAGATTAGGCAACATACTAATAGCGCTCAGCTCACTCCACAGAATATTAGACTTCAACAAGCTAAGCTTCTTAAGATTTGGTAAACTAGTTGCCCATGGGATACTACACATAACAAGGTTGACATCCATCCACCTTCTGATGCTTAGTTTCTCAAGCTGCTCCAAGTGCACAAAATCATAAAAAGAATCTGGACCAGTACCATAGTATTCACAATCAACCCCCAATGTTTTTAAATTCGGAATCATTGTAAACAGATCATTTGTACATAACATAGAATCCAACCAAGATATAGTCTCTAAGTTTCTATGAACAACCGACGGAGTTTCTAATGACCAAATTCTTCCAATGCAAAAATTCCTTAATAGTGGCATTTTCCAAATTCTAGATGGCTCATAAGAGGAATACAAACTAACATCATCCCCACTAACAACAAAAGTTTGCATATTATTCCAATGCTCAAAGAGGTTTACACGACAATATCTATCTGTATACAAAGCTAAGTATCTCAAATGAACAAGATTTGCAAACACACATAGAGATATATCTACACCCCAAGGTCTATTTCTCATGTCTACTACTCTTAGTAGTTTCAAGTGTGAAAAGTTGTAAATCGTAAAAAAGTAAAGCCGAGTTAAGTGAAAGGAATGAGATTTGTGAACCCACTCGTCTTCAAACCTGAATATTCCATAATAGAAAGATCGTCCTGATATATCACTTGTCCAACGACAAGGTTTTCTAACTCTATTGACATTCAAGAGATTTTCAAGTCTAGCTTCTCTCAAGCACAAATCTCGCAACAGATCATGGATCCTTATTCTCTTTATTTCTCCATTGTAGCTATGTTTGCTAACTATAACAAGACTTCTATCAACAAGATCTTGCAAGCATTCCATAGCCATTTTCTCCAAATTCACATGCTTCACAGTGCTAAAAAATCCCTCTGCTGCCCACAACCTAACCAACTTTTTTACAGAGATCTCATAGTCTTCTTCAAAAATTCCAAAATATAGAAAACAGGCTTTTAAGTGGTGTGGTAATTGATTGTAACTCAAATATAGTATTCTAGAACATGCATCACTAGAATCACCCATTACACTTTTTGCAACATTCTCCCACTTTTCCTTCTCCTCTTTTGTCTTGGAGAGAAGACTAGCTACTATTGTAATAGCTAGAGGTAATCCTTTACATTTCTTCACTATGTCTCTACTAATTTTCTCAAACACTAGAGGGAATTCAGTTTTACCAAAGACTTTGCAGTAGAGATTCCAACTTTCATAGGCATCTAAGAAAGGCATGTTAAGAGGAGAGTTACTTGAGCTAGCATATTCTGCCACATCTCTGAGTCGAGAAGTCAATAATATACGACTTCCATTATTATCATCTGGAAAGCATCTTTGCACACTATCCCAAGCAGTAGTGCTCCATATATCATCCATCACTATCAAATATCTTTGTTCCTTCAAGTGTTTACGCAGGCGTTCATCTAATTGGTCTTGGTTAGTGCTCTGTTTATGGAGTTCATCTCTTGATGTTGCAGTAACACAACCAATAAGGCATCGGAGCATTTGTTCCTTGTTAAATTCTTGGGATACGGTAACCCATGCTCGCATGTCAAAATAAGAAATAATTGACGGATGTTCATAAATTTTGTGTGCTAAAGTGGTCTTGCCTATTCCTCCCATGCCAACCATCGAAACAACTTGTCTCCCCTTAGTTGTTTGTTGCGTGAGCAGCTGATCCAATATCTTCTCGACCAGCTTCTCGCATCCGACCATTCCACCGTGAAACTTTGAAGCGTTTTTGGAAAAGTCACTCACAATAATTTCCTTGTTTTCTAGATCATGCAGTGATGATCCTTCGTTAAGCTTTAGTCCTCTTCGTCGGATCCGACCAAGGAGTGAAACCTTTGCAAGCCTGTGGTAATCAGTCTGTTTGTCGTATTCATCAGTTTGAATCCTAATCAACTCATTGCTGTGGTAATCAGTCTGTTTTTGTGCTTCTATGAAAATTTCATGAAGCCTGAGCAGGCAAGCTGTTGTGTGAAGAAGAGTATCCTTTGCTAGATAAAAGGTAGTCAACTCCATCTCAATCCATTCTTCGGCTTTGATGGATAAATACCTTTCATAATCTCTCATCTCTTCCTCTAAATCTTTCATCACTACCCTCGCCGCATCATCATTGCGAATCTCAAAAATGCGTTGCAGCAAGCCGAGATTTTGACTGAAAGAGACCATCTTCTCTTTGAGCCGATGCTGCTGCTTATACGCCTTTCCATGACGCTTCAATGATGACGCTTTTTCGTCCAAACCCATCTCAAAAATCTGAGCATTAACAATTTGTTGCAGCAAGCCAAGATTTTCATTACCATCACTGATCTGGTAACGAGTCTGTTTTTGTGCTTCATTGAAGATTTGATGAAGCCTGAGCAAGCAAGCTGTTATATGAAGGCTGTCCTTTGCTAGATAGATGGCACTCAACTCCATCTCAATTCTTTCTTCCGCTTTGAACGATGCATCTCTGATCTGCGCCTCTAAATCTTTCATCACCCTCACCCTTGCATCGTCATAGGTGATCTCCGATTTCTCAATACTTTGTTGCAGCAAGCCGAGATTTTGATGGAGAGAAACTATCTTTTGTTTCACTTCACCCACCTCCCTGAGCTGAGAAGTCAACAGTGTAGTATCCCAAGCAAGCTGCTGCTTTCCATAATCCCTGGGGAAGCAAGCCTTTATACGAAGACGCTTTGATGACGCTTCTTTCTCTCCGATCTGAGCCTCAAGAATTTGTTGCAGCAAGCCAACATTTTCATTGCCAAGTCTGATCTGTGCCTCTAAATCTTCAAGAGGGAAGCGTGGTTGTGATTGCAAGAAATGTAGATACAGTGTTTCCATAAGCGAAGTTACAGCAGCATAAGCCATTTGCTTCTCTCTCTGCAAGAGGAAGAATTAGGAAGAAATGAATGCTTAAAATGAACAGACGCTATTGTTGTCAAAAGAAAATAGGAAAAGTAGAAGACAAACATTAATTGTTTTTAGTAAAGGTGCGTTAGTGGAGATGGAACAAATTCCAATTCTGATCAAAAGATAATAGGAAAAGAACACAAATACCTGTTTTAGTAGACCATTCAATTCACACTTTCAGCAGCGTAAGCCATTTGCTTCTCTCTAGAAGAGGATGATCAAATTAGGAAGAAATGAATGATTAGAAGGAACAGACATTATTGTTGTCAAAAGAAAATAGGATGGAAAAGTAGAAGACAAACATATATTGTTTTAAACTTTTAGTAACTAGCACTTGACTCGTGCGATGCACGAAATGAAAATATATCAAGTGAAATGAAATATTGGAAAAAACTAAAAAAAAAAAGATAAAAGAATATTAATAATTAAATAAATTATAAATTATTAAAGACCTATTTGTAAACTACATTAATAGTAGAGTTACAATTTTATTTTGATTCATCACATATTAAAATCTTTAGTCCGTCTGATTGACTCACTCTGGATGCAGCAACATATAATTGGCTATGCACAAAAACTAATTTCTTGAGTATCAAATCAACATTGGAAAGTGTCTGCCTTTGGGTCTTGTTAATAGTCATTGCATATGACAGTATAAGTGCAAATTGTCTTCTGTTGAACTTGAAAGGTAATCTTGGGTTTGATGGAGTGACAATCATTCTAGCAATTAATACATTAGTCCCAGCATTAGTGGAGAACTTTTGCATTATTATATTTCTTTTGTCACTGTTGATGCATGTAACGTTATTATTAGTAAATATTATATTTATTCTACTTAATTATCAATCATATTTACTTGTCCTACACCTACTGGCTTCTGCAAAAAGTATTCAATAGAAGCAATAATGCAACAACTATGAAAATGCCCTGCCCTCCATTGTTCACTCCAAACACATTGTAAATCCCACTTTGTGACCCTATCCCGTAAAGAAGCACAATGAAGTAAGTAAACCATCATGCCTAGATGATATATAGCTAACCGGTTCAAATAAAAAAGGCCAATAGGTTGCTTTGACTAGGAGTTGAGTTTGTAACTTTGTGATTATATTATGTCAACAGACGGACCAGCTTGACTAAGATTGTCTTTATATGCAGATCTTTTCGTTACGCTAGGGTAGTACTTGAATCTGCATAGTGGCTTTGTGGATGCTTTGGTGGATTAGGAAGAGAAGTTGGTTGGTTGAATACTGTTGGCCTGTTGCACGTCATATCTCTACTTACTCATACAATTAGGCTATCTTTATTCATGCAATTTTTTCTCACTTGCAAAATGTCATATAACCAAATTTATAATTATTTACTATTTACTTTACATCTATGAAATTCTCTCTTCTCTTTAAAAAATGATCCAATGATAAGCCGTGAATTAACCTATAAATATGCTTTAATTGTACTAACTTCTAAGTGAATGTTAGGTGTTTGTGCAAGAACGAAGCTTATTTAAGGTGTTCATGGCTCAAGGATTGGAAATCGGGACCTAGGCATGTTGAAGCGTAAAATGGAGGCGAATCAGAATGATTTCAAGGGAAAATTGTTCAAGAATATTGAAGGGTCAAAACCATAGCAAAGTTCGACGAAGTAACGGAGCAAGGAGTTAAACCGTTTCGTGCCACTGGGAGGATGTCAAGCTATTGGTCACGGTGTGCCCAGCAGAGTGACATTGCTTGACAACTTTCTGATTACCTACTCTTGACGACTGCTGATCAGAAAGTGGTCACAAAAGTCAAGGTGGAGGTCACGACATGACCTCCATAGTGACTATCGTGACCACTTTGCTGATTTCAGTTTTCACTTTGCTGGTCACACCAGCAGAGTGACTCCTGAAACCTGCGAAGTTGTTGCTTGGTCACGATGACCAAGCAATTTGGTGGGTTTTTTGGCGCTGTTTCATCAAGTACAAATAGCCATAGTCTTTATTTTTAGTTTATCTTTCAAATTCTCTAAGTTCTCTTTTAGTTTTTCTCTCCACAAACACTTTAGGACATCTATCAATTCCAAATTCATTAGTTTTTAGGAAGATTTAGAGAAGAATCATTCATAGCAATTGCAAATTTCATTACAATGTCATATTCAAATAGTATATATTCATTCAAGTAAGTGTTTCAATTTCTTCTTCTTGCAATTCTCAAATTCCTTTTCGTATTTAAATTCATTGCTTATTATTCCAATTACTTTTCATTTTTATTTTCAATTTCATTATGAGTAGTTAAATCCTTTAAAGATTTAAATTGAATTGCCTTGTGTGAATGCTTACATGAATTAAATTGTTTAATCTAGGTTTTGCATTGTTTTTAGTATGAATGTGATTGTGAGATTAGGGAATTATTTGACACTTGTTTGGTTAGCTAGAATCCAACATTTCAAGAGATGTATGGAATTGGTGTTTCACCTATGAGGATAGGGATTCACCGCCCTTGAGAAAGGGGAGTTGGAAAGGATTATGCACACAAGGTGTTTGATTAAATACCACACCTAGTCTATTTGCTATGAGAATGGGATTAGAACTTTGGTGGTAGCCAATGTCCACGAGAGTGGCATTGGCATTAACGTGATTCCCTCACTTCATTGTTGAGTGTTGTTTAGCCTAGAACCTTAGAGCATTAAAGAAACATTTGTACATTGCTATTTGATTTAAATCTTCTTCTTTATCATTGTTTAGTACTCAAATCAATTACTTGTTTTGTCTTGATCTCATGCAATCAAATACATCATTTTGGTTAGCTTTCAAACACTTGATGAACTCGTGTTTAAGCCCTTGCTACTCGAATCCTTCCTAGCCCCATTCTTAGAGGACGACACTCACTAATTCAACCACTAAAAATACAACTTTCAAATGGCGTCGTTGCCTGGGAATGACATTGGTTTTGATCAGTAGCATGTCCATTTGGGTTAACATACATGAGCCATCATCTAAGTTAGAGAGTCTAATTAACCCTTTTGTTAAATCGATTTGTCATTTTTATAATTGCTTTGTGTATTTTCCTTTTTCTTTTTATGCATTTTCAATTGTTATTATGCTCACTTGCAACTACTTCTAGTTGCAACATACTCTCTTGTCTTTGTTATTGTAGGTTGATCCAAGATGATATTTTCTAAGTCAAGATTCCAACAAGAGGATCAATATGAGGACCAAGGAGGCTATAAAATGACTACATACCCCAAGAAGCTAAGGATACAATGAAGCTCAATCCTATAGCCCTTATCCAGCTCAAACTCCACCTATAGAAGATAAATATCATAATACTCCATCACAAAATCTCTATTCACAAAAAGCCTACCCTCATAAGTCTTACTCCAAAAACATCCAATACTCACAACCCCCTCAAAATGGAAAATATTTCCCATTCACTCAAAATCCCCAATACCCTACATACTCTCAACATCATCAAGATTACCTATACTACTCCGACCATTATGAGGGTGAGGAGTACATAATGCAACCATATGAGAATCTCCAATACCCTCCATACTCTCAACATCATCAAGATTACCTATACTACTCCGACCATTATGAGGGTGAGGAGTACATATATAATGCAACCATATGAGGAAGAAATCAATGAAGATTTGAGGAATGAGATCTTGGAAATGTTGGAAGAAATAAAACAAGACATAACTCACATGAGACAAGAATGTAAACAAGAAATAATGCAAGAATTTGCCACCCAAAGGCAAGAGACTCAAGCATCAATCCGGAACTTGGAAGATCAAATAACTGAAGTGGATATGTGGACGAATGAATGTGAGAACACTTGTGTGGAAGAGATGAAGGTAGGAAATGGGGTGATGATGAAGATGTGAAGATCGTGTAGGAGGATGAGTTGTATTTTGAAGTAAAATGTGGTAAGGCTCTCAATTCTAATTGTCGTAAAACTACTCTGGGTAATAATTATTCTAAATCATGGGGTGATATGTGTGATGCTAATTGTGATGATATTGATGTGCCTAGAGGACGACACTCACTAATTCAACAACTAAAAATACAATTTTCATCCAATTATCACAGTACTTTATAAAAAAATTATTTTTATTAATAATTCTCCATCCATAAAATTCTCTCTCATCTGCGAGAATTTGTTGCAGCAAGCCAAGATTTTCATTAGCCTGGGCAAATTCAATTCGAGAAAAGTAGTTAGCACAATCTACAAGAAATGGCTCCAAACGCATCTGATTTCCAAGATGGCGGGCGTCCAAACATTAAAGATATAAATGTTTGAGTAGTTGGGTAGATATAAATTAATGTTTGAGTAATTGGATGGGAAGATATAAATGTTTGAGTAATTGGCATGGATGGAAAGATGTAAATGTTTGAGTAGTTGGGTAGTTGTGTTAGAATTGATTTCCCATTTAATGATAAAACGTACAACACAAACATGGAACGGGAGATGATCCTGAGCAGTGTTTTGCGGGAGAAAACAAAGAGTCAAGCGTGCGCGAGAGAGACTCTACGCTATACAAGTCAATTAGCCATAAAAGGGCTCTTAATTGTATAAATAGTGGGTCAAATCTTCTTTCCCATCTAATGTGGAACAAAAGCTACATAAACTTTTCCCACCCAAATTCCATATCAAATTGGTCTACTTTGATAATCAATTTCTCTCATTCACCCATTATCTATTTTGAGCATACAATATATCGATCTCTTCGTCTAACTAGGAAAAACTCGAATCCACATTGACCCGATTCAAACCAAATGTGGATCCCACTTTTAATTGTACCACAAGATGACCACTTAAAATATCATTTTAGTGCTATTTTTCCCACACATATAGGGCTCATATAATGTTTTAAGGGAACATTTCAGAAATCCTTAACTATTCTAAGCATTTTCAAAAGTCATTATAAAGTCTAAGTTTCTTTGAAAAAGAAGAAGCCAAACACGGCATCAATGTTTGAGAGTAGCACAACCAAATCAACAAAACAGTGTCTAAAATTATTTTGAAACATCCAAACTGTCTTTTAAGTATTAAGTTGCATCATCAATTGTCTTCTCCAACTTGATCTCTAAGAGCATTTTCTTTGAAGAGGTCTTGCTAGAGAAAGATTTATCTAAAAGACAACGCTTAATAGTTCCACATAGCCATGACCACGGTTAGGTTCAAACGGGACGGTTCGAACTTAACCGTGCACTGTTGGAACCGAACCGGAGTTTTGGTTCTGGTACTAGTAAATCTAGAACCGGAGGGTTCCGGTTCCATAACCGTGAATTTTTTATTTTTTTTTTAAAACAAATTTCATGTTTTAATTATTTCAAAAGCCAAACTGCTAAGGTCAATTGTTATGCCATGGACACGGGTCCACCTTGCAGGGTGGACCCATGTCTATATGTTCACAATTTTAGAACTCTATGTTCATAATTTTTGAACACTATTTTCACAATTTTTGAACTCTATATTCATAATTTTTAAACTCTATATTCGCAATTATAGAACTCTATGTTTACAATTTTAGAACTCTATGTTCACACTTTTAAAAATCTACATTCACAATTTCATAACTCTATATTCAATAGTATAACACAATTTTTGAATCTATATAACAAAATTGTATATAGAGTTCAAAAATTGTGAATATTGAGTAATGTAATTTTGTGTATTAAGATTTAAAATTATGAACATAAAATTCTAAAATTATGAACATATAAATTTTAAATTATGAACATAGACTTGGGGTTCATCTTATAAGGTGGACACGGGTCTATAGCACTATTTGCCCAAGGCAGTTTGGCTTCAAAAAATTAAACACTTCGCCAGTTGGCCTGGCGCAAAGACCAGGCTGGCAGGCTCCAGCCTCCAGCCTCCATGGCCTTTGCGCTAGGGTTTGTCGCTACGGCTTTAATTTTAAACAAAACATACAATATAGTTTTTTTTTTTTTGAAATAAACATACAATATAGTTTTAAAAAAATCACATTTTGAACTGCCGGTTCGAACTGGAACCGCTGGTTCTCGAACCGGAACTGGAACTTTATATTAAGGTTCCGGTTCGTCCATTTCCGGAATCGGAACCGTGGTCATGCTTAGTTCCAAAATCTAGCTCCTCAACATCCTTTTCAGTCCAATTATAGCCCGGGGACTTTCAGCCTTATCTTCAGAAATAAACTCCTGAAAAAAGAGAGCTATATTAATTTAATATTTCACTCAGACCAAAAAATTAATTGATTTAAGGTAACAGTATTTCAATCAATTTATCTCATCTGATTCAAAGTAATCATTGGACTCAAGCTTAGAAGTTGGATCATTGCCAAAGTTTTCTAGTAATTTAGGACCGTAGGAATCAACCAATTTAGGGTCATTAATAATCTTCATAGCAGTGAATGCATTATGAAGGTTATCAAACTGTTATTTCCTCACGGTGATCTTCCAGATTAGTGTCATAGAACACAAGGATAAAATCTCATTGGGTAATAGTTGGTTATCCTATAAATTAGAGCTGAGATTAGATATAGTCAATATTAAGGTTTAGACTTGTTAAGAAAGTCATTTAATAAGTAATGGTGCATTACCTGTGGATATTTAATTTGTCTCTCAGTTCTATAGCCAACATACCTATCAACCTTTTGCATTCCCGATCCCATAAAAGGAATGGTGTATTATCATTCTTGTCAACAACTCTCACCTTAATCCTATATCTCAAAATTTCTTCTCCCCATGTCCTATTACACTTGTAACAGTCGTAGAAGTCGTTAATATTTAGGTAAAGGTTTTTGCTACAACCTTGTGTCTTGCATGAGTTATAACACCCGTCCAAACCACCTTCTATACTCACGATCTTAGCCACCAATAGTCTCCGTAGAGGACATAAATAAATATATTAAAAACAATGACGGTATTAGATTTTATCATATTATTATAAGTAAAATACTTGTTTCTTCTCATAGACATCACTAATAATGGTACTCATAATCGTAGAACCAGTGTTGAATATGTCAAAAGTATTAGCAGTAGACAGACTTGAGATAGAACAAATACTACGCAAAAGAGTCTACTCACCACATATTCTATAATAATAGACATCAAAGAATTTAGGAATTGTAGAAATTAGAGATTTTTATAAGTTTAAAGCTGAGAATAATTTCTATCTCAATGTAGTTTTTATCTCTCCCTAAATTTATTTATCTAAGGAATATCTTCATATGATAAATAATTGAGTAGCATCATTAGGAGCTTGAAATCTTAGCTTCCCCAGCTATTGAAAATAAAGCAAAGATAAAAAATAAAAAATAAATAAAAAACATTATTGAACCATGTAGTGTAATTTATAGTAATGAAAGGAAAAGAAATATTAGAAACAAACATACAATCTGTTGTGTGCACTTACTATTGTAACAACGTAACTTTTTACCCTACAGAATTGCATCAAAATAATGACATAATCATTGCCAACTTTTTTTATACCAAGAGTCGACCTTATCCACATGGTCATCCCATACTGTTCATTTCATTTCCTCACCGCTTGAATTTTAAAAATAGAACATTGTGAAAAAAAAGCCAGTTTAGGATTAAAAAAACAACCAATAAAAGAACATGTATAGCTTACCTGGTATCCTCTATGAGAAAATCAATAAACCGAGAAGGCCTTCCACCAACAACCGCTTTTTATAGGTGAATAAATTTCAACTATCCTTACAATCACATCTAAAAAAAAAAATAGAATATAGGCAGAGCATTTAGAGAAAATATATACGGTAAGAAATTATTAGAAGAGAAAATAACTAAGATTATTTACCAATGAGTTCCTTGTCGTCAATCTGCTCAGATAATTTCAAAGATTTAAAACTTCTCAGACTGAAACATGTGCCTAGGGAAATTTAGATTCTTAACTATTTCACAATCGTAGAGTAGTTAAACTTCACCATAAATTTGTTTTTACTCGTCTTATAAGTATAAAAATTAGTAACGACAAGAAAGTTTTTTAGACCATAAACTTTGCCTTCAACGAAAAATTTAACAACATGCTCATGTGGTATGTGAGCATGTAAGACATTATTACCCTACAATGAGAAAAAGAAAAAAAATACACTATATAATTTGAATTTGATGTATATGAACCGTTTTCATATAAACTGCCATAATTAGCACTACATTTTTACAAGTTAGATGGTTACCTCAATATTATGAAAGACACATTCTCGACATTTTACAACTTCACTCGACTTGCGTTCCCTAACTTCGTAAGTACGAATGCATCTGACCTTCAATGCGCACGTTGTTCTCATTGGTGATATCTGACTAGCCAAGATGTAGATAGGAGGCATTTTGGAACTCTACTTTGTAGTGTGAACGTGTTTGTATTGATATATAATTGCAGTGGCGTACCTAATATAAAATTAGAGTCCTTTTATAGGCCATGATTTAGAGTCCTATTAATGTATCTCAATGAATTAAAATCATTAATGCAAACGTTCAGATATCTAAGAAGTCGCCTATAAAAGTTGAATGAATGTATCTTCATTAATGCAAACGTTCAGAAATCTAATGGACACCTACAATGTTTTATACAAAATAATTATCCAATCGAAAAGTCTCAATTTGAAAATAGTAGTCTACAAATAAATAACCTTAAACGCATCGTAGAAGCCAATAGACTTGTACTAAAATGACGTCGCAGATTTTGAGCGGGATTTGAAGCCAAAAATTTTTTGCCAAAAACATCTAGCTTTTATATATATACATATAGAATTTTACTGACTTCTACAAAGTAGATTCAAGATGAGCAATAATAATGCAACAACTATGGAAATGCCCTGCCCTCCTTTGTTCACTCCAAACAGATGGTAAATCTCACTTTGTTACCCTATCCTGTAAAGGAGCATAATGAAGTAAGTAAATCATCCTGCTTAAATTGTCTATAGTTAACTGGTTCAAACCAAAAAGACCAATAAGTTACTCTAACTAGGAATTGAGTTTGTAACTTTGTGATTATTATGTCAACAGATTGATAACATGACTAAGGTTGTCCTTATGCATATCTTTCCGTTACGCTAGGGTAGTACTAGACATTCTTGAATCTGCATAGTGGCTTTAATTCGTGGATGCTTTGTTGAATTAGGCAGAGAAGTTGGTTGAATACTGTTGGCCTGTTGCACATCATATCCCTACTTACTCACACTATTAGGCTATCTTTACTCATGCAATCTTTACTCACTTGCAAAATGTCATATAACTAAATTTATAACTATTTACTATTTACTCTACATCTATGGAATTCTCTCTTATCTTTCATAAATGATCCAACTATCACAGTAGTTTATAAAAAAAATTATTTTTATTAATAATTCTCCATCCATAAAATTCTCTCTCATCTGCGAGAATTTGTTGCAGCAAGCCAAGATTTTCATTAGCCTGGGCAAATTCAATTCGAGAAAAGTAGTTAGCACACTCTACAAGAAATGGCTCCAAACGCATCTGATTTCCAAGATGGTGGGCGTCCAAACTGGCTGGTCGACACTACAGTCCAAACAAACAAACATTAAAGATATAAATGTTTGAGTAATTGGATGGGAAGATATAAATGTTTGAGTAGTTGGGTAGATATAAATGTTTGAGTAATTGGATGGGAAGATATAAATGTTTGAGTAGTTGGGTAGTTGTGCTTAGAATTGATTTTCTATTTAGGGCGTGTTTGGTAACATGAAAAATGATTTTCGGACGTTTGGAGTCTGTTTACTAACTGGAAATTTTCTCTAGTTTTCTGAAAATTTGAAAAATTAGAAAACAAAAAACAAAAAACATGTTTACTAGCACAGTTTTCCATTTTTGAAAACAGGAAATAATTTTTCAGTAAAACAGTATTAAAAACTGTTTTCTAAATTGAAAACAGGATCAACTATCATCTATTAGACTATATGTCACTATAACCACATTCTCACCATTATCTACTTATATATTTATTCATTACTACGATTACATTATCTTATTTTCTTATGCTTAAAATTAATACATCATTCACATTGTCAAAATTAAAAATTGAAATGATTTGTCATGTAGGTCTTCTAACAAATTGAAATTATTTGTCATGTAGGTCTTCTAACAATTTCTCCTTCCTATATATATTTCCAAAAAGGGAAAGCAATAATCTTACATTGATCCATTTTTCTTTGAGACTAAAAAAGAACACACAAACACACACTAAAATAAACAGTTATATGTGCTCATACAACACAACACACCTACTGCTATTCATTCATCACTCTCTTCTTCCTCGACCAGCATCATCCATAATTTTGGAGTCTGGAAACAATAAATTAAGTAAAAAGAAAAAGTGAAGACAGTTAGATTTGTAAGGAAATATGAGATAGAAAAACATGAGATGAAGTGAGAGAAAACAGATTAGATGATTATCCATTGAAACCATCAGCCATGAAAAATTCAAGTAGCTGAGGGATAGAACGAACCAAAAGATTTTCAGAACGAACAAGCAGGGCATCATTTCCATAGTTGTTGTTTTGCTCTTCTTGAATCCACTTTGCAGAAGACACAAGGGAATGCCTACATTTGCTTATCTGAATCAATGCTAGCGTGGTGATATCAGCAAACCCACGAGGGATTTCTTTCAACTGATAGCACTCACTTATCTCTAAACATTTGAGCATAGGGAATTGGTCACCCACAGCATTCCAACATCGGAAATTTTTTTTTAAATTATCAACCTCTTCAATCGATGGAACTCTCCATCAGATGTCTCCCACTCTGGCCCTTCACAAGCATCTATCAATTTTAGAACCTCCAGATTAGGCAACATACTAATAGTGTTCAGCTCACTCCACTTCAGATTAGACTTCAACAAGCTGAGCTTCTTAAGATTTGGTAAACTAGTTGCCCATGGGATGCTACACATAACAAGGTTGACATCCATCCACCTTCTGATACTTAGTTTCTCAAGCTGCTCCAAGTGCCAAAAATTATAAAAGCAATCTATACTATCAACATCGTATCCACAATCAATCCCCAATGTTTTTAAATTCGGAACCACTATAAACAGATCCTTTGTACATAACTTAGAGTCCAACCAAGATATATTCTCTAAGTTTCTATAAACAACTGACGGAGTTTCTAATGAACAAATTCTTCCAATGCAAAAATTCCTTAATAGTGGCATTTTCCAAATTCTAGATGGCTCAGAGGAATACAATATACCACCACCCCCACTAACAATAAAAGTTTGCATATTATTCCAATGCTCTAAGAGTTTTACATCTAAAGTGCCATTTGTATACAAAGCTAAGTATCTCAAATGAACAAGATTTGCAAACACGTTTAGTGCATTTTCTACATTGGAAATTCTACTTCTCAAGTCTACTACTCTTAGTAGTTTTAAGTGTGAAAATAGACGTTTCACATCTGCATTCCAAAAATAGTAAAGATGAGTTAAGTGAAAGGAATGAGATTTGTGAAAGCACTCATCTTCAAACCTGAACATTATTTCATTATAGAAAGATTCTGATGTATGACTTATCCAACGACATGGTTTTTTAACTCCATTACCACTCAAGAGATTTTCAAGTCTAGCTTCTCTCAAGCACAAATCTCGCAACAGATCATGAATCCTTATTCTCTTCATTTCCCCATTGTAGCTCTGTTTGCTAACTATAACAAGACTTCTGTCAACAAGATCTTGCAAGCATTCCATAGCTACTTTCTCCAAATTCACATGCTTCATAGTGCTCAAAAATCCCTCTGCTACCCACAACCTAACCAACTTTTTCACAGATATCTCATAGTCTTCTTTAAAAATTCCAAAATATAGAAAACATGCTTTTAAGTAATGTGGTAATTGGTTGTAACTCAAATATAATACTCTTGAACATGCTTCATTAGAATCACCAATTACACTTTCTGCAACATTCTTCCACTTTTCCACCTTCTCCTCTATCTTGGAGAGAAGACTAGCTACTAAAGTAATAGCTAGAGGTAATCCTTTACATTTCTTCACTATGTCTCTACCAATTTGCTCGAATACTAGAGGGAATTCAGTTTTACCAAACACTTTGCAGTAGAGATTCCAACTTTCATCAGCGTCTAAGAAAGGCATGTTAAGGGGAGTGTTACCTGAGCATGCATATTCAGCAACCTCTTTGAGTCGAGAAGTCAACAGTATACGACTTCCATTATTATCATCTGGAAAGCATCTTTGCACACTATCCCAAGCAGTAGTGTTCCATATATCATCCATCACTATCAAATACCTCTGACCCTTCAAACGTTTATACACATTTTCTGCTAATTGGTCTTGGTAATCTCTTGATGCTGCAGTAACACAGCTAAGAAGACATCGGAGCATTTGTTCTACGTTATACTCTTGGGATACATTAACCCATGCTTGCTTGTCAAAATGAGAAGTAATTGACGGATGTTCATAAACTTTTTGTGCTAAAGTGGTCTTGCCTATTCCTCCCATGCCAACAATGGAAACAACTTGTCTCCCCTTAGTTGATTGTTGCGTGAGCTGATCCAATATCGTCAAGAACACCTTGTCGCATCCGACCATTTTACCATCAAACTTTGATGGGTTTTTGGAAAAGTTACTCACAATAATTTTCTTGTATAATAGATGATGCAGTGATGATCCTCTTCGTCGGATCCAACCAAGTTGTGAAACCTTTGCAAGCTGGTACTCTGTTTGAATCCTAATCAACTCATTCCTGTGGTAATCAGTTTGTTTTTGTGCTTCATTGAAGATTTCATGAAGCCTGAGCATGCAAGCTGCTATATGAAGACTATCCGTCTGGCCCTTTGCTAGATAAATGGGAGTCAACTCCATCTCAATCCTTTCTTCCGCTTTGAAGGATGCATCTCTGATCTGCGCCTCTAAATCTTTCATCGCCGCGTCATGACAGGCGATCTCCAATTTCTCAAGACTTTTTTGCAGCAAGCCCAGATTTTGATGTAGAGAAACTATTTTTTGTTTGAGTTGAGCCACCTCTCTGAACCGAGAAGTCAATAATGGTATACTATGACCCCAAGCAAGCTGCTGCTTCCCATAAAGCCTGGGGAGGCAAGCCTTTATACAAAGAAGACGCTTTGATGACGCTCCTTCATCCAACTCCATCTCGAGAATTTGTTTCAGCAAGCCAAGATTTTCATTCACATACTCTCTGATCTGTGCCTCTAACTCTTCAACAGGAAAGGGTGGTTGTGATTCCAAGAAATTTAGAGAAAGTGTTTCCATAAGCGAAGTTACAGCAGCGTAAGCCATTTAATTTTGCGTCTGTCTGTCGATCAGATTACAACTAGATAGGAAGAATTACAAAGAAATCAAATATTTTTTTGTTACAAGAAATGGCCACAAACGCATCTGATTTCCAAGCTAGCGGGAGTCCAAACTGGCGGGCGGCGACTCCAATGTAAACAAGAATTCGTTGGTCAAACGCTAGTTAAACAAACAAACATGAGTAATTTTACAAGTACTCGCAATTTTTACTCTCACTTACTTTTTATGATTTGACATGCTTTGAATTTTGATTGTTCAATTTAATGAAAAACACTGTATGTACTCCTATTTTTTACTCCCAACTTTTACTCTCCTCCCAAATTTTTGAAGTAGACACTTTTCTGGGACTCACATGATGAAAATATCAAATTCTTATTTGTCACATATAGAGTAAAAGTGATGGAGTACAATTTGAGAGTATATGCAATAGAACATTGCACTGAATGGTTCTGTTATAATATTTTAACAATATTTGGATTGATATACAATTATATAAATTATAACATCGAATATTATATAGCGCAATTGATGAAATTGGTTGGATCGATTATGTTTTCTGATGTTTTCCTTGCTTAATTAGAGTAAATAATTGTCCAATTACCTGTGCGATGAACAGATAAATTTTTTTATTATATATTTAGATAATAAAAATAAAGATGAAATTATAAAAAATTCTAATATTGAACATGTACATTTATTTAATTATAAGATTGGTGCAAAAGTATTACTCAATTAATTGAATAATATATGACTTGTTTGTTTATAATTATCTTTAAAAGATCGATACGAAATATGACTTATATAATTATATTATTACTAAAATAAATATGAAAAAAAGGAGAAATAATTTAATTGTAATTATTATAAAAATAAATTCAACCACCAATGTTTAGCTTAATTACCATAATAATTATTAGACAATTATTAGTAGTCAATTACAGTAATATATGTGCAATTATACTTTTATACCTTAAGTATATATATTCATTTTCACCGTATCGCATTTATAGTTTTTTCTTTCTCCTCCATATTTGATTGAATTAATTGTAATTATATATTATTAAAAAAAATCTAACAACCCATGTTTAATTAATTTTTTTAACGTTTAAATAATTTAAAGTAGTTTTCACAAGGAAAGTCTAATTTCAGCTTCCTTTTAAAGTTTTCATGCTTCGCAATGCTCAAAAATCCCTCTGCCGCCCACAACCTAATCAACTTCTTCACAGATATCTCATAGTCTTCTTCAAAAATTCCAAAATATAAAAAAAAAAAAAAAAAAAACATGCTTTTAAGTGGTGTGGTAATTGGTTTTAACTCAAATATAGTACTCTTGAACATGCTTCATTATAATAATCAATTACACTTTCTACAACATTCTTCCACTTTTCAACCTTCTCCTATGTCTTGGAGAGAAGACTAGCTATTAAAGTAATAGTCAGAGGTAATTCTTTACATTTCTTCGCTATGTCTCTACTAGGAGTGCAAATGAGCCAAGCTGCTCGCGAACCGTTCAGTCAAAGCTCGGCTCGAGCTCGGTCAAATTCAAGCACGAGCGGCTCGTTTAACAATCGAGCTGAGCTCGAGCTCTAATATTTCATTCCAAAATGATTAATTAGGCTCTCTTTCTATCCCTCTGTCCATTTCACATTTCAACTTTTGGTGGAGGGTAGGCCAGGGGAACTTGTTTGAAGTCAAACCTGAAGCCCTCTTCATTCAATTAACAAACCATATATGGATTATTATGATGGAAGATTTTAGAAAGGCAAACGGACTACTTAATCTAATTGAACCTTATGGCTGATTTTTTTTTTTTGTGGCAAAAAAAAAAAGCGTAGTCACTATCCGGAAGTATGTACTAGGTAATCCCGCCTTGTGACCGTAACCAGTAAAGGAGCACAATGAAGTAAACAAACTTAAGTTGCCCATAACTTACCGGTTCAAACTAAGAAGGCAAGTAGGCTGCTCACATTAAGAGCAAAACTTGCAATCTTGTAATACCATGTCAATAAACTGATTAACTTGACTAGGATTATCCGTTATGGCTGATCTTCTCGTTATGCTGTGGTAGTACTAGACATTTTTGAATCTGCATAAGGGCTTTGTGGATGCTTTGGTGGATTCGACAGAGAAGTTGGTTGAATACTCTGTTGGCCTTTTGCAAACATATCTAGATCTCTACTTACTCATAACTGCATTGGAGCATTAACTGAAATAGTCCAAACTCCATTATGTTTGGGACTATAAGAAATATTACATTTCTCAAATGAGTTTCACTTAAGTGAAAAATTATTTTCTAATTCCTTTTAAGAAGGCAAAAATATATTATATTTAGATAAAATGAATTTGGAAATGCTTTTTACGACTTAGGAAAATACTACATGTTACTCATATTCCTTACTCCAAACTTTACTCCCTTTCACAAATTTTTAATGTAGACACTTATCATGGGCCCACATGATAAAAACATCCAATCCTTATTTACTACATAATTGAGTAAAAGTGAGGGAGTATAATTTGGTTACATGTAGTAGAACTCTACGAATTATATGGTTTCATATTCCAATTATTTAAAGAGTAATTCTACACGTACTCCCAATTTGTACTCCTATTTTATACTCCATATGATTTGACATGCTTTGATTGCTCAATTTAGTAGGGGAGCCATGATATTTATCCATTCATTTTTTTCTTCATCGAATCAAATTTGCACACAAATGAAAGTAAAAATTGGGAGTAAGGTTTTGGAAGTACATCAAGTATTTTTCTTATTTAAATGTTTGGTTGGCTAAGGATTTGAAAAGAAATATGACAAAAATACCCTTGCTCAAAATTAAACAAAAAATAATATTTATTTGTATATAAATTTAAATTGATATAGAATAACCACACATATGTAGGGATGGCAATTTCAATCCGCCCCGCGGATAATCACCCGAATCCAACCCGCATGGATCGGGTTTTTTTGGGTGATAGTGGGTGGTGGGTCGGGGGTGGATCTTAAAAATGTAAACCCGCGGTGGGTCGGGTTGGATTCGGGTTTTATGTACAAAACCCGCCTAGCACCCCACCCGACCCACCATGTGTGTATACATATATATAATAGTAAAATAAGTAGTACTAGTATATAATTAATTATAAAAGTTTCAATAATTTTGGGTAACTTTTTAGTATTTTTATATCTAAACTACTAAATTTATTTTTTAAATTTTATAATTTAGTTATTATATTATAATATTTCTATTATTTTATGTTTTAGTATAACTAATGAATTTTATTGTTTAATTATGTCTAAGTAATTTTGATACTCCGTATTATTTTTTGAAAAAAAAAATAAATTGATAAGTGGTGGGTACCCGTAGTGGGCACCCGCACCCGGTGGGGGTGGGGATGGATTCTAAAAAAGTCCACCCGATGTGGGTTGGGGGTGGGGGTGGGTGGAGAAAATAAAAGGTGGGTCGGGTGATGGATGTAGCCCTCCCCGACCCACACCCGACCCACTGCCATCCCTACACATATGAGTAGTTGTGGTATCTAATACATTTAGCTATTATTAATGACAAGAATAGCTAATACTATGGGCCGGGTTATGGAAATTATTATTCTCATTAGAGAGGAATAGTGAACTCCATGGAATTGTATTATGAGGTATAAAAGCTAATAATCAAAAGTCAGAATAAACGTATTTCTATGGATGCATATATACAACTTCACTTTACTACACAAATAAATAACATATGAGACTTGAGAGGAAGAAAAACTAGTCAAGAAAACCATGCAAGGCTTTGTATAGAGACTCCAAAACTTATCTGTGTTTAAGAATGAGTAAATTGTGGCTAAGAAGAAAAAAACAGTGAAAGGTTAAGTTAGATTAACTGTACAACTTCACTTGTCTACCAAAAAAAGAGTTTAGACTTGAGATGGAGTAGTTCAGCTATGATCCTGCAAACTGCAATGCTATGGCAGCACCCAAAATATATAATAGTATGATGTGGGTGATATATTAATTAGAGGCCCGAATAGAAAGAGACCCAAATATTTTTGGAACGAACAAGGAGGGCATCATTTTCATAGTTGTGTTGCTCATCTTGAATCCACTTTGCAAAAGCCACAAGTTAGGGAATCCCTACATTTGCTTAACTGAATCCCATCACTCCTTTTTTGTTGGAAAAAAAAAAAGCCTTCCAGGCTTACAACTGCAAATTTAGGGGTTTGGTTCTCCATTTTAGCACTGGAAGGTATACATAGGCGCCAACAACTTAAAAGGACAAATTTGCCCCTGACTTTGACATAGACTTTAACGAAAAATGACAGATGACTAATTTAGATAAGATTTTAAACAGAGAACCTTTACAATTAAATCGCAATAGTCAAGAGACCCCGCTAGTATAATATCTTTTAATTATAACATCAATCATTTCTGCATTGCTAGGTTTCTTCCCCATCGGCTCTTTACTTGATCTAACAAATTCACCATCAAAACTGACCACCAAAAGTCTCAAGTATCTTGTAAAGCAAAAGATTACAAGTGCTATTATATTCCACAGAAAGGATCGGAGTGGCTAAGCTGCTGGGATTGAACACTATATGTCTATATATGTCATCCAGTCAAAGAAAAGGGATGACAATAAAGGATTGTCTGGGCTGCTGGGATGATGCCCTATCTAGAAGGTAGATAGATTCAGCTTCCCATATATAGTAATAAATTCTTAATTGTCCATTAAAATTAAAACACCAAATTATACAGTTGCTACTACAAAATAATTAAACTCAGGCAGGCCGGGTGCATATATGGATGGTGAACAAACCACTTATAAGTAAAGAGACATTCATATATATATGAAGCAGATAGAGAAAAATGAGAGAAAACTAAACAGACAATGATTATTCATTGCAGTGCAGTGCAGAGCAGAGCAGCTATATATATTGCAACCATCATATCTACAAACTAATTCTCCACCACCAAAATCTATACAAACTTCACTTCACTTCACTTCACTTAAGAAACAAAACAGATTTCTGAGACTTTAATTGAATAAAAAAAAATTATTTTCCCATTCAATGGCAGAGCACCATCCATCAGACTTCTGAGAACGAATTGCCCGCAGAGACCATTTCAGCTCACCGCTATGCACATTCTAAATTTGTCATTTCTTCCAACAATTTCTCTAGGCCTTCCTATATATGTTTCCAAAACGGGAAACCAATAAGCTTAATTCATCCATTTTTCTTTAATTTGAGACAAAAAAAAAAACAAAAAACACCAAAATAAACAGTAGTCATACCTACATACTGCTATTCATTCATCACTCTCTTCCGCCTCAAACAAAAACTGCTGTAAAAAGAAAAGGTGAACACACAACAGTTAGATGGGTAAGGAAATATGAGATAGAGAAAACTGAGATGAAGTGAGAGAAAACAGATCACATAGATGATTATCCATTGCAACCATCAGCCATCAAAAATTCAAGTAGCATGAAGTGCATGTTAAATGGTGAGAGATATAGCAGAGGGATAGAAAGAGACCTTAATATTTTAGTAACGAACAAGGAGGGCCTCATTTCCATAGCTTTTTTGCTCTTCTTGAATCCACTTTGCAGAAGCCACAACGGAATCCCCACATTTGCTTAACTGAATCAATGCTAGTGTGGTGATATCAACAAAATCACGAGGGATTTCTTTCAACCTAGAGCAGTCACTTATTTCTAAACATTCGAGCATAGGGAAATGGTCACCCATAGCATTCCAACATTGGAGATTTGTTTTTCTAATTACCAACCTCTTCAATCGATGGAACCCTCCATAACATGTCTCCCACTTTGAGCCTTCACAAGCGTCTATCAATTTTAGAACCTCCAAATTAGGCATCATACTAATAGCGCTCAGCTCACTCCACAGAATATTAGACTTCAACAAGCTAAGCTTCTTAAGATTTGGTAAACTAGTTGCCCATGGGATGCTACACATAACACGGCTGCGAAATATCCTACTTCTGATACTTAGTTTCTCAAGCTGCTCCAAGTGCACAAAATCATAAAAACAATGTGGACCAGTACCATAGTATTCACAATCAACCCCCAATGTTTTTAAATTTGGAATCATTGTAAACAGATCCTTTGTACATAACATAGAATCCAACCAAGATATAGTCTCTAAGTTTCTATGAACAACCGACGGAGTTTCTAATGAACAAATTCTTCCAATGCAAAAATTCCTTAATAGTGGCATTTTCCAAATTCTAGATGACTCATCAGAGGAATGCAATATAACACCATCCCCACTAACAATAAAAGTTTGCATATTATTCCAATGCTTAAAGAGGTTTACATCACAACGGCCATTTGTATACAAAGCTAAGTATCTCAAATGAACAAGATCTTCAAACACATATAGATGTATATCTCCATCCCAAAATCTATCTCTTATGTCCACTACTCTTAGTAGTTTCAAGCAGTTTGAAAATTGACGTTTCACCCTTACATACCAAAAATAGTAAATATGAGTTAAGTGAAAGGAATGAGATTTGTGAAAGTACTCATCTTCAAACCTGAATATTTCAACATATAAAAATCCTGCTGATGTTTGACTTATCCAACGACAAGGTTTTTGAATTTCATTGACATTCAAGAGATTTTCAAGTCTAGCTTCTCTCAAGCACAAATCTCGCAGCAGATCATGCATCCTTATTTTCTTCATTTCCCCATTGTAACTATGTTTGCTAACTATAACAAGACTTCTATCAACAAGATCTTCCAAGCATTCCATAGCCACTTTCTCCAAATCCACATGCTTCACAGTGCTTAAAAATCCCTCTGCCGCCCACATCCTAACCAACTTCTTCACAGATATCTCATAGTCTTCTTCAAAAATTCCAAAATATAGAAAACAGACTTTTAAGTGGTGTGGTAATTGGTTGTAACTCAAATATAGTACTCTTGAACATGCTTCATTAGAATCACCAATTACACTTTTTGCAACATCCTTCCACTTTTCCTCCTCCTCTTTTGTCTTGGAGAGAAGACTAGCTACTATAGTAATAGCTAGAGGTAATCCTTTACATTTTTTCACTATGTCTCTACCAATTTCCTCAAACACTAGAGGAAATTCAGTTTTACCAAAGACTCTGCAGTAGAGACTCCAACTTTCATCGGCATCTAAGAAAGGCATATTAAGAGGAGAGTTACCTGAGCTAGCATATTCTGCCACCTCTACGAGTCGAGAAGTCAATAGTATACGACTTCCATTATTATCATCTGGAAGGCATCTTCGCACACTATCCCAAGCAGTAGTGCTCCATATATCATCCATCACTATCAAATATCTCTGTCCCTTCAAGTGTTTACGCAGGCGTTCAGCTAATTGGTCTTGGTTAGTGCTCTGTTTTTGGAGTTCATCTCTTGATGCTGCAGTAACACAACCAATAAGGCATCGGAACATTTGTTCTTTGTTAAACTCTTGGGATACAGTAACCCATGCTCGCATGTCAAAATAAGAAATAATTGACGGATGTTCGTAAACTTTGTGTGCTAAAGTGGTCTTGCCTATTCCTCCCATGCCAACCATCGAAACAACTTGTCTCCCCTTAGTTGTTTGTTGCGTGAGCAGCTGATCCAATATCTTCTCGAACATCTTGTCGCATCCGACCATTCCACCGTCAAACTTTGAAGCGTTTTTGGAAAAGTCTAATAGATCATGCAGTGATGATCCTTTGACAAGCTGGTATGTATGAGTTTGAATCCTAATCAACTCATTCCTGTGGTAATCAGTCTGTTTTTCTGCTTCTATGAAAATTTCTTGAAGCCTGAGCAGGCAAGCTGTTGTATGAAGAAGAGTATCCTTTGCTAGATAAAAGGTAGTCAACTCCATCTCAATCCATTCTTCGGCTTTGATGGAGAAATACCTTTCATAATCTCTCATCTGTTGCTTTAAATCTTTCATCACTACCCTCGCCGTATCATCATTGCCAATCTCAAGAATGCGTTGCAGCATGCCAAGATTTTGACTGAAAGAGACCATCTTCTCTTCGAGCGGATTCTGCTGATGATACGCCTTTCCATGACGCTTCATTGATGACGCTTCTTCGTCCAAACCCATTTTAAAAATCTGAGCACGAACAATTCGTTGCAGCAAGCCAAGATTTTCATTACCATCCCTGATCTTGTAACCAGTCTGTTTTTGTGCTTCATTGAAGATTTCATGAAGCCTGAGCAGGCAAGCTGTTACATGAAGACTATCCTTTGCTAGATAAATTGCAGTCAACTCCATCTCAATCCTTTCTTCCGCTTTGAACGATGCATCTCTAATCTGTGCCTCTAAATCTTTCATCACTGCATCATCATAGGGGATTTCAGATTTCTCAAGACTTTGTTGCAGCAAGCCGAGATTTTGATGGAGAGAAACTATCTTTTGTTTCACTTCACCCACCTCCCTGAGCTGACAAGTCAAAAGTATAGTATCCCAAGCAAGCTGCAGCTTTCCAAGACGCTTTGATGACGCTCCTTCGTCCAACTCCATCTCTCTCATCTGAGCCTCAAGAATTTGTTGCAGCAAGTCAAGATTTTCATTGCCAATTCTGATCTGTGCCTCTAAATCTTCAAGAGGGAAGGGTGGTTGTGA
Source organism: Ipomoea batatas (assembly GCA_002525835.2). NCBI lineage: Eukaryota > Viridiplantae > Streptophyta > Magnoliopsida > Solanales > Convolvulaceae > Ipomoea > Ipomoea batatas. The sequence continues at coordinate 6,081,197 of CM008340.1, forward strand.
TTGCAAGAAATTTAGAGAAAGTGTTTCCATAAGCGAAGTCACAGCAGAGTAAGCCATTTGCTTCAATTCTCTCTCTGGAAGAAGAGGAATTTAGAAGAAATGAATGATTAGAATGAACAGACACTGTTGTTGGTTGTCAAAAGAAAATAGGAAAAGTAGAAGACAAACATTAATTGTTTTTAGTAAAGGTGCGTTAGTGGAGATGGAACAAATTCCAATTCTGATCAAAAGATAATAGGAAAAGAACACAAATATGTTTTTATTCACACTTTGAGCAGCGTAAGCCATTTGCTTCTCTCTGGAAGAGGATGATCAAATAGGATGGAAAAGTAGAAGACAAATATTAATTGTTTTAGTAAAGCTGCATTAGTGGACAACTTTTGCATTATTATAATTTTTTTTTTGTCACTGTTGATGCATGTAACGTTATTATTAGTAAATATTTATTGTACTTAATTATGGATCATATTTAGTTGTCCTACACCTAATGGATTCTGGCAAAGTGGATTCAAGGTGAGCAATAATGCAACAACTATATGGAAATGCCCTGCCCTCCTTTGTTCCCTCGATTGTAAATCTCACTTTGTGACTCTATCCCGTAGAGGAGCACAGTGAAGAGGATGAATTTGGAAGAAATGAATGATTAGAACGAACAGACACTATTGTTGTCAAAAGAAAATTGGAAAAGTAGAAGACAAATTTACATTGTTTAAGACTTTTAGTAAAGCTGCATTAGTGGAGAACTTTTGCATTATTATAATTTTTTTGGCAATGTTGATGTAACTTTATTATTATTACTATATTACTAGTATTTCTTTTATATTACTTGTCCCACACCTACTGGCATAATTCTGCAAAGTGGATTCAAGATCAGATGAGCAATAATGCAGATTAATTAGGGTTTCTTTCTATCCCTCTGTGCATTTCACATTTCAACTTTTGATGGAGAGTAGGGGGAACTTAGCTTGTATGAAGACAAACGTGAAGCCCTCTTCATTTAATTAACATAGCATGGATTATGATGGCAGATTTTAGAAAGGCAGACGAACCAACCTTATGGCTGATTTTTTGTTTTTAAGTGACAAGGAAAACGTGTAACCAATATAATTGCTGAACACTAGGTAAAACTTATCTTGTGATCGTACTCCCCAAATTAAGAATTTCTGGAGCCAATTGCTGAACACTTATCTTTCAGTCCATTTGATTCATGAAAAACAAAAAACAAAAAAAAAAAATTGAATTTAAATTTCGTTATAAATTTATTTGGAATATTGATTTTATTGTTGGTTTGTGGGAAACAAGTTCTTAAGAATAATCCTTAATAAAACCCAAATATTCATTCATAGTAAATATATGTGTTTTATAAATATACATAGGCTTGTTTGGCAATCAGCTGTTAGCGGATTGTATTAGCGAATTGTAAAAAAATATTTGATAAATTAAAATTAACTGTTTAAGTTAGCAATTAACACGTAAAATGAGACTCATTAGGAAGAGAACCAAAGATGCAAGAATGTATAACCTACTCACAGTCTCAGAGGTTGTAGCCTTTATTGTTGGCGATTTAGATCCAAATATGGGTGAGCGTGATATCTTAGTAGATTCTAAATCAGGTATTCTGAAAATGATAAGTGAATTGAATCATTCGTACTTGCCATTGCAATATCCTCTTTTATTTTCATATGGAGAAAATGGATATAGGGAGGATATTCAGTTTGCTGGACAACATGCATGCCAACAAATAGGTTGATAGACACTCTATATCTCCCAAGGAATACTTCGCTTTTCGTATGCATGAAAGAACAAGTGAAGTTTCAACTCTATTGTACACTAGAAGATTGTACCAGCAGTTCTTGGTTGATGCATAAGGACCAACCAAAAAGCTTTGAGATGTGAAGCTTTCAAAGGGTACGGTTGTCAGACGCGTTGACCGACGTCGTATCTATAATTCTATTTATTAAAAAAAATAAAAAGGGATACGAGAGGTCGGTTCTTTTTTAAAAACCGACGTTGTATCATTTATTTACTACGTCGGCTAGAACAACGTCAAAAAATAACCGACGTATGTAAAAAAAAAAAATCGACTTTAAAAGTGTTTTCTGTAGGAGTGTAAGCGTCTTACGATTTGGTAAACTAGTTGCCCAAGGGATGTTATACCGAAGAAAGTGGTGTTTCACCCCCCTTCTAATGCTTGCACAAAATGGATGGTAAACTAGTTGCCCAAGCAACTTGCTGAAATGGATTGTAACTTGCTATCATGTGAAATTGTATACAATTTGAAGTGTTATGTGACCTAATTACATTTTTTTTTTTTTCGTTCAGTGGCCTAATTACATTTTCAGGTTACGTTCAATAGCTAATTTGGACCTTATTGCATCCATTTATTTGGTAGAATTGCAATTCCCTCCAACCAAACGATGTAAGTTTGACATCCACGGAATTACAATTCAACTACACTCAAATTACATCCAACCAAATACCTCCTTAACCACTTGTTATTCGATTCCACTTAGACCCACTCTTTAAGAACGACATCTAGTGAGAACTGAGAAGACACCCTCTTACACTCAACTCCATCTATCACCACTACAAAATTACATCTTTTCACTCGCACACCTGATCGTAATATCATGGTTTCTCCCTGCCTCGTTGAACCGTGCCCTGGTTAAGAAAACAGAGCCCCCGGCAGAGAAATACTCGCACCGTGAAATTAATGATTGTTTTGCCACCTTTGCATCAGAAATACAGCATCTATTCGCGCATGAGTACTGATTATAAAAATTAGTGCACAGCGATAAATTTAAGATGTAAAATAGAAATTATAAACAACACTGAACTCCCAAACCTCAAAAAGCAATGGAGTTTTGGGAATTGAACATCCAAAGCAAGATTCATACCACTTGATCAAAGGCCCAACTACATCTTACACAATTGTTATACCATGGACAATATACATTTTGCATTGTGGATCATGATCCAAAATAACATCTAAATTGTTATACCATGAACTAGGGCCAACTTGCGTTGTGAATCTTGGTTCAAAATAACTTCTAGATTATGTGCATGTAGTTAATATATTATGTGCATATAAATAAATTGAAGACACATAATAATAATAATAATAATATGTAACTACAAGTACATGATTTATTATTTGCAGGCACATAATTATGTTTATGTACCTAGTATAATTACCATATCATGTATCTGCTCTTGTTATTAAATTATGTGCATATAATCTGAATATTATTTTAGATTAAGATCCGCAATACAAGATAAACTCTGGTTCATGGTATAATTTACCTACCCATCTTACATACCCTATTTTATATAGTAATCTATTTAGGTCCAGAACAAGAGAAGGCCTCACCAAACTGACAAAAAATATCATATTGCCAGACATAAAATCAGTTGTGAATTTTCACCCCAAAAAAAAAAATTACAAAAAGTAGAGTTGAGATTTGAGATGAAGAAATTCAGCCCCAGCAGTGCTATGACAGCATCCATCAGATTCCTAGCTAGTCACCAACTTCTTCTGAGAAGCAGAGACCATTTCAGCCAACTTCAATTAGATTAAGGGCTTCAAAATTTGTCTTCAAACAACTTTTCCCTTAACCAAAAAATGAAAGCAAGCTTGAGATAAAAACACCAAAATAAACAGCTATGTGCACATACAACATACCTACCCTTATTCATCACTCGATCTTTAGCTTCCTCCTTAATACTCATCCCATCCTTCTTTGAACTTGTGTACACTTTTAGACTGTAAACAACAAATTAAGTTAAAAGAAAAGGTGAACACATAGTTAGATAGGTAAGAGAACATCAGACGGAGAGAAATGAGAGAAAACATATAAATTACAACCATTAACCATGAATTCAAATATCACGAAACGTTTACCCAATACACAACCTCGGATAATGGTTACGGATTTTCCTCGTCATCCCAAAAATATCATGAAATGCATGTGAAATGGTTAGAGATATATTAGAGGTATAGAAAGAGACCTTAATGTTTTTGGAACGAACAAGGAGGGCAACATTTCCATAGTTGTGTTGCTCATCTCGAATCCACTTTGCGGAAGCCAGAAGGGAATTCCAACAGTCGTTTAACTGAATCAATGCTAGTGTTGTGATATCTGCAAAACCACTAGGAATCTCTTGCAACAAATTACAACTCTCTATCTCTAGACATTCGAGCACAGGAAAATGGTCGCCCGTAGCATTCCAATGTTTGAGATTTGTGTACCCAATTACCAACCTTTTCAGCCGACAAAACCCTCCCTCTGATGGCTCCCACTCTAGGCCTTGGCAAGCCTTTATCAATTTTAAAACCTCAAGGTTTGGTAACATACCAATAAGCCTTATATCACTCCATGGCACCATAGTCTCAAAAAAGTTGAGCTTCTTAAGATTTGGTAGAAAATTAGTTGCACATGCGATGCCACTACACAAAAGTGAGAGATTCTTCAAACGTCTAATGCTTAGTTTCTCAGTCTAATGCTTAGTTTCTCAAGCTGCTCCAAGTGCACAAAACTATTAAAACAACCTGGATCATTAGAATTCCTTCCATCAATCCCCAACTTTTTTAAATTTGGAATCATTGTAAACAGATCCTTGCTACAACTCCGAACTTTCAACCAATACATAGTCTCTAAGTTTCTATGAGCATAATCTGAACATTTAGATAAAGGAATTTCATAAAGATAAAGATTCCTTAATAGTGGCACGTTCCGAATATCAAATCCAGTCCACAACACACCAACACCTCCATGAATAATAAAACTTTGTAAATTCCAATGCATCATGCTCAACGTTCCATATTGAGAGGAAGATTTACTTATAGATAAAGCAAAGTATCTCAAATGAACAAGATTTTCAAGCACTTTCTGTAGTATATCAACTCCACCTCTAGTGATTTCAATTTCCATATCTACTACTCTCACTAGTTTGAACACTGAAAATGTCTTCATCAAGTTGACACCACCATAATCAACACAGTGTAAGGAATAGAATTTGTGAAAGTGCATAGAACTGATTAGATTATTGAAACAACCTGATCTAATACTTAACCAACGACAAGGTTTTGAAAACAGGCGCTGTGATATCCACTTATAAAATGGAAGTTTTTCAAGCCCAACAGCATCATGATAATCATTTCCAATAACTTTCAAGAGGTTTTCATGTCGTGCTTCTCTCAAGCACAAGTCTCGCAAGAGATCATGCATCTTAATTGCCTTGATTTTGCCATTGTAGCTTTGTTTGCTAACTAGAACAAGATTTCTATCAATAAGATCTTGTAAGCATTACATAGCTACTTCCTCCTGATAATCATGTTCCACTGCCCTCAAAAATCCCTCCGCCGTCCACAACCTAACCAACTTCTTCACCGGGATCTCATAGTCTTCTGGGAAAACTCCAAAATATAAAAAGCAAGCTTTCAAGTGGTACGGTAATTGATTGTAACTCAGAGATAGTATTCTTGAACATGCATCATCAGAATCACCCATTACAAATCTACTTACATTTTGTGCAACATTCTTCCACCTTTCCTCCTCCTTTGTCTTGGAGAGAAGGCTAGCTACTACAATAATAGCTAGAGGTAATCCTTCACACTTTTTCACTATGTCTCTACCAATTTGCTCAAATTCAAAATGAAATTCTGTTTTACCAAACACTTTACAGTAGAGATTCCAACTCTCATCAGCATCTAAGAAACGCTTGTTAAGGGGAGCGTTACCTGAGCTAGCATATTCAGCTACTTCATTGAGTCGTGAAGTCAATACTATACGACTTCCATTATAATCCTCTGGAAAGCATCATTGCACACGGTCCCAAGCATCAGTGCTCCATAAATCATCAATCACTATCAAATACCTCTCACCTTTCAACCGTTTATACACACTTTCTGCTAATTGGTCATGGACTTCATCAGATGACCCACTAACACAACCAATAAGACATCGGAGAATTTTTTCCACATTGTACTCTTGAGACACAGTAACCCAGGCTCGAATGTAAAAATGAGAAGTAATGGATGGATCTTCATAAACTTTTCGAGCTAAAGTGGTCTTACCTATTCCTCCCATGCCGACAATTGATACAACTTGTCGCTGCTTAGCTGATTGTCGGGTTAGCTGATCCAATATCACCATGAACTCCTCATCGCATCCGACCATTCTACTGTCAAACTTTGAAGCGTTTTTGGATAATTTACTCACCATGGTAAGGTTTTCGCTTTCTAGATCAGGCTGTGATGATGTTGAACCAAGGAGTAGTCCTCTTCCTTGCATCCCACCAGGGATTGATGAAGCCTTTGCAACCTGGTGCTTACTTTTAATCTTAATCAACTTCTTATAGAGATAATCAGTCTGTTTAACTGCTTGATGGGAGATTCTGTTAAGCCTGCGGGGGATAGCCATTTTACTGCTTGGTTGAAGATATATGTTGCTCAACTCCTTCTCAATTCTTTCTTCGGCTTTGAACAATACATCTCTGATCTCTGCCTCTAAATCTTTCATCTCCCCCGCATTATCATAGCCGATCTCTGACGATTCCTCAAGACTTTTTTGCAGCAAGCGAAGATTTTCATGGAGAGAAACCATCTTTTGATTGTTATTAAGAGGCAAACGTGGTTGTGATTGCAAGAAATGTTGAGAAAGTGTTTCCATGAGCGAAGTTACAGCAGCATAAGCCATTTTCGTCTATCTCTTTGTGGTAAGGTGATGATGATCAGAGCAGAAGAGATGAAAGATATGATACAATTTAGACAGGGAATTCTTTCGTCAACGCCGATAAAGTCTTGACAGTTGGAATAAGTGGTCAGGAGTTAGCGTTTTTTTTTTTTTTTTTTAATTTAAAAAAATTATATTTCTTCATGCTTAAATCTACCTATCTAGTATCTACCTATACAATAATATCAAATCTATATCTGTAGTGTATATAAAAGTAAATTCCTCCCATTTCATTTTTCCGTCCAAACTTTTGTACTCAATTAATTAAATATTTTATTAGACTAATAATTAATAAAGCTTATTTGGTAAGAAAATATAAAATGAAAATTAATTAACATCTATTAATTGGTAATATTGTTTTTATATTCACGTATCAATCAATCAATCAATACTATTTAAAATCCTCCCCTTCAACTTTCTCGCTCAAATTAATATTATTAATTAATGGGAAAAGGTTCAAATAAGCTCACGAACATTTCACGAAAAGTCAATTATGCCCTTGAACTTTCAAAAAGTGCAATTAGATACATAAACTAATGATTTTAGCTCAACCTACCCCATTAGCCTGTTAACCATCAGGTCATTGCCGGTAAATGCCCATGTGGCATCTTAGTTGGCGAAAATATTAAAATTTAATTTTGCCACGTAAGCATAGGTAAAGAACGGTGGCAGAGTGATTGTTTTTGGGAGCAACAGTGGCGGAGCGATTCTTCTTCTTCAGATTTGAGTTGGGAGCAACGGTGGCGGAGCGATTGTTTTTGGGTGTCTTCTTCTTATCTGAGTTCGGAGCGCCACGAGCGATGGTGGTGAAGCAATTTTTCTTCCTCAAATCTGAGTTCAGAGTGACGGTGGCGATTCTTCTTCTTCAGATCTGAGTTCGGAGCATCATCGCAACCCGTCTTCCAGTTTCGTCACCTTCGCGTTCTCATAATCTCTGCACGTCTTCCGGCTTAACCACCTCCGCAGAAGCTTTGTGCAATTTTGTCAGTGTATTAAATTTATTTATAGTATTTTGTTTTTTTTTTGAATAAATTTACATTTGTTTTGTTTTGCAGTGGTGTTTGTCTTGCAGCATAGTATATTTCACAACAATTTAAAAGAGTTGGCGATGGAAATGGGATCTGGGTCGGTGGTTCGCCGGAGGAAGAAAAGAGGTCAAGGTCGCCGGCCACTTCCACCATTCACCGTCCGCTCGCCGATGAGAGAGAGAGAGAGAGTGGGAGCTGGTGGTGACCGGAGATGGCGTTGGTGGTTGCGATGGCCGGCGGTGCTGGCTGCTCGTTGCTGCTCCGATCTGCTGCCTTCATCGGTGGTACGGTGGTGGTGTTGAGGGAAAGAATCAAGTACGGTGGTGCTGTGTCTGCTATGATGGTTTTTTTTTTTTTTCCATTTTTTGCCGGAAAAAATGGTGTTTTTCGGCAAGGCAGAGTGAGTTTCTGGGTTGTGGGATTTGGCAAGAAGTAGTGAAGAAAAATGAGAATTAGGGCTTTAATTTGTTTATTTTAATTTTTTTTATTGTTTAAGCTTATGTGGCAATGTGGCAATCCAAATAATCAAAACATTGCTGACTTGGCGAGCCACGGAGGCAATTACCGGTTCTTATCGGAGAGGTAACCGGTTAATGGGCTCAGAAGACTCAAAATCGTGAGTTCATGTGTTTAATTGCACTTTTTAAAAGTTCGTGGGCCTAATTGACTTTTCGCGAAATGTTCAAGGGCCTATTTGCACATTTTCTCAAATTTTTTAAATGTTATATTGTTCAAATTTCAACAATCTGGGTATACCGTATATATAGTTGAGAAGTGGGTAAAGGTTGATAGAGCAAGTATTATTATAGGTAGGGATGCAAAGTAGCAAATAAAAAACGGTTAGTGTTGGTTAATTTGGTGCAATTTCATTAGATAGCACCAAAGGGTTATATTTAACTAGTTGCAAAATTGTTATACCATGAATTAGATAATTACAGATACAGAAATTGTCAACTGCAATTACAAAATGCATCAAATACATATACAAAATCTAAAAGATTATTTTTAAATCAGGATCTACAATGCAAGGTAGATCATGGTCCATAGTATAATTTGTGCTAGTTTGATAGCAAATTAGTACTCCATATAAGTCAATCTAACTTGATCTACTCAGTGGAAATAGATCCGTCAATCAGGCTTCCCAATCATGTCTGATTAGTTGAGTGCTCCAAAAATCATGTGCCTCAGAGTATTGATCTATACACCAATTGAGCTACCTATAACTCTATCAAAGCCTTGGAACATAGATTTAAGCCTTATAGCCGGAAACGTTTAGGCATTTCTCCCCTGCCACTTGAAATAAACAAAAGCAACAGAGAATAGATTCTCTATGGACTATCAAGAGCTCAAAAGAATCATCTCTCCAGTGCTGCGCTATCCATAAAAGTTCTTTGCTACTAGACAAGCTAGAATCCAAATTTAGCCGGACAAATTTACTGAACTTAGGCAGAAAATCTATAATTTCTTCTCTTCAGAACTCAAGGAGGTCAACAAATATTCAAGAACGACTTCAGCCAATGCATAGAGTATATTCTAGGATTTAATAACTGAAATCGTGAGTTTTTAAAATACAAAATTTCAGTAAGAAAGAATAGAAGTTAGAAGAAAAATCAGTTTGAGCAAGCCAACTCAAGTTCAGGTGCACATTCATCATTGATAAGATCACTAGACATAGCATAAGGTATTCTATGGCGTTTTAGTATACGGGAAGTGGCTACTTTTCCCAAATCGTAGTTCAAAACAATCACCCTCTCATCATCCAGATCGAACCTTATTCTCTCTTTGCTATTATCCTCCACAAGCTTGCGCAAGTGTTTCAAATTCTCAACTTCAACACCATTAACCTTATTGACCTGCATTGCGTACCAAATAGTTTCAACTATTTTGAAGCAAAAAAAAAACAAAAACTGCAGTGACCAGAAACCTGGGCTGTGAATGGGATAAAGATTAAATGCAAAAGAACGATGACTACCATATCAGATGCCTACACTCAGAAACAATGCAAAAAATAAGAGAAAGAAAAGAGGAATAAGGGTTGGGGGAGACTATATTACCTGCAATTCTGCAAGACGCTCATACCCAGTATTGATATCATCTAACAAGACCTACATTAAGTCAATTAATCATGTTAAACAGAGAATAAAGCTACCACAGGAAGTATAAGGTTAGAAAGGAATGAAAGCTAAAAATACCTGAGAAAGAATAACAAGTTGTTCTCCAGGTTTTGTTGGAAGTTTCCTGAGTGCTCTTTCACACAACCGCCGAGGTGAGGTATTGTACCAGTCTTCTCCATACTCATGAAGATATGGTTGAGTCAAAGGAATGAAGACAAGACCAGCAAAAATGAAAAAACTGGGAAGTTTATCAAATTGATGAACCGGAACAAGGGGTTTCAGCTGCATAAATATTAACAGTTGTTACAGCAAACTCTTCATTCAATACTTCCAGCAATGTTGATATAATGCAACTATGTGAGGCTTAAAAAGGTACAATATTACTAAATATTACACCTGTAGTGTATTCACTATTTAGCATTATTGTGTTTGAAGCCTAAACCAAGTGTTATTGGTTACACCAAAATATCTCATGTGTTGGTGGTTTAAAGTTATTGTTATTTTCCATTTAACTTCTAAAGATCACAATTGTTTTTAATCCTATGTTCTCCCTTTTGTCCACCATTAAGGGCATTTAGAGATTAATATTGTTATTTTTTTGTTTTTGCTCCATATTAGTACATCTAGTTGCAATAGGTTTTTTTTCAAATGTTATAACACATCAGAACTTGAACAAAATAGTGTCCAAGGAGATATTGTCAATTTGCAATCACAGAGCCAATACTTGGTTGAGATATGCTATCCAATCACATTAAACCATACTTCCACAGATACTTTGCTGGTTCAAAAGCACAGTATTTTAAAATATAGCCTGGAAAATGCGAATAATCAGAATGAGCAACTTACTGGAAAAAGATTGATGCAAAACTCATGCTTTTCACCATTTCTCAGTACTTTGAGTACTGCAGTTTCATTAGGTTTCTTCATAGAAACCAAGTGATCAAATGTTATTCGCTCTCTGTTTCGAAAATGAACTGTAAAGCACAAACAATCAGTGGTACTCAGACAACCAAAAAATTATTGGAACATATGCAAGAGTAATAAATCTCAATATTTCTGAACTTATATAGTTATGCACATATTTAAGCAACGCATCAGGTCAATACTGCAATCTTCAAAAATTCCTGTTAATGTTATGTAATTATTTGTCACTCAATTGCAGAAAAGAACCTCAAATTAAATGAGCCCAAAAAACATACACATTTAAATACATTCAATTTAGATAGATTGCTGATTCAAAGGCAGTGCCAGGCATTCCCCCAAACTCATCTCTTTCATTTCACATGGCTATGCCATTGATGAGTACCAATAGGGCCAAACTTCAATGTTTTCTTAAATACATATTTTTTTCAAAGTAAAAGATGAAATGCAAAATATGAAGTGCCCAAATAGCTTACCTGTTCCGTCATTGGCTATAGGTATGCCATCAAATGAGAGAATGATATCATCTTTTCTCAACACCTTATAAGCATCAGAAAGTGGGTTGATTTTGCTCACAAGCACCCCAGTCAACTCTGGACCCATTTGAAAGTATTCGCGAAGCTGCAAATTTTCTGTAGGTTGGCATGACAAGCCCATAGAGCAAAACCCAACATAACTTCCATTCTCTTCGACTCCAGATATAAAATGTCTTATCACAGGGACAGGAATAATGTAACTGAAAGATCCAAGGAACAGAAACAAAAAAATTGTAAAAAACAGACAAGCAAGCCCATCAAACTCTCAAGTGACTTTAACTATAATTGAGAACTCAAAATCAATGTGATTACTGTGCATAAAGTTGCAGCTATAAGAAATGTAAACTATCAATTTGCCAAGTTCATCAGTTTTGTGCTAAAGTTAGCATTTTGGAGAAGAAAATAATCGAGAATAGAAAGAAATAGGATAAAAGGCACTGGTTTTAATTAATATTCTACTAAAATAAAGGAATTTAGTTCATAATAGGACTTATTCAAAATGTCAATTAAGATTTAAGAAATAAAAATACAAATAACATATAATGAATACTAATTCTATTTTTCATACAAATGGCATGATCTTTAAATAAAATAAAAGATACATTTGTTTGTAGTTATTAAAAAAAAAAAAGGTTGTCCAGGTTGTTATTTGTGCATCGGTATCTTATTAAGCCTCCAAAAAGACATGATGTAAATTAAAGAGAGTTCTCACAAATTCAATTGAATAAAAATGGAACTAGGTCTCAAGTTATACCCAATATTCTCTGCACCAGAGAGGTTCTGGAAAGCAACCCCAGCAACTTTGTTGCCCATGATTGCTGGCCCTCCACTATTTCCAGGATTTATAGCTGCATCAATTTGTATTGCCAAGAGTTGACTTGCACCATGTACATATTGTGTAGGTTCAACCCTTGAGACAACACCTTTTGTGACAGATATGTTGTCTCCCCCTACAACCAATTGAAATAGTTGTTTAGGAAGATCATACTTATTCAAAATGCCTAGCCTGAGTACTAAACTTACAAAAAGGCGGTCAATTTCATTAATCACACAAAGTTATAATCCAAGGTAAGAGGCTGACTGTTGGACCACTGGGGTGGAGAGTGGGGTACCCAAACAAAGTTCATAAAACTGAAAAACTTCCATTTTACCTTTAATCGATTGAAATAGAATGATATTACCTTGAGGATAACCAACTACAGCAACAGCTTCTTGAAGAAATGGAATGTCTCCAAGCTCTAAAGAGTTTGTACCCTCCCAGAACTCTTCATTCTCAACCACTAGAATAGCCAAGTCACATTCATGGCCAACTGCCTGGACTTTAGCTCTATACTTGGTTGGAGAGCCATGCTTTCTTACTAGTACAAAGGTATGATCGGCCACAACGTGAGCATTTGTCAGGATCCTCTTTCCATGAATAACAAAGCCTAAGGGAATAACACAAGTGTAAGACTTCAGAAGATCTTCACATAAGAAAACTATAACCAAATGAACTTTCGAAATCAAAAAGAAAATTTGACAATATAAAACTTGATTTGCATATGACATTTATGTTAGTCATGCAATACAAACATATGATAATTCTACAGCCCTACACACGAAAACATTTTATTTTGAAGACAGACAACATAATAATGGATATAACAGAGAACCCAAAAAAAAAAAAAAAAGGAAATAGCATCTGTTGAGCATAACTAGTACTACGTAAGATTTAGTTAGATTCCAGAGAAATTTAGTACAGTTTCTACTAGCATATTCAAGCATGATCCTGAATGGCTATGGGCTATGGCATTCATGTCATCTAGCTAATTAGCTTATCTTATTTCCTTCAAAAATCATCCTACAACATAGCATGGCAAAATGTTCATGGTGAAGCAATCTCACAAGTGTGTGAGCACAGGTCATCCCCAATTGTGAAGAGAACATGAAATGCAGCCTACCTTGGAACAAATAACCGCCTCAAAGCGACTCTTCTTAAATAACAAAAGAAGATTTTATTGGTAGATAGAGGGGAGAGGATCACATCGCAGCTCATTGGCAACCTCTAGGCTCTAGTCAAAGGATAAATACAGGTGATAGACTTTGGCAGACTAGTGAGAAATATTAATCACATTTCAACCTCATATTAATGATTACCGCTTGGATCTGACAAAGTAGAAAGCTAATTCAGCAAAACTTATCAGCTTTAAATATGAGCTTGGGATTAAATTTCCAACTATAAATGCTACTTGGGGAATATTTAAAAAAAAAAAAAAAAAAAAAAAAAAAACTAACTGGAGTTTAATTCCAATTTTCAAAACAAGTACTCCATCTACCTGCTGTATCAAGAAACTGATGTTTCTTTGTTTGCATTAATGGTGACTAAAACCTGAGGTTCCCTCTGCTTTTTGGCAGTTCTAACAAATTGCTTTGGGTCAAATGGGGGATAAGCAGCTTTTCCGTTACAAAATTATACAGCATTCCAAGTACAGCTATGCCATAGTTAACTTCAAGTGTAACATTCAAGTTGCAAGCACCTCAACAGGAAACAATTAAACAAATAATACTTTGATTGAAAGCCGGTTTGAATAGCTGAAATTTTGAAGGGGAAAAGTGAGGAAAATATTACATCCTAATTACTTCATATTATAGCTAAATATATAAAGATGCTATTTGCTTAAACATAAAATGTTTACTCATAGGCTTCAAATGCATACAGATAAGTCTCGATGCATATGTAGGTCTAGTCTAGGTGTATTAAGTTTAAAAATGGAGCGGGAAAAGACATAAAAATTCAAACCAGAGCCGGTAGATTCGCGCTGGGATTTATTCTGCCAAGGTAGGAAGTAGCTAGGACTACTGGAAACGGTGAAAATCTTAACCACAGAATCCAATGCGAGCTCAATCGCGTAATACGCATCCGAAATGCTGCTCGTCGTGGAAAGAGACTCCGCCGGCGATTCCGAATTAATTAGTTGAACACCATCCGCGGCGGCGGCGCAGTTATTGTCA
>CM008340.1:6129268-6144988 GCA_002525835.2 Ipomoea batatas
ATATATATATATATGCGCGCGTGTGTTGAGAAACTTTATATTAGGCCTAGTCACGCATGACACATCTAAGTTTCGTCACCATTACATTTTTCTCTTGGTCTGTACAAAATGACAATTTGAACGTCTCAGTCTGGTTGTCTCTTAATGGTAGTTAACAAGCTCAATCATGATGCATCAAGAATTGATTCTTTTTTCACTCGAGAATTCAAGTCTTTATAATAAATAATAAATTAATTAATTCTAGAATTTAATATTTATTTTTTATTTTAATTGAATAAATTAAACTGAGGGCACAATGATCCAAAACTATGTTCGTTAGATCAGGAAAATATATTATTTATATAATTTAATTTAATAAAACTATTAATAGAAGAATGAATGTCCCCTTATCCAAATACAAGAGGCAATGAGCATAGCAGAAATAATCCCATATTTTAAAACCAAAAGTAAAAAAGTGAGAGAAGATTGAGAATGTCAAAATAAGTTTAGTAATATGATCAACAAAGAGTTAATAATCAATTTGGTCATCGACTATTATAATTTTATCACTTTGGTCCTTGATAATCAAAGTTGTTCAATTTAGTCTATAACTATGCAATTTTTACCTAATTTAAATCATCAACTATTAGGATTTCATCACTTTGGTCATTGACTACCAAAGTTGCACATTTTAGTCCCTAACTATGTAATTTTTATCTAAAATGATCCCTCGAGTATTTTGATCACTACTTTGGTCCTTGACTATTAAGATTTTACCACTTGGTCCTCGACTCTCCAAAATGGTCCCAAATCCACAATAAACTTACATATTTTAGGTTAACATTTGTATAGTTGGGGACTAAATTGAGCAACGTGATTTCGGTAGTCGAGGATTAAAGTGGTGAAATCCTAATAGTCGAGACACAATTTTAGGTAAAAATTGCATAGTTAAAGACAAAATTGAGCAACTTCAGTAGTCGAGAACTAAAGTGGTGAAATCCTAATAGTCGAGGGACCAAATTAGGCAAAAATTTCATAGTTATGGACTGAATTGAGCAACTTTGGTAGTTGAGGATCAAATTAAAGTGGTGAAATCCTAATAGTCGATGGACCAAATTGGGTATTAATGACAAAAGTATATCGAGATTAAAATATTTTATTTAATTTATTATTTAGGATTATATATAGAAAAAGTTTAGCAAGTTTTTTTTGGGACATATTTTTCAATGTAAATGTACGTATCAAACTACAAAACATTAGCCAAACACCTTGTGCTCAGATGGCATATAGTGACTCTCCTATATGAGAGGTCATGAGATCACTACAATGTAATAGCTTCAGTAGCATTCAGAAAAACTACAAATCATTAAATATTTTCTTTTGTTTTTTGGCAAATTACATATATTGGAAAAATTTCTAGCTAGGGAATTTTCTATCAATGTGAATTTTAAATAAATTTTAATGAGTTACATTATTTCCTCAGTATTTTATAATCTATAAAAACACATGTTAGACATTTCAAATAAATTTTAGTTTGTTGGTTATTGACCTAAAAAAATCATTTATTTTTCGGTAGTGTTGTTCAATATATCAACTTATATTATTGGTTACAAATTTGAAAATTATGGGATTCTTATTAGTCTTCTTAGAAAGTTGATTTTTTTTTTTTTAAATGTGGTCATATGAAAAACGAAATGGTAAAAAGTGCAGAATTTGATTTAGTTTTAAATGGGCCCCACTGTTTTTAGAAAAATGCATGTATTGTTCATCCACTTTTTAAGCAACTCATTGTTTGTTTCAAAAGTTATTTTCCCACTTGAATTTATCTTAGTATTCATATCTTAAGATAAAACTCTTTATATTTATACTCATTAATTGACTGATCGTCTCGGAATGAGCTAAATAAAGAAATTTACTAATACATTAATCACTTTCGCCCAAATAGGTAGTTGAGTTGGTGGAACATGATTCTCATACTTATGGATCATAGGTCAAGAGTTTGATTCTTGCCTGTAGCACATGATCTTCCTAATGCATATAAACTCTTAGAAGGAATGAATGAGTTCTATTAATCACAATATAGGTATATAAAGTTTTACAAAGGAAGTTACAACAAACCGCTCAACAAAAGGCTAATGAATAGTAATAATAAACCCATAAGAATGAACTAAAGAGTAGTACAATTTACATTCCTAACATACCCCCACAAGATGGAGATTTGTTGGAGAGTCCAATCTTGGACTGAAAATGTTCAAACAGTGCACGTCCCAGGCGTACAATTTCAAATGCAAACCTAGATAGGAAGAAGAGCCCAAGACGAGAA
This sequence comes from Ipomoea batatas, assembly GCA_002525835.2. NCBI lineage: Eukaryota > Viridiplantae > Streptophyta > Magnoliopsida > Solanales > Convolvulaceae > Ipomoea > Ipomoea batatas. Next base: position 6,131,571 of record CM008340.1, read on the forward strand.
ATGTGGCACTGGTTGATGATCAACAACCATCCACATCATCTAGGTCAAACTCTAACCCTAGTGATTTTTTAACTAACGAGCAGTTTGCCATGTTTGTCAGGAAATTCAAAAGGTTCATGAGGAAGAATAATCCTCAAGAGTCTATAGCAACACCAAGTTCATCTAACCGGAGACACTTAGAGAGGTCAAACACCTCCAAGAGTTGTGATTCCAAGGAGTTGCAAATGTTGTGCTACAACTGCAGGAAACCAAGGCACTTCAAGGTAGGATGTCCTTACCCGTCTGCCCGAAAGCAACTGGATCAGTAGACGAGCTCTAGAAATAAAATCAACTCGAGGAATGCCCCAGGAGAGACGAGTAGTTGAAGTGTCAACCACTCGAGTAGTTACTCAAATAAAGGGTGACAGGGGCAGAAAAAGACTGGTGACCGAAGAGTCAACCGAGAAGGTTATTCCCGAACAATACACCTTTAGTTCGAGCTCAGAAAGCGAGAGCTCAGGCGATAAGAAGGGACTCATCTACCTCTACAACAACATGATTCGAATGAAGACTTGTGTCTTATGGCAAAAGACAAAGAGGTAAACTCTCAATCATCTTTTGAATGTGAATCCGATTCTAGTTACAATGAAGATCCTATGGATTCGGTTCTTAAACCAATGAAGGAATTCAAGGTAGTAAAAAGAACTCAATCTAAATTAAAAGAAGAGAATGCTTAGCTCTTAGCTGAACGAGAAAATCTCAAAGCATTGTGCTAAAAAATAATGAGATGATGAGCACGATAAGCAAGTTTGAGAAGCAAATTCTCTTATTAAAGGAAGAGTGTAAAGCAAGAGAAATGAGAGAGCACAACTTGCGTGAGGTCATAGTCACCTTCACTAATCCTCTAAAATAATGGATCAAATGGTGGGTGAGCAACGACCAGCTGGGAACAAAGCTGGACTAGGCTATAATTCCAGCTCTCCCTCACATATCCTTCTGACTAAACCCACAAACCCTTCAACCAATATAGGTTTAAAATCTATGTTTGTTCAAGGTCAGACCTTGCAACCTAAACCAGTGAAGGTTGTTGATAAGGGAAAAGCGCCATAGACGAGTAACCAATCGAATGAGTACGCTATTCAAAAGGTTGTGGAACCTTAGAAGGGTAAACCTACGAATGGTAACTCGAGGATTTTCCAAAACACGAATCGAAATATACCTAGTGGCTGAGGACTGAATGGTCAATCCACGAAGGGTCAGCCACCGAAAGGTAACCTTCTAAGAGGAAAACCCAGAAACGACTAGAGGTCGAACTATTCACGAAGGAGACCGAATGGTCATCCAAAGGATAAACTGAGACGACGTTACCCGAATGGTCAGAATAACATGTATGCGAAGCCTCAGAAACTCTCTATAAGGTCAATGAGAGGCGCTGGAAGATTGTTTCCTTCGGATGAGGACTAGCTTATGGTCCATAAACCAATGCCGAAAGCGTAGTTCGAGCGGTTTCATCGTCATAAGAAAATGTCTTATTCTAGGGTGCATGACTATGTGTATAAACCTTATTTCAAAATCACTATGCACTCAAAACTCCTAAGCAGTTCTACAACATCCCTTATGATTATAATGTTTTTAATGGCTATATTGGACCAAGAATAGGCTTGATGAGCTCTAGGTTCAAGTGGATGCCCAAGCCCCCTAACCAGCAAGGACCCAAAAAGGTATGGGTACCTAAATCAAATTAATTTTTGATTTCAGGTTAACAGGGCCATTTGGTACGTAGATAGTGGTTGCTCAAGGAACATGACTAGAGACAAACCAAATCTGAGTAACTATCGAGAAGTAAATGGTCCGAGAGTGGTCTTTGGTGGTGAGATAAGCTGACAAACCAAAGGGATTGGTGATGTCTCATATGGAGGACTAACTATAAAATATTTCTCTTATGTAGAAGGGTTAAAGTTCATCCTTCTCAGCACAACTCAGTTTTGTGATAAGGAATATAAGGTCAAATTCTCCAAGGACAAGTACAACATAATCAGTGGGGAAAATGGAGATGCTATTCTTTTCGCAAGGAGGAGAAAGAACATGTATGTTTTAGTATGGGAATCGGCTAATAAGCCGAGTGTTTCCCTAGTAGCTAAAAACAACAATGACTTAAGTTAGGAATGACACAATAGGCTCAACCATCTGAACTTCAATGCTATTAATAAGCTAGTTAGAGGAGATTTTTTAGAGGGACTACCAAACATTACTTACAATAAGGACAAGATTTATGAAGCATATCAAATGGGGAAACAAATCAAGTCGTCGTTTAAGTCAAAATCTTGTGACTCAAACTCTAGACCCTTGAGTCTATTGCACATAGATTTATTCAGTCTAGTTGACCTAGTCGGTTTAAGTGGTCGAAAGTATACTTTAGTGGTAGTAGATGATTACACTTGATATACTTGGACATTGTTCTTAAGGAAAAAGAACGAAACCAAGAGGTTGTTGCTCGAGTTGTTAAAAAGTTGCAAAACAAGAAAGACACCAGTATTGTGAAGATTCGGTCAAACTAAGGGACAGAGTTTGTCATTTAGGTTATTCAAGGTTTTTGCGGACAATTCGAAATTCTCCATCAACTCTCAGCCGCAAGAACACCATAGTAGAATGGTGTAGCCGAGAGGAGAAACCGAACTCTCAAGGAAGTCGCGAGGTCAATGATAGCATTTTTCGGCTTACCTAAAAGGTTTTTGGCTGAAGTTGTTAACATAGCGTGTTACACTCAAAACCATTCCATAGTGAATAAGGTTCATGGGATGACTCCCTATGAGCTATGGAAGGGTAAGAAGCCAGTTGTGAGCTACTTCTACCTATTCGGTAGCAAGTATTTCATTCACAATAACAGAAAATCACATCTAAAGGCTTTTGACGAGAGAGCTGACGAACGGCTATTCATGGGTTATTCATCTGTCAACAAAGCTTTCTAAGTACTTAACAAAACGACAATGGTGGTAGAGGAATCCACCCATGTCGTGTTTGACGAAGGAAACGTCAATCGAGAAGTGGGAAAGTTGTCTGAAAGGTTAGATCATCTAAGCATCCGAATGGATAGTCTAGCCGAGCCGAGCAAAGAATCCGAAAAGGCAGAATGAGTGGTAGACGAAAGCAATAGGGTCCGAGATGTCGAATTCGAATGCGAGTAGTTTACTATTCGGTTGCCTAGCCAGCTCCATTTACCCGAGCAGTCAGAGGTCGAAGAGACACCAAATGTGTATGCAGTAGATGAAGAAACTCCTCCAACAACTTTTCAGCCTAATCTAAGGTGGTTGCGGGATCATCCACAAGATTAAGTTGTTAGAGACATAAGGCAATGAGTTAGGACAATGGCGTCCATTCGTGAGTGCATGATGACGTGTTTTCTTTCATAAGTTGAGCCTAAGAATGTGGAAGAAGCACTTGGTAATCCGGATTGGGTCACAACCATGCAAGAAGAGCTCCATTAGTTCGAAAGGAACGATGTATGGGAGCTAGTTCCTAGACCTTCGCACCAAAATGTAATTGGGACAAAGTGGGTATTTAGGAACAAAATGGATGAATGAGGAGTCATTGTTAGGAACAAGGCTTGTCTCATTGCGAAAGGTTACTTTCAAGAAGAGGGCATAGATTTTGATGAAACATTCGCACCCATAGCAAGATTGGAGGCAATTCGTATTTTGTTAGCATTTGCTGCGTACAATGAGTTTAAAGTCTTCTAAATGGACGTCAACAGCGCATTGCTAAATGGAATGTTGGAAGAAGAAGTGTACGTAGAGCAACCTCCAAGTTTTCAACCAGATTTGGGTATGGATATGGTCTACAAGCTAAAAAAAAAGCCATTGTATAGATTGAAACAAGCCCTATGAACTTGGTATGACACCATCTCGTGATTCCTTATTAGTTGTGGATTCACGAAAGGTCAAGTGGATAAAACCCTTTTCCGAATCAAGGATGGAGACCCCATTTTATTGGTGCAAATCTAATTAGACGAGATCATCTTTGGAAGTACCAATCCATCTTTATGCGAGAAGTTTTCTAAGCTCATACAAGGCAAGTTCGAGATGAGCATGATGGGAGAACTCAACTACTTCTTGGGATAGCAAGACAAGGAAGACATCTTCGTCAACCAAACCAAGTGCACTAAGGAGTTTATCAAAAAGTTTAGAGTTGATGGAAAGTCTTTGATCAAAATCCCAATGAACACCTCGCTGCAAGTGGATATTGACAACGAAGGAAAAGAAGTAGATCAAGAAAAATACTAAGGTATAATTGGCTCTTTATTGTACTTAGTTGCTAGTAGACCTAACATCTCGTTTGCAGTAGGTGTGTGTACAAGATTTCAGGCTAACCCTAAAGAGAGTCACCTCGTAGCGGCAAAGAAGATCCTAAGATATCTCAAAGGAATGAAAAGTGTTGGACTTTGCTATTCGAGAGGAGGATCCTTCGAGCTAGTTGGCTATTCAGATATAGAGTTTGCAGGATGCAAGATTTACCGAAAGAACACCTCTAGGACTTGTCAATTTCTAGGAGGTAGACTCGTTTCGTTGTTCAGCAAAAAGAAAAACTTGATACCATAAGTAATGCTGAAGCAGAGTACATAGCACCCAGAAGTTGTTGAGCACAAATCCTTTAGATGAAACAACTTAAGGATTATGGAGTTGAAGCTAAAGAGATAAACATAAAGTGTGACAACACTAGTGCAATTATCATCACTCATAATCATGTGCTACACAAGAGGACAAAACATAGAGATATCAAATATCACTTCATCCGAGATCATGTTAAGAAGAAGGATATTCTGTTGAAATATGTTAACACGAATAACCAACTTGCTGACATCCTTAAAAAGCATCTGAGTGATAGTAGATTCTCAGCTTTAAGACTTGAGTTGGGAATGATTGAAATGAATTAAAGACAAATTCATCTAAGCTTGTAGATTCGAGAGGTAAAGGAGTATCTTCGAATGGTGGTTCGAGTCGTTGGAACGATTTGAAAGGCGGGAAGTGTAGAAGAAGCCAATCGATGAGTAAAAGAATGGTTGAATGGACAAGAGAAAGTAACCGAGTTGTAAGAAAGGCTGATTGGATGAAAGGTTACAACTGAGTGGATAACCGAGAATTGATATGCCCGAAAGGAGGAAAGTATCCGAATGGATAAATTCGAATAGTTAAGTTGGTCGAATGAACAAGTTAAACGAATGGTCACTATATATTCAAATGGTCAAAAGTGTAACTGTTTGTCATACTAAAAAAGGCGAATCGTTTCAGTTACAACAAGCAGTGTGAAAGTCAAGGAGATAGGGGGAATGTGTCAAGCATTGAGGCGTCAAAGTAATTATGGTACAATTTATTTTACTTTAATTTAATTACTTATTCACAGCGTACTAAGCGGGAAATCCGCTCCTGACTATGTACATCTCTACACGCACTAACACAGGACGAGAAAGGCATCTAATGCATTCTCTCTCTTATTTAATGCACATATCACCTTTTTAGAATTAATTTTCTCTCCTAATCAATCAGCCAATAGTACTTATACAAAAATGACCTATATTCTTCAATAAATTCAAACCTTTGAGGGCTACCAATTTGTCTGGTTGCAACTTAATTCGACCCATACATACCCACTCGTGCAACCCAACCCATTTTCATAAAGTATATAAGCCAAAACTCGTCCTAAGAGTTTCACTTTTAGCAATCTACAGAAAAGTTAAAACATTTTCTCTCTCAAACTCTCTCTTTTGCAAACTGGCATATTTTCTCCCAGAAATCTTAAGTTCTCAACCCTCAAAGCTTCATCAATGGTGGCTTCTTCTTCATTCTCATATTCTATTTCAAAACTCTCCACCTAGTCTTCTAAACAGTCCGCCCCATAACCAACTTGCATGTTCTTGAAAAACTTAGCACAAAGGTCAAGTTAGGTTCCATGCTTGACAAGGAATGTTACCTCTGCCACAATGAGGACGAGTCGATGATGGAGAGAGTTATCAAGTGCCTGGAAAAGGGTGGTTTGATGACGTACGTGACCTATGACTATAAGGAGGTCCACAACCTCGGCGCTACTGAGTTCTTTGTGAACTCAAGGTTGGCATGAAAAGTTACAATTGTCATCTAGTTAACAGTTAATGGCATGAAAAGTTACAATTGCCCGCGGTGACATCAATGCGCTCTTTGATTTTCTAGTCAGGAAAGGGGAGAAGCCTGACGGTTACGGCCATCCATATAATCATGACGAGCTGTGGAAGGCAGCCCGAGGTGAAAAGGCACTGAAGAAGCTCAAATTGTCCTTGAAGAAGAATCTCTTCAAGCCTGAGTATGAGCACGTTGTGGACATATTCAGCAAAGTTTTAGAGAGTAAAGTTGTTGGCACGGATGACGTCACCGAGGACAAATTCACTATGCTGAATGTACTCCTCAACAACTACTCGGTTGATTGGTCAAGGGCAGTGTATGATTTCATCCGATCGTACATTGAGAGAGCTGTCCGGGACAACACACTCACCAAGCAAGTGGGGCTCAAATTTTTTGTAGCCGAGTTGTTGAAGGCTAAGGGAGTGAAGCTCCGGAAGGGTGTCGCTCCTCACCACAATAACTACTTCATGCGGACCAAGGTTCCTGGCTCTAAGTCACAGGCCAAGGGTCTCATAGCTGCCGCCACTCCAACCAAGAAGAAGGCTAAGGCTCGAGCAACAAAGGCAGCAGTAGTAGCAAGCCAAGAAACAAGCCAAGAATCCTCTAACTCAGGCTTAAAGCTCTTCGAATATTCCGCTAGCCGAGGTAGTCAAGATAGCCCAAGAGACGTAGAGGAATTTAACTCTGGGTTCCTCGAGCCAACCAACCGAGAAATCCCAATCGTCAACCCTACCCAAGAAGCATAAAGGGAAATGATATGGCACTTTAAGACCAAAGCGGGTGTTGACCGAGGGGTTGGTAGAGAAAGTAGCCGAGACAGTGCCACCTTAGGGGGAATGACTTAGAGTGGAGGAGGCTCGAGAGGTGAGCAGGACCGAGCCATCCACCCGAGAGGAAATTGAAGAGATCCCTCTATCCAAAGAGAGGAAAATTCTTGTTAGAGAAGTTGACAATGCCCGTGAGACCAACACACTCCATTTATGCTCAACCTCGACCCCTCCCACAAGAACCTACACAAGTAGTAGAGGTGACGAGTGAGAATGTTACCGAAGTATTTGTTGGGATTGCTCGAACAGCCAGCGAGAATGCAGAGACAAGCGAAACCACCGCCTAGGACCCAGTCCAGCCGAGGAATCCAATTGATGTTGATGCCGAGTCGGAACAACAAATGGCCAACGAAGATCTAACCGAGGCCATCAATGCTGGTGAGGCGAGTGAGTTTTGAACCGATGAGGACCTGCTAGTTGAGCTAATAAGGGTGACAACTTGGCAAAGATGGTGCATGTTGAACCTTGATACTATTGAAGAAGGTCTGACTTGTGTGCGGCTAGAGGAGAATTTTGCCCTAACTTAGTTGGGCACCTCCTCCATTCTTCTCTCTACGCAAATCAATGAAATATACTAGGTGTACTCCAAGAAGCTAGCCGAGAAGGAAGCAACCAAGGGCAAGTCAAAAGTGGTGGAAGAAGATGAGCAGTCAACACCTTCCACCCGCCTAAGTCTTTGGCGAAGGAGATAAGGATGACCCAAGCCTTTTCTCACTTCGAGGCCTAGTTTGTTGATCCAAACCCTCAGGTTGGTCCAAACAACTGAGGAGATTCAAGCCATCCCTACCTATCTTCCACACATAATAATCGACAAAAAAATATATCACGTCAACATAGCCAACCATTATGGTGTTAGGAGATGACACAACTCGAGCCGGGATCGACCGAATATTGGACGAGGTAGTTCGAACCTTAGTTAACGGGGCTGAGATGTCATCAACACAACCAAGTACTCCACAGGCCAAGGAAGCAACACCACCAACTGTCGATGAGTTAACCCAAAGGGTTGAGGAGGCAGTATATAATATGGTTGAAGGTGTTTTTGTTCAAGTGGTAGCCGCAGTGAAAACGTCAAAATCCATTCCTACTCGAGAGGTTAAAGTACTGAGTAGTGAAGCTACTGAGGTGGTCATTCTGAGTCATCAATCACCCCTTGAGAGGTTGAATTAGCGAGGGATAACGATACTCGAGGAATAGCAGGTAGCTTGTCCATCTTCAACACACCCACTCGAGAGATTGTAGAACCGAGGGGTGAGGCAGAGCTAACCACAACCACTCGTGGAGTCAATTCTTTGGAAAAAATCTCTCAAGCTTTTGAGGAAGGGATTATGCTCTATTTGGATTCAGGTTTATCTAGAGATGTAAACAGGGAAGCATATCTCTCAGCGAACCCAACGAATCCTCAAGTTTTGAGGAAGCTGGTCCAACCCACGTACCCTCTCCTAACATTCGGCCAATGGAATGATTAGCCTATTCAAAAGGAGCCTTGAACTAGCAGACAAAAAGACTAAGGAAGTTGGAGGACAACAACATCAAAATAATTAGGAATTAGTCAAATTTTTTTCATAATAGTTAGCATTTTTGTACTTTGATTGATATATATTATAATATTTTTAAGTGATTAATAAAAGGGTTTTGTGCAGGTTGAGTTGATTTTATTTCCAGTAATTTTACTCCTAGAAATTCAAATTGTTAAACTCAACTATGGGTTGTATGTAATGAAAAATCCTTTTCGTGGATAAATTCAGCTTTATATTATGAGTATAGGTTTTGACATCATCAAGAAGGGGAAAATTGTTAGGAATATTTTGTATTGGATTTTGATGATACCAAAAAATAGGAGTTTAGACCCCCCCCAATCATTATAGTTTTAATTCTCAGACTGATCTGCTCAACATTCGAATCAAACCGAATGGTACCTCGAGTAGTTAAACTGTATTCATCCGGATGGACACTCGAGAGGACAATCAATAAGTTGAAGAGTAACCCGAGTGGTTAACTCTCAAATATAATTATCAATGATTCGAAGATCAACCTGAGGAGGTCGTTGTGTCTTATAACCGTTACTCATTGTCCATTATAAATCCTGAGTCCCTATGATAGCAAGGGAGACACACTCAAAAACTTATACTCATACTCTAAAGCAACAATGCTATTCACTTACGAACATACTCTGTAACATTCTTACCATCAAAGTTAATAAAACCATGGTTAAAATCAATTTAAAATCTTAATAAATTACGTACTTTAATTTTTAATTTTTGAAATCAAACAAGAGACTTTCATTACTCAGAATACAAATGCCTTACATCATTGACAAACAAAGAAGGAATTGTAAACCATTCTGTACAATTTGTTATAAAAGCAACCTACCTAACAAGGGAGTAAGCAAATTGGTTTTTAGATCGTTTAACTTAAACGACCGTAATATAATTAAAAGTTTTCGCTAAATCATTAATGTACCATCAATACACAGATAATGTATAGTACATTCAATATATTAAAAACATACATTTATTCATGGTTTACAATATAATTTGCCTATCGTGAATTGTTCCTTTATATAGATGTAGAACATCCATTTCCACTTTTAATGTTATTGATTTTAAAATAAAGCTTCTATGACTCCCCTAACCTTCTCCTCTTTAAGACTAAGTCTGCCTTTTAAATGAACATATTTTGCAACAATGAAATCCCCAAATACATTGCACAACACAAACCCAAACCCCAAAGAGTCATCATTGTTATCTAGAGCCGCATCAACATTTATTTTCACCTACCCCATTAGAGGTTTTTCCCATTTCACAATGAACTTCTCCCAATTAAGAATGATCTCCACTGAACACTAATTAGCATCTCTCCAATTCCACAACAAACTAGCAACTTCAATGATAGCTAAAGCTTTAACGACAATTCTCTCATTCCAAACCACCTTGTGAACATGAGAAGAATCAGTGTTTCACACATTTCTAACATAAATTAATACACATACACACACACACACACACACACACATACATTGTTGAAGAATGAGAAGCAATACTCTAGTAGCATTCTAAAACATTCTGTATCTAGCCTTTCTTGAGTTTGTTAGAAGGTTATTCTTGTCATTTTATCTTTCTTGTTTGACTATATATATAGTCTCCTCTTTCCCTGTAAGAATTCAATTCCATTTCAATAAAAAATCTGCTCTCTGGTTTTCTTTCCACCATGAAAACTGCCCAACCACTCCTGCAATTTTCCATTTCTTGCTAACTTGAAATGGTATCAGAGCGCCGAGATCGAAGCTATGCAGCCGTTATCTCTGCAGTTGGAGGTAACGACATGGAGACTCCTCCACCGGAACAAGCTCGAACGCCGATGATCGAACCTCCGCGACGAACTACGAACGCAGAAGATCCTCTTCTTCTTCCCGCAAATGAAAGTGCGAGCAAAGTATTCGTTAGTCCTCCTTTAACAGCTTCCAACTACAATTCGTGGAGTAGATCCATGACAATGGCACTCAAAGTGAGAAACAAGTGGGGAATTATCAGTGGAGCAATTCCAGTCCCTGCTAGTAGCGATCTAGAGTACGAGGCATGGGAGAGATGCAATATTCTGGTTAGTACTTGGATTATCAATTCTCTTAGTCCCTCAATTGCACAAAGTTTGATGTATTTTGATCTAGCTGAACACATTTGGGAGGATTTGAAAAATAGATTTTCACAAGTAGATGCTCATAGAATTTCTGACCTTCAAGATGAGATCTATTGTCTTAGACAAGGAGCTTGTAGTGTTACTGATTACTATACTCAATCCAGAATTTTATGGGAAGAAATGAGCTCACTGAGGCCTCTTCCTGTATGTGAATGTAATCTAAAGTGTCAATGTGGTTTGAATGCTCCGAAGTGCTCATGTGAACTAGCTGCTAAGATCAGAAAAGAACGAGAGGATGATCAGGTTATTCGTTTTTTGAAAGGCTTGAGTGATGAGTTTTCAAGCATAAAGTCAGGAGTGCTTCTTTTAGATCCCATGCCCCCTGTGCACAAAGTTTTTGCCATTGCAATGAAATTAGAGAGGCAGTTGCATGGCCTTGAAACAGTACATATTAATGCTAGCCTTACTGATGCAGTAAGTGAAAACATTGTGGCTACTGTAAACAACAACAACAAGAGGAAATTTACCTTCAATAATGTGAATAAATCTGTGGCTAAGTGCACTTTCTGTGGAATGACTGGTCATACGATTGAGAAGTGTTATAAGAAACACAGTTATCCACCAGGTTGGATACCAGGATACAAGTCTAAGGGCAAACAGATACAGACTGGAGTCTCTGCTGCAGTATCAGGTAATACTAATAAGAAGTATGTTAGTTCTGGACAGGTAGAAGCTGATCTTAACTTGTCCAACGAGCAAATCCAGAAGCTCATTTCTATGCTACAACTGCAAGTTGGACAAAATAGCTCAAGTTCACCTACAGCTACTAGTGTGAGTGTCATATCTTCAGGTCTGGTTCCTAACTTCAAAGCAGCAGCTGCAGAACAACTTCCTAAAGGCAAGTACACTTTTATCACAAGTATTAATGCTTTACTAAAACATTCAGACACTTGGATATTAGATACTGGAGCTACAGATCATATAGTTTGTGATTTAAATTACTTTGACACTTACAATCATGTCCAAGGAATTGTTGTGAATATGCCAAATGGTGAAATTGTTCCAGTGACACATGTAGGGACCGTAAAGCTTACTGAAGTTCTTCATTTACAGAATGTTCTAGAATGCTACTAGAGTATTGCTTCTCATTCTTCAACATATATAGCGAATTGAAGGATCGGAAATCAGTCTCTAAACTTATGTCTAAGATCATGCTATGCTAAGGACAAGATATATGCCTACAAAATATACATGTATAACGTCTAATACCAGCCCCATCCTCAAGTTGGAGCATAGATATTGATCGGAAATCAGTCTCTAAACTTAAGTCTAAGATCATGCTATGCTAAGGACAAGATATATGCCTACAAAATATACATGTATAACTTCTAATACCAGCCCCATCCTCAAGTTGGAGCATAGATATTGATCAAACCCAACTTGATTTGCGTTTTTTCACGTCCCGAAAATCAATTTTCATTCATTGTTAGAATATTTAGCTTACATATATAGAAATATGTATATACATATATAGTATGTATATATATATATATATATATATATATATATATAGAGAGAGAGAGAGAGAGAGAGAGAGAAATTTACAATCGAATGAGACAGCATCTTCCCTTGAGACTGTGAGACACGAAATTTCTGCCCCATTTCCTTAAAAATGGAATGGAAGTGTTCGCCTACTGTTCTTGTTAGCTAGACATTTTGTTTAAGTGCTCAAACATTAAGTCGTAATCCGTTTTATCCTGGGAGATTGACGCTACAATGTTTCTAGCACCCTAGCGAGGTAGCAAATCAGTTTTAAGTAAAGTGTGAGGTACACACGACTCTGATATGCTCTTTACTTCTCGTTGGGTTTAAATCTCAGATTTTGAAACCCTTTTTCATATTTATTTATTTTATATAAATAAATTCTTGGTTCTGTACCAAGTTTTATGGGACTAATTTTTTATAAACTAAATCCCTTATTATTTTGGTTTCGTATTAAAATTTTTGTTGGAATTAATTTTCTAAATTAAATTCCATTTTGTGTATCGACTTATTCACCACCTACAAATTGTACTAGTCGACACTTTGGCTATTGGGTTGACCGGAGATGGGGATTCCCCATCCCCGCCTTCCCTGCGATCAGGCGGGGACGGGGACCGGGAATTTTTTAAATTTCCCGTCGAAAACGTGGACGGGGACGAGGACAAGGAGTATACTCCCGCCTTAACTCTTTGACAAATTAAAGAGCTAAGGATTGCATAAAAAGGGAGCAAAAAGCTCATCCTAAAGCAACTCGAGAAGAAATGTCACGAAACTGGGCGAAACAGGGACGTGGCGTGTCATCAATGGTTGAGGGTTTTAGTAAAAAAGAAACATACGGGGTCAATTTTACAATTATAGAAAATTTTTAAGTTTTCAATATTTATATAAATAATCCACCTTTCTTCCCATTGTTTTTCAATAATCCTGAGCTATTGATATACCTAGATGGATGGATCAGATCAATCTTGACTTTTTTTTTCGTGGGAGCATATTCTCATCCGGGTAGATCAACGGGAGGGTTCAGATGAGAATAGGCGATCCCGAAGGTTATTCTAATACATCCATCTAGGTAGATCAGAGGATGAGGTTTAAAAGTTGTACGATAAAGTTGACAATAATTACAAAAATGCCACTGTATTTAAAAAAATTGATTTGATCCATGCGATTTTTCCAAAGGTTGAGATTAGTTTTTAGTTTTTTCTTGTGGGTGTTCTCATGGGATCCTGGTTTGTATATATATATATATATATATATATATATATATATATATATATATATATATATA
>CM008340.1:6145022-6155024 GCA_002525835.2 Ipomoea batatas
TATGCTTGCGTTCATATGAGAACCATGCCTTAGGTGAGAACTTGTGAACTACTACACAAGTGTACACAATCTTCTACATAGAAGCACACAATCTACTTCCATGCATACCTAGATGACAGTGGAGACCCTAGAGTAGATTGTGTACATTTGTGTAGTAGATTGTGTGGACTCATGCAATTCTCACGTAAATTTCAAGTAATTTATTTTAGGAAATACCTATAAGAATTTGAGAAAATTGTAAAGTATACAAGTAAATTTCAAAGTTAAAATTCATTTAAAAAAAATTCAAAGTAAAATATTTTATTTAAAATTATTTTAATTATTCCTATAATATGTTTTGGAAATACTTATATATTTAATAAAAGAACATATAAGGAATATTTCAAGATTATCACCAATAAAAAATATTGTTATAAGAACTCTATTTTGGATATTTCTATATTTATTAGTGCATGGTGTGAGAATTTTTGCGTAGTATGATGTTGGAGCTTGGATATGCTCCACGTTGGATTGAGCTGGTTATGTTATGTGTCACCACGGTAAGGTATAACATCTTTGTCAATGGTTTAATTGTAGGTAATGTGAAACCTGTGTGTGGCGTTCGGCAAGCGGACCCCATCTCTCCTTATTTATTTATTCTTTGTGTCGAGGGCCTCTCATTGTTTTTGTAAGAGGCTGAGGGGCGTGGTGACATCCATCGCTGTAGAACCGCAAGAGGTGCCCATCCAATATCGCATATTTTTTTTGCGGACGATAGCCTTCTTTTTTTCAAGGCTACCAATGATAAAGCCCTCTGGGTTCGTGAGTGTCTACAGAAGTATGAGTTTATGTTGGGAAAGTGTATTAGTTTCTAGAATTCAAGCATCTCCTTCAGTACTAACACTCTAACTGCCATGAGGGAGCAGATTGCAGCAGTTTTCACAGCGCAACAAGCTAGGAACTTTGGTAAGTACCTAGGCTTGCCACCTTGTTTGGGAAGGAACGGGAGGAATATGTTTGATTATATTGAAGGGAAAATTTGTTACCATATTGGAGGGTGGCAAAAGAATTTCCTATCACATGCTGGTAAGGAAGTTTTACTTAAAAACATAGCCCATGCAATACCAACCTTTCCCATGAGCGTTTTCGTACTTCCGCAAACACTGTGTGACAAGCTCGAGAGAATCTTCAATAAATTTTGGTAGGGCGGGGGCAGATAAAATACAAGAGGTATTCATTGGTTAAGTTGGTCAAGAATGTGTGCTCCAAAGTGTTACGGGGGTTTGGGTTTTAGAGGATTGCATGAATTCAATGTGGCCTTACTTGCTAAGCAGGGGTGGCACCTTCTCATGCAGCCGGACTCGTTGGTGGCCAAGGTTTTCAAGGCTAGATACTTCCCACAGGTGTCTTTCCTCAAGGTGAAATTGGGGGCTAACCCTAGTTTTCTATGGCGTAGTATCTTAGCAAGCAAAAGCCTTCTTTTTGAAGGTTTTTCTCGCCGTATTGGCAATGGGGAGCCCACGATAATTTGGGGCGCCCCATGGCTGGCATGCAAAAATGATCCACACCTCCACACATAATATTGGAGCATATAGCATGAGAAGAAGGATAGAAATGTAATATCATTTATCTTTCCGTTGTAACAGCTTTTCCCGCTTTTGTTCCGTGTATATATTCATGCATCCCTTCTTGTAATGTCAACAAGAAAGACTCACTCCCATCAACCAAATATCTTCATTCTATTTCTCCACTTCCCTCCTCATCTCGCTTGTCATGGTATCAGAGCCACGACGGGGCTCCTATGCCGCCGCCATCACCAGCGTCGGAGAGTCTAGCCAGGGAGCTCAAACTGCGTCGCCTGTTAACCTATCACCGGCACGTACGTCTTCCACCACTATCCCGTAGAGGAACCTATCCGCTCAGATGCAGAGAAATTACAATACCGAAGAGCTTGAAGATCCTCTGTTCCTTAGCTTCAACGACAATCCGAGCGCGATTTTAGTTACTCCGCCGCTCTTAGGAAGTTCAAATTACAGCTCCCGATCAACCTCCATCCGAATAGCTTTCGAGATCAAGAATAAATGGAGCTTCAATAATGGTGGCATCTCTACACCAGATCGAAGTCATCCGCAATACGCTGCCTGGATGATATGTAACTTGATGATCTGCTCTTGGATCTTCAAGTCTGTCCAGCCGGCGATAGCATAGAGTGTGATGCACATCGACAAAGCCAAGGAAGTGTGGGAGGATCTAAAGAAGAGATTCTCACAGTAGGATGCTCAGCGTATCTTAGTGCTTCAAAACGAGATCAACAATTTCAAACAAGGTAGCCTCTCTGTGAACGAGTACTACACTAGAGCTCGAACCTTGTGGGAAGAAATGAACGCGCTGAGGCCGATTCCAGTATGCATATGCGATCCTCGCTATTCATGTGAACTGACTAACCATATCAGAAAGGAGCGTGACACAAATCAGGTAATCTGCTTCCTTCAAGGTTTAAATGCGGATTATAACAGCTTGAAATCAAATGTTCTTGTGCTTGAGCCTCTGCCGGAAGTTTACAAGGTTTTCATGATGGCTGAAAAACAAGAAAGGCAAATCAGTTTGAAAAACTTGAATTAGTAATTGCGATCGCTGAGAATTGTGTCTTCCACGAAAGAACGAAACATATTGAAATCGACTGCCA
Organism: Ipomoea batatas; assembly: GCA_002525835.2. NCBI lineage: Eukaryota > Viridiplantae > Streptophyta > Magnoliopsida > Solanales > Convolvulaceae > Ipomoea > Ipomoea batatas. The sequence goes on from CM008340.1 coordinate 6,147,688, forward strand.
CGTCGTCTGGGAAAAAGTTGCACAAGGCTTGGTTAAGCTTCTATCTGTCCCTGTGACACCCCGGTTATTTGAATAATTTGTTATAAATATTATTGTTTTTAAGTGAATTATTTTTATTATATGGTCCATAATTATATGTGACCCAAAATTAAATTATTTGAGACTAGCTTACTAATATTATATATTTTATGGAAAGTATAATTTCCTAAGCCCATGATTACATTTAAATATTATTGAGCTTGCTAGTTCTCTAAAACTTAATAGATAATGCTATACGGTATAATTTAATATTATTATTATTAGTATTATTATTTTATATGTTGCACGTATGTATGTATGTGGTTGCTTATTATATATGTGATATGTATAAATGTGATGCGTACGTGCCTTCTATATTGTAATATGATAATTCATTTATTTTCCTAAATTCATACTACCATTACTATACGTTTTGTGTCCTTAAATATTATTATTGTGTATTTTGTCAATTTCCTAATTTGTTGAGTTAATTCCTTAATCTACTTGATTAATACTAATCAGTAGTAATTAGGATAGATGCATATTTCCTAATCACCATCATTATCTTCCTAATTCTAATCCTAGCATATATGTTATACGTATATTTATATATATGTTAATATAATTATATATGTTATGAACAATGATTCCAGTTCATTCTTCCTCCCCCTCATATCTTATTTCTTTTTTTTTTTCCTCGTCTCCCTTGACGCCGAAAGAGGCAGAAAAAAAATAGTGAACTCTTGGTTTCTCATTTTTCATTAATTCAGTCTCCTCTCTTGATTCAAGAACTTGCATTTGGTAGCCAACAAATCTATGTGTTTTAGGTCTGTGCGGGAAATTGCAATTCCTAGAGGTAAGATTTATGTTCATCTAAATTATTTTTACCCCATATGAAACAAAAATCTTTTCCTAAGTGCTTACGTGAAAATCATTTCTCTCAAAAATATATTTCGTTATTATTCTTGAATAATTGTTATGTGACTCATCTTTGTGATAATTGTATTCGATATATAATTGTTTGAATGTATATGAAAGCATGTAATTATAATCTTTATGTTGAATTAAGTAGATTTGCATGTGATTCGTATATTACTAAATCTCACATGCCACATATGACTATTGTATATATATGACTATTCGTATATTATTGTAACACCCCCATTTTTCAGACCAAAATATTTTATAACAATGGATTTATTTAATTAAAAATCAGTTATAATTGCGGAAGCCCAAAACCAAAACTAAAGAAAATAGGGATGCTACCGCCACGTTTAGATACAACTTATATCTAAACGCACAGGCTACAACAAACTACATACAGTAATTCTAACCCCAACTCTAAAACATTATAATAAATCAAGTACTAAAAATTCTAAAACAAGTTCTAAAATTCTTTAACAATTAAAAGAAAATTTAATACATTTAATCTAATTAAACGAGTCGCTCTCATGCTCAATGCTCCAAATTGTCATGCAATCATCACCTGCAAAATTAACTAAAGGGGAAACAAAGTCAGCACGACGGCTGGTAAGACTTACTCCACCCCGTAAAACATTTTGCACATAACACCTTGGAGCACATAGGAGCATATATTTTCACATTAACCCCTTAAAAATTTTATTATCATCAATACCAATAAACTTTATCCAATTAGCAAGTCTATATTAATATACCCACAAAATTCCTAGGAGATCAAAGCTTGCCTATCCATAATCCAAAAACATTAAACCAATATTTCCTCAAACATCACATTTCCGTATAACCATTTCCTCAAATCAATTCATAATACCATCAGTACTCGAAATTCCTTCAAAACATAATATATTCACCAAGAGATATTTTAAATCATTAAATAATCATCAACAAATTTCCAAATCAAAAGAACCACTTCCAAGTTCATAAAATATTAACCAAAGAGAGAATTCCAATCTCTCAAAATAAACAACCAAACAGAGAGTATCCAAAACTCTCATAATATCCACCAAAGGTAAATTTTTCCAACTGATTGGTTAACTTCTCAAATGTCAAAATAATAGTCATATACAGTGTCAAGGAGGAATGGATCCAAATGGAAAGTTTCAAGCTTCCAAACCAATACCAAACCAACCGGACGAATTCACGAACCGGTGGCCAAAACCAAATCCAAACCAACCAGACGAATCCACGAACCGGTGGCCAAAACCAAATAGAGATAACTCAGCTCTCACAATAATAATAGTAACCAAAAAGGAGAATTTAAAACGTCCAAATATCACCATCCTCTCGAGACAGAATATATAAATCACCAAATCTTTCATATTTCACACCTTACATCAAAAGCCTTTACACCCAAATAACTTATTCAAATTTACACTTATATCTATAACCGAAATAACTTTATTCTTAACCTTGCACCAATTTGCACGCCACTTACAACATAAAATCTTCCCAAATAATTCAATTCTGTAACTACAACTATTTAGGTACATATATTATTAGATTACCTATTTACAAGTACTGAAGCACACATACAGTGTATAACTCATGCACGTACTAATTAATATACAACTTCAGTGTATATTACAAATTATATATATATATATAAATTAAATAAACAACACACGACACACAGTTCACGCATTCATTTCAAATTGTAATTTCCAATTACATACACATACACTACCCAATATTCATAGGTTCGAATATATATATGCATATACAAATTCCATAGTACATAAATTCATGTAAATCTAAATCATATAATAAGCATATATATACAATAGTCATATGTGGCATGTGAGATTTAGTAATATACGAATCACATGCAAATCTACTTAATTCAACATAAAGATTATAATTACATGCTTTCATATACATTCAAACAATTATATATCGAATACAATTATCACAAAGATGAGTCACATAACAATTATTCAAGAATAATAACGAAATATATTTTTGAGAGAAATGATTTTCACGTAAGCACTTAGGAAAATATTTTTGTTTCATATGGGGTAAAAATAATTTAGATGAACATAAATCTTACCTCTAGGAATTGCAATTTCCCGCACAGACCTAAAACACATAGATTTGTTGGCTACCAAATGCAAGTTCTTGAATCAAGAGAGGAGACTGAATTAATGAAAAATGAGAAACCAAGAGTTCACTATTTTTTTTTCTGCCTCTTTCGGCGTCAAGAGAGACGAGGAAAAAAAAGAGATAAGATATGAGGGGGAGGAAGAATGAACTGGAATCATTGTTCATAACATATATAATTATATTAACATATATATAAATATACGTATAACATATATGCTAGGATTAGAATTAGGAAGATAATGATGGTGATTAGGAAATATGCATCTATCATAATTACTACTGATTAGTATTAATCAAGTAGATTAAGGAATTAACTCAACAAATTAGGAAATTGACAAAATACACAATAATAATATTTAAGGACACAAAACGTATAGTAATGATAGTATGAATTTAGGAAAATAAATGAATTATCATATTACAATATATAAGGCACGTACGCATCACATTTATACATATCACATATATAATAAGCAACCACATACATACATACGTGCAACATATAAAATAATAATACTAATAATAATAATATTAAAGTATACCGTATAGCATTATCTATTAAGTTTTAGAGAACTAGCAAGCTCAATAATATTTAAATGTAATCATGGGCTTAGGAAATTGTACTTTCCATAAAATATATAATATTAGTAAGCTTGTAACCCCTCACCTATTCGAGTAAAATTAAGGTTCGAAAGACATTTCTTTAGGCTATAACATTCATGAGATGATCTCCCGATGCCTCAAAAGAATTATTATGAGTAAGGACAGTTAGTAATAAGCTGCGATCGTACGGGGGTCACGAACCGTAAAAAATTTTAGGAACTAGTATTCGGACCCGTTTGTCCTAGGAAATGGATTTTTAGACACCATACTATTATTCTGGAATTTCCTATTTAATTAGATTAGCCCATAGCAGCCAAAATTTATTTGCGATCGTACCTCGCGAAATTTCGCGGTGTACCGAACCTAGCCCAATTTTGAGTTCTAGACTGGAATAAATTTTTGGGTTCGAGAATTATTTGAATTGAATTAGTTTCTACCAAGAATTCATCTAATTTAATCCCAAGCCATCTAAGTTAAGATATTTTGGATTATTTTATTCCAAATTAGGTGAGATCTTATCCTAAAAGGAGTGGACTAGTCAACCATTGACCAAGACCATAAAAACCCAATTTTCCTTCTTCTTTCCCCCTAGTGTGGCCGAAATACTCAAAGAGAGAGAGAGAGTGAAATTGTCATCATCTTCTTCAAAGCTCCAACTTCCATAGCCAAGATCTCCACACAAACCTCCAAGATATTCGGTAAAACTCCAATTTTATTCGGTAAATAGCTTTATTTTGCATCCTAGAACATGAATCTAAGTTAAAATTTCTTAAAATCATGTGTTATGTGGTGGATGGAATTCTAGGGTTTTAGGGTGAATTGGGGGAAAACATCTACAAGGATCTCCTACAAGGTTTGGAACCCATTTGAGGTAAGGAATCCCTTTATTTGGTTGAGGTTGTTTGAAACTAGGTAATTGATGATTTGGTTGAAATTATTTTTAGTGCTAGATGGAACTTTTGTGTACATTATGCATGTGTAAATATATATAATGATATTATTCATGATATATGTGGGTACAAAATATTGTGGGTATGAGGTGGTTGTCAATGTGCTCAAAATATCCAATTTAAGTATACTAAGTGTATTATAAAATATATGTGGTATATATACATGTAAGGTAGTATAAAAAAATATGGGTGTATATATTTGTGTTTCATGTTATATATATATAATTATATATAAAAAGTGTATGGGTATGTACATATACTTAATTTCGTGAAGAGTGTGTGTGTGTAGCTAATGGTGTGAGTATATATATATATATATATATATATATATATATATATATGTTTCACGTGAGGTGTGTGTGTGTATAGACTACTGTATAAGAATATATATATATATATATATATATATATATATACATATTAAAGTGGGTGCGTGAGTATAGTATATATATATGTACTTAATATAAGTATTAGTTATATATATATATTTATATACAAATTATACGTATGAGTTATGTATATACATAAGGGCCGTATATTTATGAGTACATATATGAGTATGTATGTATAAATAAAATGTCACATTTTGTGTATAGTCTATGGTATGTGTAACCCATAATTACATATGTGGGTAGTAAGAAGAACAACACTATGTAGTTGGGTAGTACGTGTTCGTAAAGAATAAATGTTGTGGTGTGTTGCGCATATGTTGATATTGGAAAATGTACATGTTATATACATTGAGATGTATGTGTTAAATGTAAGACTTATGTGATAAATGTGGAGTTGAAAGTGTAGAGTAGTTACACTTGAATTACTTTTGTGAAAGGATGTTAGTGGATCATCCAAATGTCTTGAGAAAGAAAAGGATAATTTTTGAATTGGGTTAAAAGGAGAATTAATTTCCGAGTATTGGGATTGACCCAATTATGTCCAAAATATTTTCAATGCAAGAAAAGAGAAAGAGTAGAAAAATGTTTTCAAACCTTAGTTCTAGTAAAAGTGGTGAAGGATCTTGTTAACCACGGAATAAAGATGAGCTTAAAGTGCCTATTATGCATGGTAATTATGTGTATGATCAATCATACTGTGGGCGAAGTCTATTCGCCGAGTACTATATCACCCGGAAGGAAAAGGTACTCCTACAGGGGTGTGCACACTTAAGTATAGTCACTCTATGTTCGGGTAGGTGTCGTTCTTATGAACCTAGTGAGGCTAGCTAGGAATCATTCCAACGCTCCTATAAGTCCAGGGGATCAGTATTAGACCGGGCGATGACCACTGAACCCGAGTTCAACGATCCAAGTGGTCAAAAGTGGAGAAAGAACTCCAAAGGCCTCACACTTTCTATCTAGGACTAAGTGGAATTTCGAAATACGAATGTAGTTACTCCGTAGCTACGGGAAAGAGAGATGTAACAATTTTTAAGTACCCAAAGGTTGTGGGTGATCTCTCTCTTTGAGAGGTGAAAAGTGATGAGCATCTCATTATGAGGGAAAGGTTTCTACTAAAGTGATCACAAGCAAGATATGTGACTTATGTTTTATACTACTTACTAGTATGTTTAATTGTTTAGCAATATATTGTTGAGTATGTAAATGAATATCAAATGACCCTGTCAAGAGGGAAAATGTTATGAGACGTTATGGAATTGTGCTCATAATCTATGCAAGTTGCTATTTATGACTGTTGCAGGTAGAATCTTGCAGATGAGTAAGGTATAGGGTTTCTATGAAACAATTTTTACAAAACCTTTATTTAGTTTGAATAACCCATGGATATCCTTACTTAGCCGTTGTGCTAACTACACTTCACTGTGTTCTTATCAGATGCCGTCTAGTGTCAGTTCTTGCAGCCCGGTGAACTCCGAAAGTTCACCGGAGTATGTGTGTCAGGGCATGGACTATGATGATTACATACAGATGATGGAGGGAGAAGACCCATACGCACCTGGTTATGCTCCCGAGGCTCCCACCAACCCAGATACTCCTATGGCTCCGTCGGCTCCTTTTGTCTCTTGCCCGGTTATGGACGAGGTCCAGGCTGCTTACGGCTTTTACCCCATAGAGTCGTTAGATGGTAACGATCCCCTGGATTTCATTGTGTACTACCCCTACCCTTGGGACCCTAACCCTCGGGATGTTTGGGAGGAGTGGTCGATGGTCATAACCACTTCTCGGTTTTTGGACCATATTACCTGGTATGAGGGGGAGTGGCACCTGGTCTGGGGAGAGTTCACTGGCCCCGTGTACCGCAGGCTTGACTAGACGTTGGATCTTTGGGAGTCTTTGGGAAATTTTTGGTGTACATATATTTTTTTGTAGCCTCGGTGATGGCTAGGTATGACCAGTTGCGTCTAGGTGGAACCTTGTTGGTATTTTGGCCCGTGGGTCAATCTTATGTATGTATTTTTGCAACATTATATACCTTGCTTAATGAAGCTTCACCAGTTGCTATGTATGAAAGTGTTAAGTACCTGTTGAGTGATTATTGTGATGAGAATAGTTCCTTTAGCATGTGCACCTAGAGTGAGGTTTATCGCGGAATGATAGAACTCTCTCTCTGGGTGTGGCGGTAATGCCTCGGATGTACGGGAAGGTAGGTCCGGGGTGTTACAAAGCTAGTCTCAAATAATTTAATTTTGGGTCACATATAATTATGGACCATATAATAAAAATAATTCAA
>CM008340.1:6167977-6190070 GCA_002525835.2 Ipomoea batatas
ATTATTAGAGTTTGTTTATGATTAATGGTAAATAAATACTAGTAATATGTAATGAATTTGGCAATTGGCAATTGGCAATTTGGCATTACGTTAACGGAATGTTTGGTTCACGGAATAGGCAGGAAATGGCATAGCATTCCCAGTAATAGCTTATTCCGTTGTTTGGTAAACAGTTGTATTCCCAGGAATAATATTCCTGGGAATGGTCTGTTACCCTTGCAAGGGTAATAGCTATTACCACCCCTCCCCTGGTATTAACCTATTCCTGACTTCTCAGGAATAGGAAATTTTTTTTCTTTCTTTTTTACCCTTTGTTAAACCTAATTTTTTTAGGCTCACTATTCTAAAATTGATCGCATCCCAACTTTCTCTCTGTCATCGCACGTACAACCAAAGATGATTACAGATTACAACCAAATGAATCGATTCTCCATACAACCAAAGGCCACTGAGTTCAATACAAAAAAAAAAAAGGCCACTGAGTTCAATACAAAAAAAAAAGGCCACTGAGTTCTACAGCCTATGGGAGAGTTGTAACAACGTTGAGAGGAGCAGAGGAAGCTAGTGCTCCTCTTCTGGTACCACCCAGTTCTGCTGCAGCTTATGGGAGAGTTGTAACAACGTTAAGAGGAAGCTAGTGTTCGTTTGTAGGTACCACCGAGTTCTTCTGCAGCTTATGGGAGAGTGGGATTAAACTCTTACACCACAAATGTTGCTGATCATCCACCCACTCGATCTCGATCTCAAGTAAGGTTTGATCCTTTCACTGGGGAACCTTACAAATTTGACCCCTTCACTGGAGATCGTCACGCTAATTTTTAAATCCGCACTGATGATAATTGTTCTTGTTGTCAAAACTACGTCGGTAAAGTTGAGTGAGGCACTATAGGTGTGAATTTTTTTTATGTGAATGTTGATGCATGGGTTTATTTTGTTTGTAGAATAGTTCTGTTCTTGGGTTAAAACCATAAATAGAGACCCAAGACTCTTGAATCTTGAAGTAGTTGAGCAAAGAGCAGGGCCGGTCCAAACATTTTGGAGGCCCTGGGCGAAATTAAAAAAAATGGTCCCTATATAAAAAATTAAGATTAAAATTTAATAATACTAAAAAATAATAATCTCAAATAACATGAAATACATTTATTTTCTTTAGATTGTTTCAAATTTTCATTAGATTATTCTGTTTTTTTGAAAAATTTATTTATATCTCCTCTTTGTGATTCTATTAGCTGCGTTAAAGAAAAAAAAAACACCTGAATATTTTTAAAAAGTAGTTCTCCTAAGAGAAATTGTCATTTGTGGGAATCGAACCCACATTCTTCCAAAATTTTTCCTCACAAAGAAAGCTCACTTACATACCACTTAAGCTACCCATTGGATTGTTTTTTAATATAATTATAACAGTATAATATATATGTATATATACATATATATGGATGGGCCCCTTCTAGCATGGGGCCTGGGCGGTCGCCTAGCCCGCCCGTGCTCAGGACCGGCCCTGGCAAAGAGTTCCTTGAATCAAGGGGAGTCTTAATTTTAAATCCTTACCTGGCAAAACTAATCATCAACAAACACTATTATAAACGTATACTTTAATCTCTTTTCCAAATCACATATAATCTAATGCAACACAAAAAAGCAAATCACCATAATAAAAGCTTAAAATTAATCGAATCATGCTAACTTATAATAATAATAATAATAATAATAATAATAATAATAATAATAATAATAATAAATTTTGTACAAGGGCATTTATGTCTTTTACATATATATTACATTTCTATTCCTTTAACCAACCAAACGCTGGAATACAATTCCTAAGTCTATTCCTTCCGCGAACCAAACGTTGGAATACAATTCATATTCTATTCCTTACATATTCCATTCCTTATGAAATAGTATTCCTATTCCCTTAAAATTCATTCCGTGAACCAAACGTGCTGTAAGTGTAAGCAAGAATTATTAGCCCAATTATATATATATTTTTAAGGGGTAGAGTGTAATACCCCGTATTTTCCTAACATTATTATTTTAATAAATATTTTCAAAAAGGGATTATTATTATTATTTTATATAAATCTAACTATTTTGTTATGGGCATTGGGTCAACTTATTATTTTTTTTTTTTAATTTTACTACTTAAATCCCTAAGCCCAAATGTGATTATTTCGTAATGTTCTTAACCTAACTTTAGCCTAATTTTTTTTTTGGCCCATTTATAATTCTCTAATTTTTCTACCGTAACTATATCTGTTTTAACCCATAACAGTCTAACCAAAGATATTTTCCCTTACCCACCACAAAAATGTGACAAGTGTCACTTTCTATACCACATGTTTTCATCCTTATCTTATAAGAGATAATATATAAGCTTGATCTCCCATTTTTTTCCCACTTGGAGAGAGAGAGTATTAGTCTTCATCTTCTTCCTTGAAGCTCAAGAATCCATAGCCAAATTCTCTTCACAAAGTCTTCAAGTAAAGGAGATGATTTAGCTATTGGTGTTTAAAGGATTTGAAGGAAAATCTAGCCTCTCAAGTTTCTTATCAAGTGGCTAGAATCCCATTAAGTGTTGATGAGAGTTTTGGTCTTCAAGGGTAAGATTTCATGTTCACTAAAATTATATATTTTGCCCCAATATATATATAAGTATATTTTGATGATATATGATATGATATGATATCAAAATTATATGTTTTACAAATTATGTGCATAATAATGTTCATGTGATCACAAGTGCATTGCATAATATGTGTATGATTCTCGAATTATCGAGAATTGATTTTTACGGGTCAAACCCGTGTGTTGAGTAAATGCTTGGCTTGGAATTTTGGTGTTATATACATATATGTATTAAGAATGATATATTATATTGGAATGAATTATATGTGGAGAAAAATATGTTATTTGAGAAATATTTGGAGAAAATCTATTTATGAAGAAAAGATATATTTTTGGAAATTATATGTACATATTTGGTTTTGGAGGATAATGATATTTGGTGCCGGTGTGAGTCGGAAATCTCACAACTTACCTATTGGAATTATATTCATTATGAAGAATTAATTGATTGATTGTGTGGGTTGAATCCCCCAATTTGGTTTATGAATTATGAAATTTGAGTATTGGTGTGAGGTGAATCCCCCAATTTGATTTTGGTTTGGCTTATGATGCCTATTGGTGGTTATGTAGAGAGCTTAAAGACTCTCCACTTGGTATTTAATCATCCTTGACAAATATGTTATTTTTGGAAAAGTATATCTCCACATATTTTTTTTTGAAAAAGTATATTATGAGATAAATGATAAAAACCCAAGCCTATATTTTAGGGGTGAAATGGAACTTACTTAGCTTATGCTAATTTTGGGATATACATCCCTTTGTTTTTGTGTTAAAATGATTTTTGCAGGTGAACATGAATAGGATGAAAGTTGAGGTTGAGATCTACTCTATTCTAGAATAGATACCCTGGAAGTTTTAGCATTTTGAGAAATACCCGGTTGTATTAATTATTTCCATATGTATTAAGTTAGACTTTGGATTGTTATTTGATGTTGTAAGTTTAGCCTTAGCGTTTGGGTATAGGAAAGATACCTAAGCGTGGCGGTAACACCCATTTTCTTTTGGTTAGATGTATAAACTTCCACAATATATTATTAGTGATTTTGTAATAAATTTAAGATGTGAAAATTGTGGTGTTACAAATTATCACAGGAAGCAATCTCGAAAATAAATTTGGAAAATGTTTCAAAATAAGAGACAAGTAATTATGAACAAAGGTAGTTTATAACGCTGCAGTTGAAGACTGCCTTCTATTTTGCAGGCCACGCCAAAATATTTTCCTGCCAAGTTCAACTCCAAGTTACGTTGTTATACTTACAAGATTCAATGAATTACAAATACTAGGACTGACACCTATTTGAGGCACTAATCTTGTAAGTAACTTTCTGAAAAATAAAGAATTACATTTTAAGTTAATTCTACAAATTACAAAAATCATAACCAACCTGATTTTTCAATTTCAATTGTTGAAGTGGTATCAGTTCGAATTTTCCTCTGTTCAGCTTCTTGAAGTTTTTTTCTAGATAGGAATGAATATTGCTTAATTGTTGCCACCACATTTATTTTTTCAACTATCCATTGCACCTTTATTCAAGAGGTTTAGTGGAAAGTCATATTTATATGTTTAATTTTGTAGTAGTGACAACGAGAAAAGAATGAAAACTGAATAAATTTATAAACTAAAAACACTGTTTGAGGAAACAGACAAATTTTTTTTTTATTCTAAAGAAAAATGAAAAAAGGAAGAAGGAAAAAAAAAAAAACAAAGTTGAATGTAAATAATTACGAAGGTAACTAGACAATACTGATTTTTTTTCGTTTTTAAAGAATGATGGAAATTAACATAATGTCCACAATCCAAGTTTGTGCCTGAGAGATTCAGACTTGTTATCGTCCAAGGCTTTTGTGAAAATATTCGCAAGTTGATTTTCTGTATGAACATATTCCAGGCAAATGGTTTTGTCTTCTACAAGCTCCCGAATGAAATGATGCCGATGTGCTTTGTTTTGCAGTGTAATACTGGATTTTTCGTGATGCTGATAGCACTCAAATTATCACAATGTAGTGTAATTTCCTCATATGAAACACCATAACCTGCCGACATTTGTTTCATTCAGGGTAATTAGGCACAACTACTCCCTACAACTATATATTTTGCTTTTGCAGTTGACAAGGATATGGAGTTCTGTTTTTTGCTTAACCAAGAGATTAAATTTGAACCTAAGTAGAAACAACCTCCTGATGTACTTTTTCTGTCATCTATATTTCCAGCACAAAATGCATCTGTAAAACCAACAAGTTGAGCGTTTAATCTATTTGAGTACCAAAGACCTAAACTGACAGTGCCTTTTAATTTACATATTTTATGATACGTTTTATAGCAATCAGGTGTGATTCATTGGGATATGCCTGATACCGAGCATAGGTTCCAACACTGAAAGTAATGTCGGGACGACTAGTAGTTAGATATAACAAATTGCCTATCATGCTCCGATATAGACTTGAGTCAACACTTTTGCCTATCTCATCTCGTTGAAGTTTTGTGTGTGTGAGAAATGTAGTTCGTACACTTTTAGAAGTATCGAGTCTAAATCTTTTTACTAGATTGTTGGCATATTTGCTTTGTGAGACAAACATACCTTCAGAAGTTAGTTTGATTTGTAGACCTAGAAAGTAGGTTAGCTCACCTACCATGCTCATTTTGAATTCTTCTTGCATGAGAATCACAAAACTATTAGCATTTAGCACGATTTGCAGATGTTGATCTAAACATAATATCATCAACATAAACTTGAGCAATTATTAGATCAGAGGTATAACTTCTGATGAATAGTGTCTTATCAACAATTCCCCTTGTATATCCTTTCTTGATTAAGTACTTAGTAAGTCTTTCATACCATGCACTAGGTGCTTGCTTTAGTCCATAGAGTGTTTTCTTTAACTTGTACACATGGTCTAGATGTTTTGAGCTCTCAAATCCTTTAGGTTGTGTAACATACGCTTCTTCTATGAGATATACATTATAGGAACGCTATCTTGATATCCATTTATTGTAGCTTGAACCCTAGTGAGCATGCGATGGAGATGAGAAGTCTAATAGTTTCCAGTCTTGTTACTGGTGCAAATGTTTCTTCGAAATCAATGCCTTCCATATGTGAATACCCTTGTGCTACCAGACGAGCTTTATTTTTGACAACTATTTCAATTTCTTCTGATTTGTTCATGAACATCCATTTAGTACCAATGACATTAACATTCTCAAGTCTCGGTACAAAGTCTCATACCTCATTCCTTTCAAATTGGAGTAGTTCCTCTTGCAAGGCATGTATCCAACACTCATCTTTAAGGGCTTCACACACATTTTTTGGTTCTATAACATTGAATTGTAGCACGAGTAACCAAGCATCTCACGGTAGTTTTTCTTCTCTTTGCCTTTTGTTCTAACGCCTGAGTTGATTTCTCCAATCACATACATTGTCAATTGGGTGATTTTTCATAATTCTTGTGGATGGAATTATGTTTGAGCTATCTTTGTTTACCATATTTTCAGTTGACGGTGCATTTTCTTCTGCCTTTTCTAATGTTACTCCCAAACATGTTGTCTTTTTCATAATCCTTCGTTGCTTTTAGCATCAAACTTGCCTCTTTATTCCCTATCATTCAAAATGTAACATGTACTTCCAAACAAATACTTTAGATTCAGGGTTTTCCCTTTCCACAATTCATAGGGGATATGTTTAGTACCTGGTCTTAAAATTACCTTGTTTATGATGTGGCATGTTGTATTCATTGCTTCAGCCCATAACTTTTGAGAGATATTTTTGGTGAGTAGCATTACTCTTGCCATATCTAATAGAGTTCTGTTTTTCCTTTCCACTACCCCATTCTGTTGTGGTGTTTTAGGAGCAGAAAATTCCTGTTGTATGCCAGTTTTGTCAGAGAAGTTGCTAAAAACATTGTTTTCAAATTCCCTACCATGTTCACTTTTTATCCTTTCAATTTTCACAATTTGTGTCTCTTTTTTTCCTTTTTTTTTTTTTGTAATCTAAAACATATTTTTTCAAAAGCAGTGAATGTATCAGATTTTTCCTTTAAGAAATCAATCCATGTAAAGCGTTAAAAATCATCCACACAAACCAAGACATATTTTTTTCCTCTTAGACTCTCTACCTAAGGTGGACCAATTAGGTCCATGTGTACCTAAGGTTTGCTTGCCTTCTTGACATGGTTTACACACTTGAGGTTTTTCCTTGATTGCGAGGTTTGGAAGTTCTCTAATTGCTCCAGACTTGACAACCTTTTCCATGCCATGATAATTTAACTGTCCAAGTTTATAATGCCAATTTGTGCATTCATTGGTTGTGACACTAATGCACATGAGCACAAATTTTATCAAATAACAATTATCAGACGATGTTCTAATCCCTTCCATAACACATGTTTGTTGAGTATCAAACTGTTTGCATTTTTTCTTTGTAAAACTAACAAGCAAGTTTTAGTCACATAACTAGCTTATGCTTATCAGATTGGCTTTTAGACCCTTTACCAAAAACACATTCTAGATTTTAGGCATACCTTCTGTGTCAAGTGTTCCTCGTCTAATGATTTCTCTTTTTTCTCCATCACCAAAGGTGACTTGACCATCATACTAATATGTTACGTCTGTCAGAACTCTTTGTGTCCGATCATGTGCCTAGAGCACCCACTGTCGAAGTACCATGTTAATGACATGCTTACTAACATAGATATTTTTATTGACATACATGTGATCTTGGGTCTCTACACTTTTGTCAATTTTAGCTCTAGTGTTTTACACCACATCCTTACCTTTGATGTCTTTTCTCTCAACCATGTAGTCTTTGGCTGATTGCTTGTTATTTCAATATATCCCAACCCTGTTTTGATCGAGGATTGTCTATTTGTTCTCAATATCTTATCTAACTTGTCTATTCCAGTGTTCAACATCCGAACTTGTTTCCTCAAGGGCCCTAGTTCCTTCTATAAACACCTTTCACTGGAATCTTTTATTCTTATATTGTTTTCAAGTGTCTTTACAGAAGATTTCAGTTTCAAGTTTTCTTCTTTAAGGTTTCTAACATCTTTAAGCAATGCCAAAGACCTTGTGGGCAAGTGGCATAGTTGTGGCCCTCCCCAGTGGGGGTGTTGGCTCTCTGTGCTACTTCTTTTCTCCTCCACACTCATAGCATTTTCCTGATAACTGTGTAGTGACACCAAAAGCCACTCCATTGTTTTCTTTGAGTCTCTTGGGTTTTACTTCTCTTGGGTTTCACTCTTCGGAAGTTGACTTCTCCGGATGTTACTCTTCGGATGACTTCTTGAGAGGTTACTCTTCAAATGACTTCTCGGAATGATAGTCTTCGAATGACTTCTCAAATTCTTAGAAGTTATAATTATTATGTTTAATAATATAATAAATTCTTGATCGGTTATACAATAAATTTAAATATTAAATTTAAATTATTGTTAGGATTATGAATATAATGATAGTGGGAATTATAAAAACTTTCAATTAACTCTCTTCATTAATCTAATATTTATGAGAATTGAAGAGATGATGTTTTATGATGGATATAAAAAGAGGATTCCATCAAGTTGCAAAGATATGGTTGACATGGTGTTTGTGTAGCGGTGGTTGGAAAAAAGTGGGAAAGTGAAATGTCGGGAATGTTGTTCTCAAAGGATGATAACTTGGAAGTGTTGATATGCGAGTGAGTTAAAGAAGAGATCCAAAGTTTTCATACACAAGATTCATAAGGTGCATAATGTAAATGATCTCAAAAGTAAAATGAGCAATGGAGTAACACGAATTGGTAATTAAATGGTAAAAGAGCGGGAAAAGAATTGATCATTCATTGCAACATGCTTCTAGTGTTTTAGGTAGGAATTATAGATAGTGAGTATTGGAATTTATGCGAGGTTATTATTAATGTCGTCACCACTTTCGGTGTTAACGGCCTATATCATATGTTAAGGAAGCACCCGAGTATCAACGTTAACCTATGAGGCAATTTATCAAACACCTTATCTACACCCCGTTTTGGACTATGTTCTCTCGGATCTAAGGCGGGAAAAACAAGTGGAGATGAAGCTACATCAACCTAGTAATCTCTTGCTTAGAGGATGAATCCTAGATCATCTAGAGAGTTGGCCCTAACTCAAAAGACACACTCAAAACCTCCAATTCCAACAAGAAATCAAGCAATAATCACAATCACAATTCCAAATCAACAATTCAATATCACACTAGCATATTGCAATAAAATCACAATTCAATCCCTAGGATTTCCTAGCCACTCATTGTAGCAAATTGAATACAAATGGAATTGAAGCAAAGCATGGAAGTAGATATTAAATTGAGATGTAAAATGGAAGATTACCAAACTTCAATCCCCAAATGGATCGAATCTACAAAATAGAGATCAAAAGCTTCAAGATCTAGGAGTGTTGCCAACACTGCTTCAACCTAGAATCTTCATTTCTTCTTTAATACCAAGTTTTCTTGAGATGGCTGAGAGAAATACAAAAGAAAAATGTTGAAGATACAAAATGACCCAACCTCCTCTAAAACTCTCATTTGCTACTATTTAAAAGAAGTCTTTCAAGGGTTTCTCTCAAGAACTATCTCGCCACCTCCGTCACACCCGCCTCACGATCGTGGCTGGGTCACTTAATGTGCGCAGGTTCCCGACCACGATCATGAGCGAGTCATGGCCGGGTATGGAGTTTCCTCACGACTCCGCCACGATCGTGGCGGAGGTTCTGCAACATTTCCTCTGTTGCACTCTTCCTTGGTTCCTCCAATTCAAGCCCATATGCCATCTTTTTTGCTCAAGAATCCTTCAAAACACTAAAGTGTACGTATTATAGGGCTTTGCAACACATTAACAACAATTCATAGCATTTTCCTCATAAATCAACCACAAAGGATTCAATCTAAACATAAAACAACCCCAAAATGACCCTTGAAAGTAAGCATCTTTGGCACTTATTAACGGTTTTGTGCGTATTCTTTGCACTTAACTAAGTAACTGCCGTACTTAAGAGAAAGTGGTTTCTAATTTAAGACAAAAATCTCAAATTACACCTTTGGTGCACTTTTTAGAAAAGCAAACTAATATGTTTGGCATTTTTCTTGTATCTCAAAAGTTCTAATTTGTTACCTTTGTTGCTCGCTAAAGGAAATTAGAAACTTTTAAGATATTGTGCTTGCACACGCCTGAAGATTGTTGTGGAATAATGGAAGTATATTATATGCCCAAGTTACAATTAATTCACCAATCTCTTCTTAGGTTTCTTCCCTAAGGTTGAATCTCCTCTTAGGTTTGTCGACATTGGTGATGGTGACCAGTAAGAGTACGTACACAAAATCACTAATCACAGTTCCCTCAATCAAACTAATTACTCCAATATCACAAAGCCGTGTGGGACAGTCAATCAAATAGATGAATAATGCAGTGTACGTGCCCAAAAAAATATCCACACTAGTATCCAAATTGACTGTGTTTTCCCACTCTATTGTCATTTACCATCCCTACACCGCAAATTATATCGTGGACCGTGGTCCACAATGCATTGTGGACCGCGGTCCCAAAACGACGTCGTTTTGATTAATGAAATAGACGGATGAATTCGTGCCACTCACTTTCTTTTCATATATACTGCAGTTTCTTTTCATATATACTGCAGTTTCTTTTCAACACAACTGCCGTTTCCTTTCAACACAACTGCAGTTACTTTTTGATATAACTACAGTTGTATATTATCGAATGAAACTATAGTTATATCCAAAAGTAACTGCAGTTGTGTTGAAAGGAAACTGCAGTTATGTTGAAAAGAAAGTGCAGTATATATGAAAAGAAACTGCAGTATATATGAAAAGAAACTGAGTGGCGCGAATTCATCCGTCTGTTTCATTGATCAAAACGACGTCGTTTTGGAGATCGCGGTCCACGATATAAGAACTGTCCCTACACACCATACCCCATTGTCTCATTTTTGGCATATATGTATTTGCTTTTTTTTTTTTTTTTGGAAAGCAACATATATGTATTTGCTGTGCAGTGTCCACTTGGTTTTCTTTCATATATAGGTCCGAAAGTACGTGTAACACACGGATCCGTATATTTGCTGTGCACTTGGATAGTGGACTTCAAAACATTTTCTATCTTTGTTAAGGTTTGTTCAGGACATCTCGTGTCCAAATAAAAAATAAATTTCTTTTTCAATCAAATAACTTCCTATTAAACTTTAAATAATATTTATAACACCACAAGACTCAAATATTATTTATATTCTTTTGTTAGTACATCTGAAAATTATTTAACATTATTATATAAATTTACATGTAAGATAGTGATGTGACCTTCAAGACGATGAAAATGAAAATGGCTTTTGTGCAACTGGGAATCGACCTTGGAGGTCGGATATTCCTAGTCTTTAACGTCAAACAAGGTCCTATATATACACTCTGTATATGTATGTGTCCATTATGACTGTAATAGTCAGTCAACACATATGAAGTAAGGATATATGTAGATTGTATAATAGCACTTGTAGAAAAAAAAATGAGCCACACCCAGTTAACACATTAAGACAAATTCAAAAAGAGATTAAAAAGTAGGAGTACAAGAAGATTTAGGAGAATATAGCCATAGGGTAAGATTCGAATCAAGTCTTAGTGTTCACATTCTTTAACTACGGTTTATTTTGATTAAAATTTAATTAAAATAATTGAAAAAATTATAATGTTTGTATATGAACACGATTACGAGCCGACATTATAATTTCGAAAATTTTTGAAAGGAGGATCTAAAGTCAATGCACGTGAAATTAATTGGTGTAACATGTCTTTTTTTTTTGTTTTTTTTTTTTTTTTTTTTGTAAATTCACGGGGTCTTTCTTTGTCCGTTTAACGGTCCAGGTACACTCACGTTCGCTCCGAGAGGCACGGGAACTGGCCCAGAGAGAATCATCACTTGTGGGAATCAAATCCGGGTTCTCTCGAAATTCTTCTCTACAAAGAGAGCTCACTTGCCACTTGAGCTACTCCATTGGGTTGGTGTAACATGTCTTTTGATTGAGTATGATAAACACTTAAAANTATAAATTGGATATTTATATTTTAAAAAACAACTAACATATAACTCTAATATTTAATGTGTATATTTTTTGAATACTGTTGACCTTGTTACATGTAGTATCTGTCCATATACTTTCTCAACCTGGCCAACATTGCCCACACTGAGGCTCGAACCCATGACCTCCCACTTGGGAGAATCACTTCATGCCGCTTGACCACAAGGGCTTTGGCATATTTAATGTGTATATATTATTATTATAATTGAAGAAGATAAGAAAATATATGATGGATGCATATGCATAGTAATAATAGTGGAAAAGATAACGAAAGTTGTAAAAGTAGGGGCATATTTGTCCAAAATATTATGTAGTACAACTTTTATAGCATAATGTACAAAAAAAATTTAACGAAAAAAACGGACATAAATTAGGGGTATAACCTTCATTCACATTTATTATGCTTATATATATATATATATATATATATATATATATATGTTAAAGCCAAAACTGCATTGTTTTTGTCGAGGCATGAGTAACAAGGTGTTGATCCACTAATATGATGACAAATTATGCTACTAAAACCAGACAATAAATTGAACCTGTCATGGTTTAGGATAGCATAGTAATGTCACTTCTATTAATACTCAATTTAGTGATCGGCTATATTAGTTTTATATAATTTAGTCTTCGATTATAGATCAGAGGTTTTATCCAATTTAATTCTCGACTATAGTAGTTTTTCTTGATTTAGTCCTTGATCCTAATAGCTGATGACCCAATTGGGTAAAATCATCGAAATCAATGACCTAATTAAGCACAAAAAATAATTTAAGACTAAATTAAGAAAAACTACTATAGTTGATCACTATATTGGGTATTAACTTGTTTGTTTACTATTTAAAATGAATGTCATTGTACTCATATATACAACTAATTAAAAAGGGTCACACTTGTGTGAGACCGTCTCACAGATCCTTATTCGTGAGACGGGTCGAGTCGGGTCAAAGTACCATGCAAATGTCATACTTATATGTGCAAATCTCATACTTATATGGTCAAATATAACATCAAAAATACAATTTTTGTTACTTATAAGAGAAAAAGTAATACATTTTTCATAATAAGTAATGTTGACAAGTGTCTCTCACTTATAAGGGCAAATATAATATTTTTGAGGAAAAATGTAATACTTTTAAATCGAAATGTAAAAGTATTGTATTTTCACTTAAAAGTATTACATTTACCCTAATAAGTAACAAAAATTTTATTCCTGATTAGTATTACATTTGAGCATATAAGCATGACATTTGTGCATATAAGTGTTACATTAATTTGCATCGTGATCCGACCCGACCCGACACATCTCATGGTGAGACGGTCTCACACAAGTTTTTGCCATGGGTCACACTTGTGTGAGACCGTCTCACGGATCCTTATTCGTGAGACGGGTCGGGTCGGGTCAAAACACTATGCAAATGTCATACTTATATGTACAAATGTCATACTTATATGCTCAAATATAACACTAATCAAGAATACAATTTTTGTTACTTATTAGAGAAAAAGTAATACATTTTTCATAATAAGTAATGTTGACAAGTGCCCTTTACTTATAAGGGCAAATTTAATACTCTTATGGAAAAATGTAATACTTTTAAATCGAAATGTAAAAGTACTATATTTACCCTTATAAGTAACAAAAATTTTATTCCTGATTAGTATTACATTTGAGCATATAAGTATGACATTTGTGCATATAAGTGTTACATTTACATATAATGTTGGGGCCTGCTCCAGATCAGAGGATCCAAATATGGTCGTATGGTGGGTAGAGATGCAACCGTTTTTTTTATAGTGGTTGTTGTGGGAAGGTTGGCCAGAAAGGTTATCATTGAATCTGACAATTTTATTAGTTTTATGTCAACTTTTGAATGACTAGTCTCTGGATTACTCATATATTGAGGTATTATTATTTTCTATTTAAACACTTTAAGTTTATGTCCATTAGATTTATTTATCGATCACAGAATGTGTTAGTTGACTTTGTAGTTCGAGTAGCAAATTCTCAGTTTGGTTCTCTTCTATACCTTATTGTATTCAACATTTGATCTCGGTTAATTAATTCCTGTTTTCGTGTTTTGCTTCAATTTTTTTTTTAAAAAGTATGTAATTGTGTTAAAATATAAAGATATATTATACGTTTGTTAAAAAAAAAATATCATCGGATCCGTGGCGCAATGGTAGCGCGTCTGACTCCAGATCAGAAGGTTGCGTGTTCGATTCACGTCGGGTTCAGCATCTCCCGATCCTAAGCACGGGATCAAATCAAAATACAATATATGCAGCAGAAAGTAAAAAACGCATGTAATATCATATTACACTCCAATATAAAAAATCAAATCAAAATACTATATATGCAGCATAAAGTAAAAAATGCAAAGAATTTTAAAATTAGAAAATTGTAATTTATGTCCTTTTATAATATGTCAATTATCATTATCACCCCTGAATTATTAGTGGTGTAAATGTTGTCCCTCCCTGAATTATTAGTGATGTATATGTTGCCCTTTAATTTTCAAAAGCATACATATATTATCTTTCCCAAGTGTAAATGTTGCCCCTCAATTTTCAAAACGGTACATATAAGCAACTGGTCATGAACCAACATGTATGCATAGACTCCACTCAATCTTAGCTAGAGATAGATAGCCATAAAATACTCCAACGATTTAGATGACGCATCCAAAAACACTAAGGTGTTTGGAAAATATGAAAAATGAGTTATTTTTCACTAAACATTTTCTTTTCCCGTGTTTGGTTGCTACCCAGAAAATTGTTTTGATGTGTTTGGTTCATTTTCTGAAAAATGATCAGAATTATTTTTAATTTTAAATATTTAAAATATACATTATTATTATTATTATTATTATTATTATTATTATTATTATTATTATTATTATTATTATTAAAACTTTAAGCCCATAATCCACAACAGTGTAGTTAAACCCACAACTCCAAATCCCTACCTAATATTCTCCCCCGCAATAATAGCGAAGAAGTTGGCTGGGCGACAACGGTAAGAGCTCGGCGTGAAGATCGACAGTTGGCTCGGTGGGAGCTCGGCGTGGTGATCGATGGTGGTGCTAGGCATGACGATTGCGATGACTTGGCCGAGTTTGGGGTGCGACGACTGTTGGTAGCGAGGGCAACGACGGCTGGCAGCAAGGTGGTTGCGCTAGGCGTGGCGACGACGACAACCTAGGTGTTATGAACGGTGATGACCTTGCCGGGTTTGGGGTGTGACGACAGCTGGCAGCGAGGGCGACTGCGGTTGGCTGGTAGGGGTTGGGGGAAAATGGGTTGGGAAAAGAAGAATATAATGAAGACGTGGTTGGCTCTGGAAAATGACTTTCCCCAAAAATCGGGGGAAGTTGTTTTCAGGAAAACCAATGCTATTTTAACTTTGAGTCAATATTGTTATGACTCAATGCTTTGATTGCATTAAAAGTGATTTTTAAAATTTCAATCTCAAGATATGGCACGCTTGATGAGTCGCAACTGGAAGGTTAATGATCCGTTAGCCGACTTTAGATGTTGTTGATCAAATTAATCAGTACATGTGCGACATGAATATTGCAAAATGACGAACATATTTAAGTTGTAACTCTTTGTGTAAGGCAGGCCAGACGGTGAAAATTTATTAGAAGTACGTACTCCAAAATTCTTAAATAGTTTGAGATTGTATGATTTTCTTAATCATTCATTGACATTAATTAAATGCCGGTGCACTTGTTATGTTATTGCCAATGTTGAAAAACGCGCTAGGCGCCCCCTAGGCGCCCGATTAGTTTTTTTTTTTTTTTAATTTTTTTTATTTATTTATTTTATGCGTACCCATGAGGCATGCATTAAGGTGGATGAAAGATGATGATCAGACTAGTCCCATAGTCCCACCAATTTGTCTCTAGAGTGTAGTCTAATCACAAGTCAGAATGCATTAATTACTTTTGTCTCCCTTCTTCTATTGCCAAGGTCATTACCAATGTTGCAAACCTGACTCATTACTATTCATCTTCATTTGTTCTTCATTCTGCAAATGAGCGATTCTGTTCTTCTCCGTCTACGTCCTCACCGGAGACATCATTACCCGTTCGGCAGTTCATGGAGATATTGATCTTCCAGTTCTACTCCGGAGACATCATCACCAGACGGCTTACCATCAACTCTTGGTCCCCAGATCTGCGTTTCTTCTCCGTCGACTTTTGCTGTTAGCAGACAAGCAAAGACTGCCAGAGAGCATTTCTTCTCCGTCGACCTTCTCTGTCTGCGTCCTCACCATGCATCCATCGACTTCTTCTCTGTCTATAGCTCTGTCCGTCTCCGTTAAAAAAAAAATAAAAAAATAAAAATGAAATGGTGCGGCCTGCTCGGCGGTCTAGGCGGCGCCTAGACCGCCTAACCCGGCTAGGCGGCCGCCTAGCCCGCCTAGCCGGCTGCGGAGGAGGCCGATTCCGGCCTTCCTCGACACGGCCGTGCGGCGACTAGGGCCTAGGCGCGATTTTTGCAACCTTGGTTATTGCAAAAGATAGACCATTCTCTTGGTTTTTATAACGGTACGCGACTCATCATCACAAGATTGGTAGATCACATTGTTGAAGCAAGAATAGTTAATGGGACACATGAAGGAAGCAAAGTTCTTATGCCTCGAATGTCTCTCACACTTTCTGATACTTGCCCTTCAAATTCCAGCATAAATAATTCTCATTGATGCTTGCATATGCCATGACTATAAACAAAAGCAGGGCCAAACACTAACTCACGTTGGGTTATTGCTGAAACAATCAGTTTTTAATCACAGTCAATTGTACATGGCTTTCTCCCGAGTCACCCGTCCTGATAGCCTGAAAGTGTTAATTAGTTCTAGACGAGGATCGACAAGATTGTGTTGCTACTATCAATGTTGTCTATAAAGAGGTTTTCAATAATGTGTAAATACAACCGGTGATATTATATTTTTTTCCAAGATGGAAAAATTGCTATATATCTACACAAAAATATATCTTCCATACATATAAATTAGAATAGCAATTGATTCCTATAACCTAGTTACTAGAGAACGGGTATATTTGCCCAATTTATAAAAATCCTAAACAAGGGTATGAAATCTCTAAAGTTCCAGCACCACATGCGTACATCTACACATTAGCTATTAATTAAGCAATTATTTGCTGGAATTCAAACAAGGATAACATCGGAAAACATAATCAATTCAAAACATATTTTCAATTGCACTATATAATATTTGATGTTATAATTTATATAATTATATATCAATCCAAATATTCTTAATATATTATAACAAATCAGTTCTGTGCATCGCATGGGTGAAAATACTAGTACTAGTGAAAGTAAAATCCTCATCTTCAACTCTCTCAAAGTATTGCCTCCACTGAGGTTCGAACCCACCACCTACCATATAAATGGAAGGGTTTGCTGCCACTGGACCACAAGATCCTTGGCTTATGGTAAAAGAATTAATAAACCTTATTTGGTAACAAAATGTTATATGGAAATTAACTAATATCTATTGAATTGTTACCATAAATTAAATTAAATATGTAATTAAAATGAAATTTTGTTTACCAAATATGGCAAATGAATTGTGTAAATAATGGAATCAATTTTGCGTAATAATTGGTAATATTTCTTGAAAATTCTGTGTAATAATAATAGTATTTCGAATACTTATTCTGCGTAATAAATTATTGTGAAAATAATAGATTCAATTTTGTGTACTAATTGAAAATATTCCTTAGAAATTCTACGTAATTTTATAAGGAAATAATGATTTATAAATTATTATTTACACTAATAATAATAATTCGAATACCAATCTGTATCTATACCCTATACTATTAATAAAAACAAAATCATCTTTTGTGAATTTCACGCCCAAACAATAGTAAAGGTAAATTAAAAAAAAAAAGACTGATATTATAAATTGACTGAAAATATAAAAGGATCCTAATAGAAAAGGAAATAGAAATATTAAAAAATGAGGATAGTACCACACCTCAATGAATTCAATAAGATTTGAAAATGCAAAATTAACTAATGTGATTGATTGTCATAATGAGAAAGTTATATTAAATATTTTGGTAGATGATTATATTTAATGGTAACAAAATTCATTTAAAATGGAAAATATATACACAAAAATTGAGATATTCTATTTAATTTAATATTTAATGGTAACAAAATTCGTTTAAAATGGAAAATATATATTCACAAAATTGAGATATTCTCAATCTATCTATATATAATAACATTATCCTCCTTCTAAAGTTTCCCGCCCAAAGTTAGTGGCATTTTGGTAAATATATTATTTTATTTATTTATTAATTAATTTATTTCTTAATCTATTAATTATTAATTTATTATGGTTAAATGTTGGTGATTGAATAATTGAATTTATTAATTAATTAAAATGTTAAAAAGGTAATATAATATGGTAATATTAATTGGTGATTGAATAATTGAAGATATAATTGGTGTGATATATTTGGTGATATATATGTAATAGTATAAATACAATGAATATGTGATATTAATAAATACAGTAATAATTATAAATGTTATTAATAATTTTTTAATAACATAACATAATTATATATGTGATTTCATTTTTTGGATTGAAAAAGTTACTTGAATTATTTTTTACCCAATATTTTATTAACTGATTTTTTTATTAACTGATTTAAAATGTGATAAATGTTAAAATCCTTTTATATTCATTTGTTATTATAAATTGACCAATTCGATTGTGATTTAACCAAATAAAACAACAATACATAGTAAAAGATTTTGTGAACAAAAAGTAAAATGTGTAGCATTACTTTTTGATCTGACAATCATGCATCATTTTATTTGATTTCAGAGAGNGGTTTGTGTCTATTATATTATTGTCCTGATGATTTTTATAATATTTGAGCGATTAAAAATTTAACATGTCATATTCTATTGATAAGAGTCATGGACATATTTCTAGAGTAATAAACTAATTAACACACTTCATTAAATTCCGATATACTTCTCAACTAGAAGTAATAATTTGCAAAACTAGACTAGAAAGTGAAAAGACATTGTGGAGAGAGGGTTAATAAGCATTATTCAAAGCTCTCTTAAATTGCGTATTTATAAATATATTAGTTAATATTTTGATATTTAACAATGTTTTAAATTTTTTTAACAACTCAAAAACAACAATGTTTTAAATTTTGTAAAGTAAACTATATTTTATTGACTAAGAATAATGATATATAGAATTAGGAACGATAAGAATATACCGTAATTTGAATATGCAAATAAAAATTCAATAACTCAGGGAATATACCCCGGACTTACGACCCTATGTATTTTTGTATGTATGATCGGAACGTATACGAATACGTGTATTAGCTCATTCTATATAATGGACCTTGGCTTCTCATTTAATGGACTTTTGGCTCACTTCACTCTCTCTCTAAATAAGGCTCATGAAGCCATGCTCTCACCTGGCCTCTCTCAAAATTGTTGAAAGTCACTTAATAAAAGGGATGAATTGAGAGCTAATGGAGGGATCTTTCTCACTTTGTTCGTACTATTTTCATACACATTATATACATGAATGTATTTTGTTGTATCACTCATAATTCTAATATAGCAACCATAATTTGAATATTGAATTTTTTTTAAAAAAAATATCACATATAATCACATAATTTCAATCTGATTTTTTTTTTTCATTTAAAGAGTGGGAAAGTAAAAATACAAAAATAATTAAAGTAGGGTAATCTAAATAAAAATATATACTATATATGATAATTTAACTTTTATATATATATATATATATGAGTCATTTCCACTTTTGGTCCTACTATTATTGGGGCATTGCCAATTTTAGTCCACTTTATTAATATTTGCCACATTGCGGCCAGTCTTATTTAATCCTTGCCACTTTTAGTCTACTGCCGTTAAAATTTTTGTCAAATAACCGTCCAAAACATGAGTATTTTGATCTTTTCATGCTTTGATCACCTCATCTACCCTTTAATTTGTAGTGGTTTTCCTTACACATTTTCATCCAATGAAGAGGTCCGGCGAAAGCCATGGGTTTGTAATGTGGCTCACATGGCTTTCGTCGGACATCTTCATTGGATGAAAATGTGTAAGAAAAACCATTACAAATGGTCAAGGAGATGACCAAAGTATGAAAAGACCAAAGATACACCTGTTTTGGATGGTCATTCGATGAAAATTTTAACGGTAGACTAAAAGTGACAAAGACTAAATAAGACTGGCCACATTGTGGCAAAAATTAATGAAGTGGACTAAAATTGGCAATGCCCCAATTACAATAGGACCAAAAATGGAAATGACTCTCTCTCTCTCTCTATATATATATATATATATATATATATATATATATATATATATATATATATATATATATATAGTCATGATCAGGTGCGGCCGTGCTCTCCCGTGCAGCCGTGCGGTTCACACCACTCAATGTTACGAAATACACCACTCAATGTTAAAAAACACACCACACAAATATGCACTGTGGTGTGTTTCTTAACATTGTGGTGTGTTTCATTGTGTTTCATTGTGGTGTGTTTCTTAACATTGAGTGGTGTATTTCGTAACACTGAGTGGTGTGTGACCGCACGACCGCACCTGAAATTATTTCTATATATATATATATATATAGATGGATTTGTCGGGACCGTATCTACCATTAACCAAAGTCCGATACTTATCCAAAACGAGGGCCCAAAGAATACATAAATAATACTACCTCCGTCCAAAAATGGTTGTCTGGTTCGTTTAACGAGGCTTGACTGAAGTAATTTTTAATCCGTGGCGCAATGGTAGCGCGTCGGACTCCAGATCAGAAGGTTGCGTGTTCGATTCACGTCGGGTTCAAATCCGTTATTTATTACGGATTACTTTTTTTTTCCCGCTTTAAAACATGGAGTGCTGTTGTACAGCATTCCAAAATACATGTAGCAGCAAAGAATGAAAATTCTGTGGAGTTAATTTCAGTTTACTTTTAATCCTTATTTTTCTAAAATTTTATTTGGTCATAGTATTATTATATTTATAGCACGATTATTTTTAGTCTTTCATCAACAAAATTGTTGAAATCTTGTTAAATACAAGAATATTTTGATTTTTTTTTTTAATACTTAGTGGGTTGACTTGTTATATATATATATTTTTTTAAAAAATCATAATTGAAGATCTAAATGCTCTTGAATTTTACAAAATTTAAACAGTTTTTTTACAACAGGATGCAGTAAGCGCTAGGTGCTAGTCGGATATTACAGGAGCGCCTAGCGCCTATGCGGCTAACTAAAATGAAAAACAATACACGTGTGTGGGTATATATATATTGAAAAAAAATTAGCAAGACCGAGCNTATATATATATCATAATTGAAGATCTAAATGCTCTTGTATTTTACAAAATTTAAACAGTTTTTTTACAACGGGATGCAGTAAGCGCTAGGTGCTAGTCGGATATTAGAGGAGCGCCTAGCGCCTATGCGGCTAACTAAATTGAAAAACAGTACACGTGTGTGGGTATATATATATTGAAAAAAAATTAGCAAGACCGAGCCGACTGAATTAACTTGGTTAACTCGACTGAAATGGAGGAGTTAACTCAACCAAGTTAGGCGCTAAGCAGGCGCCTAGGAGAAAAATCGCCACGGTTTATGGGTGCTTAGACCGATTTTTGCAACACAGACCACAATAATACTAGGACTAAATGAGTATGTTCTAAAAAAAATGACTAAAAGTGGATTGACACTAATAAATATAGGACCAAAAGTGAAATTAACTCAATTCTGTGCAACTAGATGCGGTATATTTTTGTTACGAGAGTTATTTGAGGATTATATATATAGGTGCCCAATAATAGTATTTTGTATTAAAATTTTAAATTTATTTAAATTTTAATATAGTAAATAATAATAATAATAATAATAATAATAATAATAATAATAATAATAATGTAAAATATTTTTATAAATTGAATATTTATATTTTAAAAAATAACTAACATATAACTCTAATATTTAATGTGTATATATTATTATTATAATTGAAGAAGATAAAAAAAAATATATGATGGATGCATGTGCATAGTAATAATAGTGGAAAAGATAACGGAAGTTGTAAAGGTAGGGGCATATTTGTCCAAAATATTATGTAATACAACTTTTATAGCATAATGTACAAAAAAAAATTAACGGAAAAAGCGGACATAAATGAGGGGTATAACCTTCATTCACATTTATTATGTTTTTGGATATATATATATATATATATATATTAAAGCCAAAACTACATTGTTTTTGTCAAGGCATGAGTAACAAGGT
>CM008340.1:6200939-6211242 GCA_002525835.2 Ipomoea batatas
AAAATAGAAGCAGCCACCAGTCACCAGTGGATCCGTGGCGCAATGGTAGCTCGTCTGACTCCAGATCAGAAGGTTGCGTTTTCGATTCACGTCGGGTTCAAATCCCTCATTTATTACATATTACCTTTTTCCCCGCTTTAAAACATGGAGTGCTGTTGTACAGCATTCCAAAATACATGTAGCAGCAAAGAATGAAAATTCTGTGGAGTTAATTTCAGTTTACTTTTAATCCTTATTTTTCTAAAATTTTCTTTGGTCATAGTATTATTATATTTATAGCACGATTATTTTTAATCTTTCATCAACAAAATTATTGAAATGTCGTTAAATACAAGAATATTTTGATTTTTTTTTATACTTAGTGGGTAGACATTTTTTTTAAAAAAAAAAAAAAAACAATAATTGAAGATCTAAATGCTCTTGTATTTTACAAAATTTAAACAGTTTTTTTACAACGGGATGCAGTAAGCGCTAGGTGCTAGTCGGATATCAGGGGAGCGTCTAGTGCCTATGCGGCTAACTAAAATGAAAAACAGTACACGTGTGTGGGTATATATATATATATTGAAAAAAATTAGCAAGACCGACCCGACCGAATTAACTTGGTTAACTCGACTGAAATGGAGGAGTTAACTCAACCGAGTTAGGCGCTAAGCGGGCGCCTAGGAGAAAAATCGCCACGGTTTATAGGTGCTTAGACTGATTTTTGCAAGACAGACCACCATAATACTAGGACCAAATGAGTATGTTCTAAAAAACAATGATTAAAACTGATGAATATGCAAGTTTACGAAAACCCAAAGATGATTGGATTTGGCACTTGGATCAGAACGGGGAGTACACGGTTAAATCAGCTTACAGGAATCTTACTATGGTGGCGAATGATGGCCGACCTTGGTCTAAAATATGGAATCTCCATGTTGATGGAGTAGTCTTTTAGGTGAGTGGATGTGTAAGAGGGTATCCGTACACCGGATATCGTTCTCACAAGGATTGGCGATAGGAGTAGAGCTTTAGTGTTTCAAGCATAAGATACTAATGTTCATTATGGAAATCTAGCTAAACCGAAGGGTTGATTTGGATACAAACACAATATCGAACAACAAACTATAATGAAAACAATTGATAATAAAGTGGAGGTAGATAGGAACTAAAGGTAGGTCAAGATATTGAAACCAAATTGGGCACCAAAAGATGATAGATGTCATATAACAATAGGGAAGCCTTTCTCAAGGTCATCCCACACTCCTAGAACATTCAAGGACATTCTCATGACTCAAGAATGTCTAAGAGGCATTTCATCAAACACTTGGTGTTCATAACATCACATACTCCCCTTCTCTCAAAGGTGAAGCATGGTTGATCAACTTCTTCAACTTAGATTAGGTTGTCACTCCCTAATCGGGACTCAAATAATCATGTCAATCAACAACATCAAAGTCATGTCTCAACTATCATTAACCAATTCAAAATCATTCATCAAATACCTAGCCTATATCCCTACCTCCCTCCAAGAAGAACTAATCACACATAAGCATAATGAAAAATAACACAAGATTCATAATCAACAAGGAATTCCATAGCAAACACAAGATAAAGATCAAAGCAATAAAACAAGAAAGTAAATTGCAAGAAATAAAATAAAGAGAAGAAGAACTTATCTAGTGAAAATGGATATGAAATCCTTGAAATTCAAGTTTAAATGCTTCCATCCAAGATTTAAAAATGTCTAGGAACCTAAATATAAGTCTAATCTAACATAAAAATATCAAAGAAAATGAAAGAGAGAAGCTAGGGTTCTAAAATGGGTCGGAACCAAGTTAAAATGGCAAAAAACGGAGTTAAATACATGCAAGGAAGGTTGGCCACGGGCATGGCCACGGGTGTGGCCAAGCCCGTGGCCAGAAACAGGGGGCATACTGCCCAGTGGCCATGGGCGTGGCCAGACCCGTGGCCACAATTGTGGCCATCTATCGGAAGGATTTCTGTGCACGCTGTCTGTCTTCTAGGCTGATTTTTCACCCCTAAATATTTTGAATTAGCATTTGTTGTCTTCATCAAAGTTGTAGCCCTTCAAGTTAGCTTTCCAATAATATAAAAATCACTTGATTTAGACATTCCTACGCAGAGATATGGTTAAAAAATCGAGCAGTGGACGAATTGTGCGGGAATCGCAACTTCTTGCTCTTTTGCTCCAATTTTGCCTTTGTTTGTCCAAATAACCAAGACCATTAAAAAAACCATAATTTGGCTCTCTTAGAGGTGTTTCTCTCATCTTCATAGCTTCTCATTGGCTCACATTGACTCTACATGCATCCGAAATGCTCCAAAAATCATTCAATTCATCTAAATCACCAAGAATTGGGCCTAAACACACAAATAAATCAAATGAGAACATTTTGGGCAAAATTATAGCAAATGAAAAGGAATATAAACTTGAATGCAAGGTGAAAACATGAATATTTTGGCACTTATCACATGTCCCACCAAAGGTGAAAACCTTTTGCTGGCAATTGGTTTCGAAATTTCTTCCTACTAGAGATGCTCTTAATTTGAGGCCTGTTGCATGCTCACTGTCGTGTCAAATGTGCAGGGGAGAAGATGAAAGTGCGCTCCATCTTTTTGCTAAATGCCCTGAAACTATTAACATCTGGAATAAGTTGGGTGTGCCACAATCTTTTGATGTCCAGAATGTTAGTAACTGGTTCTTTAATTATATTAATGTGTTGAAGGGTGATTTGGTAGCTAAATTTGTTGTTATTTGCTGGCCATTTGGAATAGCAGAAATGCATATGTTTGGAAGGGATTAGCCGTTGACGTTGACCATATGTTAAGAAGTTCACTAGCTTTTCTTGAGAACTGGAGGCATGCAAATCATATGGATCATCCACGCTATACTGGCATAAATATGTACGGTTGAGACGCACTGGTGTAGACCGGAAAGAGGAAGGCTAAAATTGAACACTGATGTTGCGCTTCACCATGAAAATAATCTGATGGGTTTAGGGTGGGTTCTGCGTGACGATGACAGGCGTTTTCTAGCAGCAAAAATTGTATGCATGCCGGGAAGATTTACAGTTACTGAAGCTGAAACTTTTAGCCTCAGGGAAGCTCTCAGTTGGTTAAAAGATTATGGTATGGGCTTTGATGATGTTGAAACTAATGGACTCCCAAATAGTTTATAACGCTTTACATAAACCTTCATTTATTTATGCTTTTGGTATGTTAGTTGATGAGGTAAAAGAATTAGCATCCATGATTTATGATGTTAATTTTAGTTTCGTTAAACCATCTGCGAATTGTGCCGCCCACACTGTTGCAAGGGAGGCCTTTTCAGTGTCAGGTTGTAGGGAGTGGTTGGATACTCCTCCTTTATTTCTTGTAAGCTGTCTTGCAAGTGATTTAATGAACTAAGCCTTTATTCTCAAAAAAAAAAAAAAATTACTCAACTATGTGCAACTAGACGCGGTATATTTTTGTTACGAGAGTTATGTGAAGATTTTATATATATATANTATATATATAAGCCAAAACTGCATTGTTTTTGTCAAGGCATGAGTAACAAGGTGCTGATCTACTAATATGATGACAAATTATGCTACTAAAACCAGGCAATAAATTGAACCTCTCGTGGTTTAGGATAGCTTGGTAATGTCACTTCTATTAATACTCAATTTAGTCATCAACTATATTAGTTTTACACAAGTTAGTCTTCGACTATAGATCAGAGATTTTACGTAATTTAATTCTCGACTATAGTAATTTTTCTCGATTTAGTCCTTGATCCTAATAGCTGATGACTCAATTGGGTAAAATCATCGAAATCAATGACCTAATTAAGCACAAAAAATAATTTAAGACTAAATTAAGAAAAACTACTATAGTTGATCACTATATTGGGTATTAACTCATTTGTTTATTATTTAAAATGAATATGTCATTGTACTCATATATACAACTAAAAATGGATTTAATTCGAAAGAAACTAAGAAAACAAGGTAAGTAGGGAGTATTAAGTATGTGCTTGTGTACGCAGGGGGCTCTACTGGTTGTTGATCGATCGTGCTCCCCAAGCTCCTTCAATTCGACGTCGTCGGCGCCTGCTCCAGATCAGATGATCCAAATATGGTCGTATGTTGGGTAGAGATGAATTCGACAGTTGAATACTA
Organism: Ipomoea batatas; assembly: GCA_002525835.2. NCBI lineage: Eukaryota > Viridiplantae > Streptophyta > Magnoliopsida > Solanales > Convolvulaceae > Ipomoea > Ipomoea batatas. The sequence continues at coordinate 6,205,109 of CM008340.1, forward strand.
CTAACTCTATTAGAATGCAGTATCTGTTCATAACTACTTTCTCAAGAGTTGGTAGTGCCTCCACTGAGACTCGAACCCACCACCTCCCATATAAAGGGAAGAGTTTGATGCCACTGGACCACAAGAGTTGGTATTGGGTAGAGATGAATTCGACAGTTGAATACTACTAACTCTATTTGAATGCAGTATCTGTTCATAACTACTTTCTCAACCTATTGAAGCACAAGAGTTGGTATTGCCTCCACTGAGGCTCGAACCCACCACCTCCCATATAAAGGGAAGGATTTGATGCCACTGGACCACAAGGTCCTTGGCATTTCCTATTTAAACACTTTAAGTCTATGTCCATTAAATTTAGTTGTCGATCACTGGATGTGTTAATTGACTTTGTAGTTCGAGCAACAAATTCTCAGTTTGGTTCTCTTCTATACCTTATTGTATTCAACATTTGATTTCGGTTAATTAATTTCAGTTTTCATGTTTTGCTTAAAAAAAAAAAAGTATGTGCTTTTATTAAAAAAACGTTAAAACGATATATTATACATTTGTTAAAAACATCCATCATCGGATCTGATCTGTGGCGCAATCGTAGCGTGTCTGACTTCAGATCAGAAGGTTGCGTGTTTGATTCACGTTGGGTTCAAAATCTTCCCGATCCCAATCGCGAAAATTTGTTATTTTCATTAATTTTCATACCCTAACGAATGATGTAATATTATATATTTATATTACACTCCAATATAAAAAAATCAAATCAAAATACTATATATGCAGCAGAAAGTAAAAAACGCAAAGAATTTTAAATATAAGGAACTGGTCATGCACCAACATGTATGCATTGACTCCCACTCAATCTTAGCTAGAGATAGATAGCCATAAAATACTCCAACGATTTAGATTAGGGATATGCATTTCGGTTTTCGATTCGGTTTATTTCGATTTTAGAAAAAATGAAACCATTCGATTTAACGTTAGAGTTCGATTTCGGTTCGATTTTGAAACGGTTCGGATTTACTTCGTTTGGTTTCGGTTCGGTTTAAGGTCCTCAAATTTCAACATTTCTTAATTTTTTTAAAGTATTATTTTATTAATATTATTAATAAACTTATTACGGAGTATTATTTTATTAATAGTATTATATATTATATATATTGATTATTACGGAGTATATAACACTGGTAATAGTGTTATATAACATTAAAACTATCATATATAATTAATATTATTATATATTATATATATATTATTAATATATTTTTTATTTTAAATAAAAACCGTTCGATTTTTTTCGGTTCATCTAAAACATGAATCGATGTGTTTTTCGGTTCGGTTCAGGTAACCCGAACCGAAATGTCCACCCCTATCTACAGCTACTACAGAATGATCTTCTTCTGCCATGAATATAGTCAAGACTACACTTCGTAACAAGATGGAAAATGAATTTCTTAATGATTGCTTGTTAGTATATATTGAAAAACAAATTGCAAAACAATTTAGTATAGATTTAATTATAGATGATTTTCGTGACATGCAAGAGAGGCGTTCTAAATTTTAGTAAATTTGTAATATAATGATGTATTTTGAAATATGTTAAATGAATATTAACGTATTTTATTATTCTCTCTGAAGTTAAGATTGGCCCCCGCACCAACAAATCCTGGTTCCGCCACTGCATATGAGGGAGCAACCTTGGTGCCACTGGATCGATTATATTCCTAAAGTATTCAATTTCTTAATCTCGTTCATTTATTTTAATACATTCATTCTAGTATACCACACATCCATTCAATATAAATTAAGAAACTTATGTCTATAAGTAATTTTACACATCATCCTAATACCATTCTAATTTGACACTCAACTATTCAAAATACGTTACAACAAACAAGATTTGTCTCGTCAATTCAAGATCATCTCAAACAGGTTCCATTTTCATCCTTCACAGCCATAAGCGGGCATTTGGTTCGTTTAAATTTTGTTTTGTAGGAACTAAAATTTCTAAAAGTAGAGGAAAATTGAATTATACTTTTGTTTGGTTCATTGAATTTTTTTTTTTCCAAAAGAATTTCAATTCCTCATATATGAGGAAAATATTTTCTTTGACCATCTTATATATCTTTTATTTCATGACATTTGGGAACAAAGTTCAACCTAGCATGACCAAACTACTCTCATATAGCTTAATTGTATTGAGCATAAAATTATCAAATAATGCTTATTTAAATATTACTTTAATATTTATTATATTATTATAATCAAATATATAATTATAATGTTTTAATTTAAAATTTCAAGCCAAGCACCTTGTGCTCAATTGGCATGTAGTGGCCACCCTTAGATGGGAGGTCATGAGTTCGAGTCTCAGTGGAGGAGATCTCGAAATTGACTCTTTGTGCTTCAATAGGTTGAGAAAAGTATAGATGAACAGATACTACAATGTAATAGGGTCAGTTGTTTCAAAAAAAAATTTTAAATTTCAAAATTTATAATATTTTAATTAGGGGTGGGCACTTCGAAAACCGAACCGAACCAAACCGAACCGTACCGAAGTAGTTCGGTTCGGTTCGGTATAAACCGAAAGAACCGAACGGTACTTAATATGGAGAAACCGAACGGTTCAGTTCGGTACAGTTTTTTACCGAACCAAACCGAAAACCGTTCGGTTTTTTAAATATATATAATAAATAATAATAATGAATATTGATCTGTGATGAGGGGATGATGGATGTACAAGATATTACTTTACAATTTGGATTGCTATGTTAATTTTGTGTTTGAATTGTTTTGTTTTTATGTAATATTTATATTTTAGACTTTGGATAATGCGAATATGTATTGTTTGGCAGTGTGTTATTTGAAAAATTAGTAAATGTTGAAAATTGAACATCCTAAACCGAACCGAATCCCGAACCGAAATAATTCCGAACCGAAACCGAATCGTTTCATACCGAACCGAAACTGAACCAAACTTTATTGTAAAACCGAATGGTATCATTTTTTGTAATACCGAAATACCGATACTGAAACCGAAACCGAAAAAAACCGTACCGAATCCCGAAGTGCCCACCCCTAATTTTAATATATAAATTACTATTACTTTTGTTATCATTATTATTGTTTAAGAGTATATTAGTCTTTGTTCCTTATAATTCAAAAACCAATAAAAAAATGAAATCAATATTTTCAGTAATTTCTTCCATAAAATTTAAATTTCATTCCTTCTCAATTATTTTTTTTTAATGAACCAAACGCGCCGTAAGAATCATGATAGAGAACATTAAATTTCTTGGTATTAACTATCAGTTAACATAATTGTTGGTCCCGATTAAGACACGGTAAAAGTCTAGAGGGGTAGGGGGAGTGAATAGACTTTTACACTCTCACACTTCTGTGAAACTGTCTCACGGATCCTTATTCATGAGACGGGTCGGATCGGGTCAAAGCACCATGCAAATGTCATACTTATATGCTCAAATATAACACTAATCAAGAATACAATTTTTGTTACTTATAAGAGAAAAAGTAATACATTTTTCATAATGAGTAATGTTAACAAGTTCCCCTTACTTATAAAGGCAAATATAATACTTTTGAGGAAAAATGTAATACTTTTAAATCGAAATGTAAAAGTATTGTATTTTCCCTTAAAAGTATTACTTTTATCCTTATAAGTAACAAAAATTTTAGTCCTAATTAGTATTACATTTGAGTTTATAAGTATGACATTTGTGCATATAAGTGTTACATTTGCATCTTGACCCGACCCGACCCGACCCGTCTCATGGTAAGACAGTCTCACACAAGTTTTTGCCTTTTACTAAATCTCACTCCAATATTAGAATTAAATCAGAGTGAGTGATTACGCAGCGAAAATAATTATTGTGTCTTAGAAAATTTGTGTTGTGTGCTATGAGTATGGATAATGTTAATAAATAATCGCAGGAATGTAAATGCAGTAAGTAAGGGAGACACTGGGATTTTTAAGTGGTTCGGCCAAACCCCAGTCTACGTCCAATCTTCTCCTAAAAACTCTTTAGGAGGATTGCGTTAACTCCCTTCAGTACAATAAAGAGCACTTGAGCTTTGATCACCAAGTCAGCCTCAAGCCTCAGGTTTTTCACAACATACACCAATTGTTACTCCGCCCTTTCTACTTCTCCGAGTAGAGATTGTTGATAACACAACATGTATCTTCTTTTCTCTAACTTGAGACTAAGCACTCTAGATAATCTGTGCAGCTTTCAGTAGTCTCTCTTTTTCTGGATTAGATTTCTAAAGAATCCTTCTTAAGCTTTTGCTCACTTTCCTCTTTTCTAAGTAATACGTATGTTTCTTGCTATTTTTCTTGAACTTCTTGATCTTTTTGAATTTCTCTTCAGACTCGTCAAGCTCTACTTTGCAAGGTCTTCATAAGATGTATATATAGAATAGCTAGAAAATTTATCCGTTGGAGAATGAAAAATTTTCTAAGTTATTAATTGTAGTGAGCACCACCTTCTTGATCAGACAATGACGTTTGAAGTGGAGAGTAAAGTATTCCACTTACCTTAATCACGCATGCATTTCTTATAGCATGCTAATCTTGTGCAGGGCAATTAGTCTTGGTAATGGACTTGTCCTCTCATCCATTTTCTTGGGTTCCTCAACTTGAATATAATACTCCAAACTCATTCTTTACCTATTGCAAAAGTTGATTCTCCTAATTTTTCTCTTAGCCTTACTTGAATTCTCCAAATATAATATTGTATCACATGCCTTCCTTTTGTCTTAAAAGACATCTCCAGCATTGCTAAAGTATTAATCAATTCCTTGGTTGATTCTTAGGTAAGCAATGACATCGTCAACACTAACTTTGTAGACTTCTTGTGACCTTTCGTGACTTTCTTCATCATGATAGATTCTTGATAGTTTACCTACAAGAGATAGTCTTTTCTTTTTCCTTCTTTCTTTCCTTCTCGTATTGGCATTTTCCACAAATTATGTCCATGGGGTCGCATCCTTCGTGCTTTTCTTCAGTTGCTTCTATTGCATTAACTCTTTCCTTGGGATTGTTTTCCGTGTTACTAGGAAGTTGTCCATAATGTCTTTCGAACATATTTTGAACATTTGAGATATTTGATTTTCAATTGTCTTGAGAGTGACCTTTGATTCTTGTCTTAGACTCGAGATTTTAAATCTCTAAAGTTCCAGCACCACATGCGTACATCTACACATTAGCTATTAATTAAGCAATTATTTGCTGGAATTCAAACAAGGATAACATCGGAAAACATAATCGATTTAAAACATATCTTCAATTGCACTATATAATATTTGATGTTATAATTTATATAATTATATATCAATCCAAATATTCTTAATATATTATAACAAATCAATTCCGTGCATCGCATGGGTGAAAATACTAGTACTAATAAAAGTAAAAAGAGTTAATACCCATTTTGGTCCCTTGACTATAGCGTAATACTTGATTTTGTCCCATAGAATTAAAAGTACCCAGCCAATTTAGTCCTCTAACTTGTGAAATATACTCAATTTGGTCCTCCGTTACAATTTTCATCCATCAGCCGTTAAAAATGGGGGCAAAATCGTCATTTTCAATAGTCGAGAGACCAAAATGGATACTTAATAGTTGAGGGACCAAAATGAGTATTTCTTATTATTATTATTATTATTATTATTATTATTATTATTATTATTATATTTATTATTGGGACAATGTCTCTTAGTTTAGTTTTATATATCAACACTAGGGGTGTGTAATCTATTAACCGAACCGTTTTAACCAAAGTTTTTAAAACTTTAACCGTTAACCGAACCGAATTAAAAATTTTTTGGGATTAATTGGTCTATTAACCGAACTTTTTAAACCTAAAGTTCTAAATCCTAAAAATAATACCTATAATAATAAATTCAATTAAAATAATACATATAGTAATAAATCCATAAGAAAATATACAAAAATAATGTCATAAATTAATACATTACAAATTTATAGAGATTTTACATATTAGATTATATATTTATTTATTTAGTTATGTATATGTTTAAAATTTTGGTTAATCGTTCAGTTGACCGACAATTTTGAACGCAATTAACCGTTAATCGAAATTTTAAAAAACCTTTAACGATTA
>CM008340.1:6250297-6266525 GCA_002525835.2 Ipomoea batatas
GGTGACTAATCAGCCCATACTTGTCAAAAAATGTAGTGGATACTTTTTTGCAGAAATTAGCTAATTTCTTTTTGTTCAAATTCATTTCTTGTAAAGCAGCTGCGTCAAATGGCTCATCATCTTCTTCTTCATCAAATTCAATATCTTCAAAATCTATATCCATCTTTTCAGATCCATTTGATATCTTCTCTTTCCCAGCACTAGTCTCTGCTCCTTCTCTCATTTTACTAGTAGTCATAGATATCAGAATTTGCAAGATAAAATTAGCGACCCAGTGATTTCAAGTCAGCTATATCTTTTATATTACAGAAGCCATAGATGAATGATAAATAATGAAATTGGTTACAAAAAAGAAATACATAAAGAATCTAAATATATTACATCAAAACAAAATCTCCTTCCAGGCACAATTTATTGAGTATAAAAGCAAAACTAAGCACTAAATTTTATTTTTTTTTAAAAATGATCTAGAAATCTAAACACAATTCAGCATTTAAGGCTGCATTAGTGCCTCCTCACGTCATACCTATAAAGCGCTTGAAATTAAATATAAGTAAAATACTTAAAAGTCTCTTCACCTATTCCTGGTTTAGAAGATGCACGCACAACCTTTTACATGTAAGAGGTTAAACCCCTCAATTGCTAAAGCTTAAAGATGCATGGTTCAACTATTTTTTAATAGAAGAATGCCTATGGGGAATTTTATAGCATACTGTTACTCAACACCTACCCATGCTCAAACCAATTGTTCTCCATTTAGTATCAAAGGCTTCCTACAATCATGTTTCTCAATGGTACCAACATAATAGCAGCCTAAATATCTTGAGTTGTTGTTTATCACCACACCCCAAAACAGTGAAACATAGAAACCTCAAGGACAAGTCCACAACAATAGTTGCCTATAAAAATGTGAGCTTAAGCTATCTTCAAGGACAACAGCCAGAGAGAAATGACACTTATGGTAAAAAATCATACAAAAATGGTAAAAGCTTTACCATTTACTTATTCATTCAATCACTCTACAGTAAAACAACCCTAAGTTTAAAAAAACCAAAATGCAGTTCCCAATATTTATATCCATAAAATGCTTTCAAAAAAATATGGAATCTTGGCAAATGCTACTTCGAATTTTGTAAATCTCCTCCTCACCCCCCCACCCAAAAGAAACTCACCCCACCATAAACCCTATGCCCCAGAACAAAATCACTCACATGAAAGAAGCAACTTATGGGTAATCTTTGAAATATAGGAAAAAACAAAATCTCAATGGGAAGTTGAGGAAACAACCAAAAAAAGAAACCCATGCAAACATGTACACATATATAAGAACATAAATGCCGATAGAGAGAGAGACATACACTGAATTCTAGCTTTCTGCAAGCCCCTCCGATTGAAATTTTTAGGGTTTGAACTCTCGATTATCCCTTCCGCGATCAGCAAATGTAGAGAGAGAGAGGGGCGGGACTGTGAGTAGAGTGAGAGAAACAGAGACTAAATAATAAAGTCTCGAAAGAAGAATTTCTTCGGATTCTATGCCTACTGTTTTTCCCCTTTTTTCAGTTTTGTGCGCACTGCGCAGAGAGCAGAAGTGAATGAGCTGTGTTGAAATATCAGTTATACCCTTTAGATGGTCCTTTGTAGCTTTGTGTAATCAGTAATTATGTTGAAATCGGAGAGGAATTTGTGAAGTTGTGAGGGTTGAAATTGGAAATGAAAAGATTAATGTGGTTTACCACTACTACTATTTTATATTCACGCAAAAATATATGTCTAATATTAATAATCAATGTTAAATCTTAATTATATTAAAATATATTTTAAAATAATAGAATATAAATTTTTTAAAATTTTATATATTTGTGAAATTCATACTCCGTATTATATTAAAACTATAATTGATGTTAGTCATGTGACATTTGATACATTTATATTGTATAGTTATATTTGTATTGGCTATTAGTTAGTCAATAATGAACTCCTATAGGTTAGGAGAGTTTTATGCTAACTATCATATAGGAACTCTTTCAGTCTTGTAATTCAGTTATTGAGAATTATCTACGCTCATCTGGTATCAGCGTTAGGTTAGGATCCTCTCTTCTATCTCCACCCTTACCGTAACCAAACCCAATGACTACACCGGCGACTGATGGTGCGATCACCCCCTCCATCGCCGCTGCCACGCCGCCGGCGCCATCACTGTCGGCGGCCAACCATTTCATTTCCATAAAACTTACAGCCCGTAATTATATATATTGGAGAACGCAGATCAAGCCATTCCTCCGTAGCCAAGGCCTGCTGGGCTACATCGACGGCACACTGCCATGCCCACCGGCCACCTTCCCTCTGCTACTCCGACGTCCGTCGCCGCCCCGTTGCCTCCATTTCCCAATCCGGCGTATCTCCCATGGGTGCAGCAGGACCAGGAGATACTCTCGCTCATCGTTTCCTCCCTCACCAGTGAGGTTATGTACTTGGCCGTCGACAAGGAGACCTCCCGAGCCGCTTGGGAATCCATCACGGTGGCTCTTGCATCAACGTCACGTACCCGATGCCTCAGCCTGCTCGGGCAATTCAAAACGCTCACGCAAGGTAGCTCTACGCCGGCGGAGTATCTCGGTCAAGCCCAGATGATAGTGGAAGCCTTATCGCTCGCCGGCCGACTGCTCTCTGCCGATGAGCAGATTTTATATGTTCTCCGGGGGTTACGCCCGGAATTTCGTGCTACGGCAAGTTCCCTGACTGCCGCTGCGACGCCGATCACTCTCCCGCAGTTGGCCGACCACCTTCAAGCCTAGGAGTTCATCCAAGCGGATGATTTTGTTGCGGCTGATTCGGCACTCACGCAAGGATCTCCTTCAGCATCCTTTGGAAAGTCATAGACTACGCACCACCGCCTAGAGAATTATCTGGCTGCCAATCAGTAATCAGACCACTGTCGAGTGACCGCAAGGTAGAGGAGACTCCAGTCGTGGCAACAGTTCCATGATCGGACGTCAGGATCTCCGCCACAGCCTCAAGTTGACTTTAATTGTTTTTTTTTTGTTTAAGTAAAACAATTACATGGCTGTCATGTCATACGCACCACATCAGTAAGAACACGTCAATAAGCATAAATAAGCACCACATCAGCTAATAACCTGTGCCATGTCATCATGGTAACCTGAAAACCTGTGAAAAATGCTAGACGAAAAAAAAATTCAATGGTAAATGACTCTAAATATATGTTATGAAAGATCATGGTGCGGCATGAACAATCCAATATAGTTCAGGGTGCGGGATGACACTTTAGCCTAATTAATTTATTAATCAGCTATTAATTTATTAATTCAATATCGATAACTCCTTATTGATTTCTTTTAACGTTCTATGCATTACCACGAACCATTAAGGTGTAACTTTAGGTTCAATTCATAGTCAAACTAGCAATGAGCAATCTTAAATAACTCATTATTAAATAATTCGTAAGTTATAAGTGACACCTAGCAGTATATCATGATTATCTAGATGGCAATGAAATATATGTATATATTACGAATATCATGCAACATTTTTTCCACACAATACTTGTTCCAAACCAAGTAAACGTCATGGTCAAACCCATAAACTTGATCAATATGTCTATTCAATATTCTTAACTTAAAGTCCAACTTCATTATACTCTAGCTAGAGATTCTCATTGTAAGATTATTGAATAGACTAGAACCAAGTTTGTTACCTCAAGGCGGTGGATCCTCTATTGAACGCACACATGTCTTCGTAGAATATTGAACTAGGCCACTAAGTACAATTATAGTCCCATAAGGAACAAAAGACACATACTGGCAAAAACTAGCCCACTATATGTACAAGACAACCATGTCGTCTCAAGTCAAATGACTATTGCATACTTGTAACATACAACTTACCGATAACACGTAGGTAAACACCATGCGGTACGTTGTAGTCAGCCATTGTTCAATGACATGTTCTCTAACAATCATTCACATGTCCACTCTCCGTATTTCATATGTAATGTCATGAGACTCACCATAAGAAGGACAATGCGCTAGTCTTTTTGAAATTCTAATGCCCAATTAGAATTCATATGACTATGAACATTTTTACAATACTTCATTTATTAATTATTCGTCACTCATATTCTTAACTTTTAAAAAAGAGAATTAAGAAGATTGTACAGAATAATATCAAATATTAACTAAGTCAAAATAAAATAAATAAAAACATTTACTTATTATATTTATTTAATAAGAAATCAATGTCAAAAATAATAAATGTTAGCTCCTAGGGCATACATGTCTAACAAAGGCTAGACTTATATTAACACTACAACTAGTGAGACTCAATCTTTGGTCTCTTGTAAGAAAGTTTACTTATGTGACCAGTTGAGCTACCCATGCGAGCAAAAACTAAAAGTAAGGGCTGGGGGTAGACCTGGCAATTCGTGTATACGGGTTTGTTAACGGGTCGACACGATAATGACACGAACACGATAAGGTTAAACACGGACACCACACGTTAAGGTTAACGGGTTCAAATTTTTAACACGAACACGATTTGTTAACGGGTTAAGCGGGTTGACACGATAGACACATTTTGTTAACAAATTTCGGCTCGTGTCGACACGATATGACACGAAACCCGTTTAAACCCGCTAAACCTATTAATATATTAAAAAACTAAAATTTAAAGTTAAGTTATATAAATCTATCAAACAAACTAAAAAAAATAATCAATTTATAACATTCATAAAATGATAACATAACATCCAAAAATCATAATTAAAGAAGTTCATACTAGTTTTTAGAATAAAATTGAACACAATAAAAATTCAAATTTCATATTGTTGAGCATCAATAATTGGTGTAGGATCATGGCCTAATGTAATAAATTCATCTTAGTCATGTTCATGATATCTTTTGTAATCTCATTCATCACAATGGTTCTTAGCAGGTTGTAAACAGGTTTGTGTAAACAGGTTAACATGATAATATTAACGGGTTAAACGGGTTCTTAATAGGTTTAACGGGTTGACCCGTTAAGACACGAAATATAATGGGTCCTTAACGGGTCAAACCGTTAACGAACGACCCATGACACGTTAAGACTAAACACTAACCCGTTATTTTTGTGTCTGATTTCGTGTTGTGTTAACGGATCGTGTCCATAATTGCCAGACCCGTGGGGTTGTGAGAAATTATCACCCCTATAAACAACTTTTGTACTGCATGTTTAGAAGCTAAATACTGCAAGCACATTATTTGTTTAATATAGATTTATAAAATCAATATTTTATTAAGTCAATAAAAACTTACTAATTTTCAATCAAATATCTATTAAAACCAATGTTGCAAAAATCCCGCCTAGGCGCCGATTAATCCTCGCCTAGGCGCTAGGCGACAGTCGATCGCCTAGCGTTTCACCTTAAATGGTGGTCTAGGCGGCTGGCCGGCTAGGCGACCGCCTAGGCCGCCTAAGTTCCGCCGCCTAGGCCGTTTAGGCGCTAACCGCCTAAGCCTCTAGGCGCCGACTAGACCTCCTAGGCCGCCTACTCGGACAATTAACTATTGTTCTTCTTTTTTTGAATGAGTTATTTCACTCAAAACAATATCGTTTTGAGTGAAATAACCCTAAATTGTACAAACTCTATATATATTTTAGGTTAAAATTTAATATTTTAGTATTAACTATTAAAGTATTATATAATTTATAATTATTAGTCTTTAAAAAATTGAAAATACTTAAACAAATTTTTAAAAAATAAAAAAAATAAAATAACAAATACATTGGCGCCTAGGCGCCGATTAACCCCCGCCTAGGCGTCCTAGGCGCTAGGCGCTCCCCGAGCGCCTGAGGAGCGCCTAGTGATTTTTTCAACCATGATTAAAACTAGATCATAATTATGGTTACATAACAATGACTCAAAACTACATTTAAATGGAAACTGAATACAACCACATAATTGTATTAATAAACAAAGTAGGTATTGACATACTTAATTACTGAACCTTTAATTATATCTCCATTTCACATATAATAAACTTAGAATATGGTTAAGAATTATTTTATATGATATAATTATAGTTAACAAATTATATAATTAAAGATTAAAATTTATGTATATATATAGTTAATCAATTACGACCAACTTACAAAGGTGAGTATTGACCAAATAGAAGGAAAGAAAAAAAAAAGTAATGCTAATTTAGACAAAACAACGTTGCTTTGAACTAGAGTCCACAATTTGAACTAGACCTTACTTAGTCCATGATATAATTTGTAGTTTTGTGGTATGACCAAATCTATGGTGGATTTTGTGTATTGTGTCAAGGTGGAGCAAAACTTGCATCACATTGAAGTAAGTTAGGATTTAAAAGTATTGGCCAACCAAAAATTGTTTCACTCAAGTGAATTGGTAGAGCATTCCTCTAGTTTCTGACCACTTTCACTTTCAAATCGATTCACCGCCTATGTGTTCTTTACGCCCAGTCATTTAGAAGAACACTTGTTTGTGACGGAGGAAGGGCCCTTCTCACCTCATACAAGTCGTCTGACTAAAACGACTTTATGAATGAGATAAAGGAACTTGGGATCGTTGATCTCTTCCTTAAAAGTTGCTGGGATGAGTCAATGTCGATCCATATGGTGTAAAAAGGCAAAAATTTGTGTGAGATCGTTTTATCGTGAGACAGGTCGGATCAAGATACAAATGTAATACTTATATGCACACATGTCATACTTATATATATGCTCAAATGTAATACTAATCATGAATAAAATTTTTGTTACTTATAAGGGTAAATGTAATACTTTTAAGGGAAAATACAATACTTTTACATTTCGATTTAAAAGTATAACATTTTTACTCAAAAGTATTATATTTTCCCTTATAAGTGAGATGCACTCAGTGGCGGATCTAGCATGGGGGCAGTGGGGGCTGCTGCCCCCACTGCCCTACCAGATATATATAGTATATATATAATATATACCAATATGAAACCAAAGGTTGGCTTGGTTTAAATGGTAAGTCCGCATTATGCTTATGAAATGGTCCAGTGTTCGATCCTTCTTGAAGGCTTTGATGTATTTCTTTCAAACTTTTTTAATATCAATAGTGAGAATGAATTTTCTAGTTGTAATATTGTGGTTTTTTTTTTTCATTTCTTAATATTAATAGTGAGATGAGTGAAATTTTGTTTTTCGCATTTTTTTAATATTAATAGTGAGAATTATAATTGAATTTTTTATTTGTAACATCATGACTTCTTTTTTTTTTTTCTTTTTTAATATTAATAGTGAGATGAGTGATTTATAATGTGTTTTCCAATCAAACTATTTTATCTAATTAATTACGGAGTATGTGTTGTATTTTATTTTAAATATTTTTATCTTGATGTATTTCGGCTTTTCATCTGTAGTTAACAATATTTATGACTCGATCTCTAAGTGTTTCATTTTTTTTAAAAAGAATATCTAGTTAGTTTATTTTTCGCCCCCACTGAGAAAATTTCCTGGATCCGCCACTGGATGCACTTGTCAACATTACTTATTATGAAAAATGTATTACTTTTTCTCTTATAAGTAACAAAAATTGTATTCTTGATTAGTATTATATTTGAGCATAGAAGTATGCCATTTGCATATATAAGTATGACATTTACATGTTGCTTCGACCCGACCCGACTCGTCTCACGAATAAAGATCCGTGAGACGGTCTCACACAAGTGTGACCCGGTGTAGAAAGACCTGGTGGGTTGGCTTATGGTTAAGTTTATACATACATATATTAGAGTTATTTTTAGTGGACAACACATTTAAATTGATCGAAGAACAATTAACTTAATAACCACACGATTTCAAATTCAAGTCAATAGTCCAATTGTATTAACACTCCTAGTTTTGTGTAGGATGGGGAGGTCAGAGTTGGTTGAAATTAGTAATGAATAATTATTGGAGCAGTTGGAACTTGGAACCAATAATTTCTCGGGCATTCATTGTGCTCTTGTTCACCCATAATATAACATGATAGCCCATAACTAAAAAAAGAAACATTTGAGTGCCAAGAATGGATTATTCATTAATCTAAAACACAAGAACCTTAAAATTATTCTTAGTCAAGCCGTCTTAGAAGGTACTCAACTTCAACTAGTTTGGTTAGAGGGATCACCCATTCTGCATATAGCCTACACATCAACGATGGATCAACCTTGCACTTTTCTGGGTCATCATTATCACTCCCATTCGCCTTCACTTCTTTGCTGAACTCTCTCGCTTTCCTCTCCACCCTCTTCTTCACCATCTCCTCCACAGCTTCAAATGTCAAAAGCTTCATCAGAGCATCCCTGTCCTGCAAACATAACACTAATTAATTTTAGATGCAGCTAAGGTTGCAGATGATGATGTTTTTAGTTGAATTTGAAATAAATGATGTATATGGTGAAAATATATATATACCTTAGCTCGAATAGCTGGTGTATAATCATCAGGAGCTTCCCTGAATTTAACCTCGGCCACGAATTTCCCATAATGTATCCTTCTAGAGAGTGCCTGCAACAAACATTTAATAAATTAAACCACCATTCATGGCCAAGTTTTTGTTCAGTGCCGTTGCAACAGAGCTCACTGCCTTACAAATGATTTCATTGCTTCTATTTTTCTTTTTTTTTTTCGAAAGAAAAAAAAAACACACAGAGTCACTATAAGGGTATGCATTAGTGTCTTGTGACTTTAATCGATAAAGGATAATGAAGTAAACATGTCTAGGTTGCATCTGCTCAAATCAAGAAAATTAATAGGTGACTACTGGTAAGAGTCAAACTTGTAATTTTATGATTACAAAATCAAGAGTTTGACTAATTTTTGCTCGGGTTACCCTAATTTCATTGTATTTTTTCTTTTTTTTATGACAAGGAAAATTCACAATCACTATCGGAGAGTATACACTAGGTAAATTTCACCTTGTGGCCTGACAAAGAATTACAATGAGGTAAATCAATCTAGATCGTCTATAGCTGATCAACAAAAAGCAAAATGGTTGGGATTTGAACTTGTTGTGATTACAAATTTATACCTTTAGCTATCTTGACAGGGTTACCGTACCCTTAATTTCATAAAAAAATACTATTCAGACTAAAAATCTATTCCTAATTTTTTTCTCCCACTAAATGTTCAACTTTTATCTGAAAAAATAAAAACGAATGAATAAAAATCATGACACCTATTATATTAAGCAATCAAAGCATGCCAGAGATAGAAAATAAGTGAGAAATGAAAATACATGTAGAATTACTCTAATTTCATTGGTTTTGGGATTAAGCGTAATGAGAGTTGAGAAACAGAATTGATTACCTGCAAGAACTGGATATCAGCGGCAGCAGTAAGAGCATAGTTTCCATCATCCCCCTCAACCGCAACAAGTGGAATCAGCTGATTCAAATACACATCCCAGATTTTCTCATTCACATTGATACAATCTGCAACAGGATGCAAGAACTACACCCACCTCACATTAGATTCTCAATTTCTACATTACAGACTTCAATTATATATATATATTCCTAGGTTAATATATACGTACTGGTTCAAACTTGTCGGCGGCTGGCACCAACGATTCTGGGACATCATCTGGGAAGAAAGGATTTTCCTCTGCAGATAGATACCTCCCAACCTGTTAATAATGTACGTTAGTTAATGTTAGGATCAACAATTACACTACATTTTAGATACCAACTAGTCTTAAATCTTATTGCTGGGGTTGGAATTCAGAATTCGAACCCGTAATCCGGCTCTGATACTTCTAACAAATTCAAGCACATACAACTATAACTAGTAGTGAAGGTATATTGTCTTTTTATACCGTTATAGGGGCCGGACTTGACCCTTTTAAGTCTTGATCTCTGCCCAACAATCCTCATCCGTCGAGTTAGATTGGCCTTTACAGATCTCTGCCTAACAATTCTTTCTCCCAACACCAACCAATCTAAGGCTCAAATCCGTGACTTACCTTTGATACCTCTCAAGTACTTGTATCACTATACAACTTTATTTTCTGTCACACATTTTCAAGATGCTAAGTAACTTAATTTTATAAGTCCTTTGTCGATCTCTGTTCAACAATCGCCATCCATCCAGTTAGACTTGGCCTTGCCTCTTGCCAAACCTTTAATCTAGCTAACCAGATTATAAACTCATTTCTTTCTACCAAAATTTTCCAAATTCATCCCGATCGAGAATCTAAAACTATACTAGAAGATTTGCGAAGAAGAAAATGCAGATGGGAGTTAGTTGAGGAGAAAGATGGAGATGGAGACAGCACCTTGGATTGAAGAGCTTCGGTTTCTTTAAAGATGAAGTGGAACAAGGAGCCCGACAACGTGGTCGGAAGCGGAGGAGAAGACTGGTCGTACAAGGTGGGATTTCTGGGGAATTTGGCTCTCTCGATGAGGCAGAAAACGATGGTGTCCTCCTGTCGGATCAGGCTCGTCCGCACCGTTTCAAGAGTCACGCCGCCGTGATCGTAGCCGTTGTTGCTGCCACCCATTTTCTTCGTTTTGCAAGAGAATCTATTATAGTATTACCGGAGACTTTATGCACGAAGAAGTCTTTGATAAATGGACGTTTTAGAGTAATGAAGTTCTTCAAAAAGAGTAATGAAGTGGGAACCGATGTTGACACGACATCATATACGACATGGGATATGTGTATGAGAATCGTCGTGGGTCGCACGTTAGTATTAGTCTTACCTTGTAATCCTCGGGTTGATTATGAAAATCTCGAGAAATCTGAGAATGACACTTTGTACCTCTCTATTATTTAATATTATAGAAATCTACATGTTTTTTTGGTGACTAGAGTAATTACCAAAGAATTATGACGGTTAGTAAGAGAATTAGGTATGTCAAGATTCGGAATATCAATCTATATGGAGTAAGAATTTTGTTCAAAGTAAGCGGTTCTCTTGTGCCCATCTGCATTTGGTCTTGCCTACTGATCCACTAAATTACCGTAATTTATATTTTTTCAAATGTTTTGTTGGGACAACGAGTTAGAGATTCAACTTTTTTATAAGAGATTTGGAATATCATGTCAAAATGGGGTATTTATTGTATACCTTATAAAGAATGTTAGATATCCAATTTTTATAATGAGGTGTTTGGTAAATATATAGTTGTTGGCCGATAGTTGTTACCTAATTGGGTTAATGAATTTGATTAGTTGATAATATTGGTTGATTGTAGAAATATATTTGGCAAATTAGTTGTTAGTTAGCTGATAGCTGATTATATACAAAATGGCTTTCTCAAAAAGCTAATCGAAAAATATGTTTTGAACAACTTTTTGAATTTTAGCCTTTTGGAACAATAAGTCGTTACAAAAAGCTAATTAACTAAACACTTATAACCAAGTCAGTGGTCAAACAAGTCAAAATTAACTGGTATGCTAATTATTTTACCAAACAGGGTCAATGTCAACCTCTAAACCCTTTACATGGGCGTTTGGTTGGGAGGAGGGAATTAGGGTAGAAAAAATTGTAATTTGGTGGAATTGCAATTCAATGAATAAAGTACGAATTGAAATTACAATGTTTGGTATGCAGAAATAGGAGTACAAGGAATTGAAAGGTAAGAAGTGACAAAATGACTAAAATGACCTTATGTTGTGGTAGATGTTGTAGTAATAGTAGTAGTAATAGTAATAATAATAATAATAATAATAATAATAATAACAATAATAATAATAATTCATTCAATAATAATAATAATAATAATAATTATTATTATAATAATTATAATAATAATAATAATAACTATTATTATTATTATTTCAATTTGTTTTTAGAAAAGGTATGGGAGGAGGGACAAAATTGTCTTTACACCAACAAATTGCCCCTCCTCTCCACCGAATTGCAATTCATAGGGGGTACCCCATGAATTGCAATTCCCTCCAACCAAACACTGTAGTTTGGGAATTCACTGAATTGCAATTCTCTCCAAACTACGTCCAACCAAACAGGCCCTTATGAGTTGTTTGGTTGGATGTAGTTGCAATTCAATTACAACACAATTCTTTGGTCACTCGAATTACAGCGTTTGATTGTAGGGAATTGCAAATCCACCGAATTGCAATTCCCTCATTTTGTTGAATTGTAATATATATCATCTCCATACGAATTGCAATTCAATGGTGAAAGGAAAGGGAAAAATAAAGAATTTGATTTATTGGTAATCAATTGCAATTCCCTCATTTTCTTTATTTGATTACCCTTCAATTAAAAATCACATTCCCTAATTAAAAATAGGTATCATTTCATTTTATTGGTAATTTGATTTTTAAGTTTAGATTATTACTTTTAGATTTTTGTTTTGATTTTTTTTTTGTTGTTTTGTTCATATTGGTGTTTTGAATGTCGTTATATTTAGATCAATTGCTTGGTTTTTGTTTTGTATTTTTAGAACATTTATTCCCATTATAGGGTATTACATAACCAAACATCAATATTGGTAATTATTACAATTCCACCCTACTACCAAATATGCAAAATATTTTCACCAGAATTCATAATCATTCTCAAATATTTAATTCTCATTCTGATTCTTATTCCCTTGTGCAAACCAAACACAACATTAATCTTCACATATTTGATTTTTAAAATATACGGAGTATCATACAATTAATAGGATGACTGGATGAGCCATGAATCCATGATCTGCAAGAATGGAAGGACATTAGAGAGAGAGAGCATTGTAATTTGAAGATAACATTAGCAATTGTAAGAAAATTGGAGGACCATTTCTTGAATAACACATTTTTGTTGGGTAAAAGTGAAATGGATGGTTGCTTAGCAAAGCTGTGGCCGCGTAACGTGTCACGTGTGGGTTTGTTGTGGCTTTTACATTAGGCAAAAGCTTCCAGCCTGGACCACAGACACACATACACGGTTCGTCTCACGTTAGTTTTTGGATATATTCTCTTGACTATATTCTTTCGTGTTTGCCAAAGACTTTTGGTTAAGCAGCATAGTTGATTCTTCCAAATAAAAGGTTATAAGTTTGATTTCTATGAGTTTTAGTATTTTGAAAAAGTATATATCATCAGATACTACATTATTACAGAGTATTCAAAAAATATTCCCTTGTGTTTTTCTTTTAAAATGTCACTGTAAAAACGAATTTAATGTTGCTTTTACTTAATTCTTAATTTTTCCTTACTTTATTTTTTCTTTTTCAATTATTTTGTTCTGACAAAATTTAAAGTGAACTTTTTTTTTTTTTTTACTTTTCATTTTTTCACAAAAATAAACAATTTTTTTATAGTTAATAAATACATCTTAATAGGGTGGGCAAAAACTTGTGTGAGACCGTCTCACCGTGAGACGAGACGAGTCGGGTCGGGTCGGGTCAAGATATAAATGTAACACTTATACGCACAAATGTCATACTTATATGCTCAAATGTAATACTAATCAGGAATAAAAATTCTGTTACTTACAAGGGTAAATGTAATACTTTTTCTCTTATAAGTAACAAAAATTGTATTTTTGATTAGTATTATATTTGAGCATATAAGTATGACATTTGCACATATAAGTGTGACATTTGCATGGTGCTTCGACCCGACCCGACCCGACTCGTCTCACTAATAAGGATCTGTGAGACGGTCTCACACAAGTGTGACCCAATAGGGTGTTCGCAAGGCACAACAAAACTTTATCAATTCCTTAATGAAAACAACGTGCAACAGAATTTTGGTTTAAAAAGGGATGACATCAACTCCAAGTTCTTTCATAATTTTATCATAGTTGAAAAAATTATTAGGCGCTACTCGGCCACTCGGGGATGCCTAGCGCTTAGACGACGATTAATCGGTGCTAAGGCACCCGTCCGTGCCTGTTTTATTTTACTTTTTAATTTTTAAAAAATATTTAATTTTTTAAAAATTTAATAATTATAGACTATTTAATACTTTAATAATTAACACTAGGCTACCTATAGACCACCAATTATGATGATACTATACGCTAGGCAACCGGTCGCGTAGGAGGGGCAGTGAATAATCTTATGTTTAATGTAGTACCTGTCCATATACTTTCTCAACATTGCCCCCACTGAGGCTCGAACCCATGACCTCCCACTTGGGAGAATCACTTTATGCCGCTTGACCACAAGGCATTTGGTATGTAGGGCTTTATACTACTAAACAGGAGATATGAATTCTATCCGCAGTTGTATTGCCAAAATAGTCAAGGCTAGAAGGAAAGGGGAATCTTATCTCCATATCTATTCATAATAGGTATGTAGGGTGTTAGGATTAAACGTTTATCACTTACGTCAAAATCTATAGTTAGTAGCGAAAACGCAACTTTATTTCCTTACTTATAGATTGTGATAGGATAATTAGACATGGTACCCAACTCGTCAAAGGCAGTTAAGATAGTCAAACAGTAACTGCTAAGAGCAGAGCATGTGGAACGTTGCAAGTGTTAGAAACATTTGTAATTTAGATTTTGATAATACCAAAAGTTAGGAATTTTAGTGCCCTACTTATTTTATCTTTTAGACTTAGAAACTCTTTTCTCTAATCCAAATAGTCCGAATGTTAACTCGAGAAGTTACACTTCGGATAGACAAACAGTCCGAATAGTAACTCGAATGGTTATATTTCGGATAGTCAGATATAAAGTTTAGAAGAGTTGAAGATAAGATAAGTTAAAGACGAAGAGTCGAAGTGTAGAGGATTTCAAGACCGAAAGGTTGCAAAGGCCGAATGGTGGAAGAGCCTACCTTTCAAGTAAAAGGGAATGTTAGAAGGAACGAATGGTAAGGACAACCATTCGTAATAGAGAAGTAGCAAAGTGTAAAAGTTCGAAAAGTTATTAACTCGAATAGTACATGTTGACCATTCGAAAAGAACTACTCGAGACATTCTCTAAGCCAATAGTTCGACACCTTAAAATAATAGTCACTAGTACAAAAAAGAATATAGGAGACTCATATTTAGCCACTGTTGTTATAAGAACGGTTGTGTATTCTTAAATAAAAATTCGCGGTTGGACCTCAAGCTCTAGAAGTCATTCGAAGCGAGGTTGGACCTAAAGTTCTAGAGGTCATCCAAAGCGAGGTTGGACCTCAAGCTCTAGAGGTCATCCGAAGCGAGGTTGGACCTAAAGTTCTAGAGGTCATCCAAAGCGAGGTTGGACCTCAAGCTCTAGAGGTCATCCGAAGTGAAGTTGGACCTCAATCTCTAGAGGTCATCCAAACCAGAGTCCAAGTCTTCGTGTTTGTTAATGCTGGGCCTCAAGCCTTTGAGCTCATCTCATGGAGCTCAAGTTGACGAGTTCCTCTAAAGTTGCTCAAATTATGGAGTCCGAGTTAAAGAACCCATCGCAGAGAGCTCAAGTCAAAGAACTCGTCCAGTAGCTCAAGATGAGGAACTCAAAGGGAGGAGCTCAAGGTTAAAAGTTCATGCTTAATAAGGTTGGAGCAAGAGTACTCTCTTTCGTTGACAACTTCTCGCAGCTCAGAGAGTGGGGGACTCATGATTGAATAATTAAAAATGGACCCGAAGCGGGATAATACAGAGCGAACTAAGTTTGGAACGCCAAGACTGGACTCAGCCGACCTGGATGGCCAAGCTCCGCGCTTGGCCATGGGGTCGGACCAAGGCGGACCTCCCCGCGGGGTCGGTCAAGGCTGACCTCCCCGTGGGATCGGCCAAGGCGGACCTCCCCGCGGGGTCGGCCGAGGCGGACCTCCCCCACCAAGGTCGGCTATCCCGGCTGGGGTCAACCACCTTGCCCGAGGTCGGCACTCGGTCGAGCCCCGTGCTCGGCCGAGTGAAGGGCCTTCGTGTTGTCTGAGTCTTGCAGCGTTTGTTGCGGTGCAATACGATTTTAACTCCCCACCATCTTCTCTGAGGTAGTTAGGGTCGATTTAGAGTATAAAATCACTCCATTGTGTCTTATTGAGGGGAAGGCCTGCACAATTTGTCTGAATAGTATTCTTTTCTTGTTATTACATAAGTCTGACCCTTGTAATAACGTTATTCATCATTTAATATACAATTGTCTCTATGATATACACTTTGATTGTCCAATCACTACTACGTTCATTGTTTTATCCTATCTTGTCAACCCCCTTAAATCTTATCGGGTTTACTAATTCGGGCTACGCGGGTTAATTAAATCTATCAATAATAACCAAAAAAAGAAATTTAAACAGTGGAAATAAGAAAC
>CM008340.1:6273655-6283894 GCA_002525835.2 Ipomoea batatas
CCATTAACTTTACCATGTACATGCGAAATTTGGAAGTTCATCAAATGGATGTGAAAATAGCTTTCTTAAATGGCGAATTAGATGAGGAAATCTATATGGACCAACCCGAAGGGTTTGTGGTTCTGGGCCAAGAAAAGAAAGTGTGTAAGTTAGTTAAATCGCTTTATGGTTTGAAACAAGAGCCTAAGCAATGGCACGAGAAGTTTGACCATTTAATGTTAACCAATGAGTTTAAAATAAACGAAAGTGACAAATGTGTCTACATTAAGGAAACGGTAGGCGGATATGTCATTCTTTGTTTATATGTGGATGATATACTCATCGTTGATAGTAATGATCGAATGATCAAGTCTACCAAGAACATGTTAAATGCAAGATTTGACATGAAGGATATGGGTTTGGCTGATTTAATCCTCGGGATTAAGATCATTAAGAAACCTGATTGTTTTGTGTTGAGCCAATCTCATTATGTTGATAAAATCCTTGCAAAGTTTAACAAGGATGATAATCAATTGGCCAATACACCATTTGATACAAATGTTTAACTAACCAAGAACCACGGAGAGTGTATTTCTCAAGTAGAATATGCTCGGGTTATTGGTAGCTTGATGTATCTTATGAGTTACGTTGTACAAGGCCAGATATTGCCTTTGCGGTTAGTAAACTGAGCAAGTATACTAGCAATCCCGGTGAGGTTCACTGGAAGGCAATAGTAAGAGTTATGAGATACTTAAGGTATACTCGTGATCTCGGACTGCACTATGCCAGATATCCTGTTGTACCTGAAGGGTATAGAGATGCTAATTGGATATCTGACATAAAGGATTCTAAATCCACGAGTGGTTATGTGTTTACACTAGCGGTGCAGCCATTGCATGGAAATCTTCCAAGCAAATAGTAATAGCTAGGTCCACAATGGAATCAGAAATGATTGCCTTGGACAAGTGTTGTGAAGAGGCTGAATGGTTATGCAATTTTCTAGAAGATATTCCTAGTTGGGAAAGACCTGTACCTCTAATCTGTGTGCATTGTGATAGTGAAGCAACAATTGAGAGAGTATAGAGTCATATGTATAATGGTAAGTCTAGACACATGCGTCGTAGACATAACACCATTAAACAACTCCTCGCAACTGGTGTTGTCTCGATTGACTACGTGAGGTCAATAGACAATATAGCGAATCCGCTAACCAAAGGGTTGAGCAAAGAAGTTGTCGAGAAGTTGGCACGAGGAATGGGTCTAAAGCCATTGGACTAAAAATTCCATAGTGGATACCCAACCTAGCTGGCACCTAGGTTCAATGGGACAACTAAATTATGGAATAAGCGCGTCACTATGGGGGTCCCCGGACTCCCTACCACTCCTTGTTAAAACAGTGACTCCCGATCGAGGCTAGCACATTAGTGCTTTAATGATTCGATTGTCATCTGCCATATGTTGTGTATGCAATGTCGATGGACATATGTTGAATTGCGGGAAACTCGAGAAAGAATCATCTATGTGAGAGAGAAGTGTGGGTCGCTTCAAAGGAGAATTGAACTAGGCTTAATTCTTTAGAAAATCTTGCAGAACCAGGAACGGTGTCCCACGACCAAAATGGGCATAGTCATGAGAATAGAACGTGGTTGGAAGGTTCCTGTGTGAGAGATATCAATGTCTACACAAACGATAGTCGGTTGAAAGACATCGCACTTCTACCGTACAACTAGTAGAGTATATAAATATCACGAGGCAAGGTTCAAAGGGTTACACCTACCTCTGCTATGCAGGAATCGACCGTTGAACGCAGTTGTTTCCGATTTCAAAATTCCCTTGAAAATAATTTTCATTTATGTGGGGATTGTTGGAAAATAGCACTAAAAATGACATTTTAAGTGGCCATTTTGTGGTACAATTTAAAGTGGGGTCCACATCCGATTTGTGTCAGGTCAATGTGGATTCGGGTTCTTCGTAGTGAGACGAAGAGATCCATATATTTTATGCTCAAAATGGATAATTGGTGAATGAGAAATTGGTTCTCAAAGTAGACCCATTTGAGATGGAATTTGGGTGAGGAAAAAGCTTATGTAGCTTTTGTCCCACATTGGTTGGGAATGAAGATTTGCCCCACTATTTATACAAGGGTCTTTTTATGACTAAGGAACTTGTATAGCATAGATGCTCTCTCTCGCACGCAGGGGCGAGGGGGGGGGAGGGGGGTGCAAATCAAATCCCAAACTAAACCTGAAAAGGCTTGACTCGTGTCGTCACTTGCGGGCCCGAAAAATTGGCTGGCTTTGCGGGCTAAGTTATTCCATATTTTTGAATGAGTTTTCCATCTCAGAACCACATGAGATAAGAAATGATTGAATGAGTTTTCCATCTCAGAACCACATGAGATAAGAAATGATCTCTCGCCCAAGACATCAAATGGCCTGATGACCTCTCGCTTCGCAAACTGGAACGATGTCTCGCAGCGCGACTCCAGTGACCTCTCGAGCGACCTTTCACCTACTGGATCCGTTGAATTAATATGAATAATTCCAATCATTATTTCTGAGTTTATTTTTTTAAAAACTAAATGGGTTAGTAGTGGGCGTAAATGGGTTGCTAGTGGAGGGAGGTTACACTTGGGAAATTAAATGTCAGATTTAATGCTATGATCCCATCTTCCACTATATAATTCGTTGGTGAGCAGCAGATTTGAAACTTCTTTATCTCCTCAAAACTCTGCTTATCAATTCCTTCAAGCCATCTGCATTTCTTCCCATGTTCTAGTTCTCCGGGCTCCAAGTTTGTGTGCTCAAATGCAGGAGTCGTAGTACGTTTTATCCTGAGAAACCTAGGCCACAACGTTCCAGCACCCCTGGAGGCAGTAAATAAGGTTTTAAGGACAGTGGCAACATGACTCGTGCTTCTAACCAACCCAAGATCATACAGTTCGCCCCCAAGCAACTTCCAGGTTTATTTAACCTCGTGTGGTTTTATTTCCTGGTTGTAATTATCCTTCGTGGATTATTATTATTATTATTTTTTTTTTCATTCTCTTTGTGTTTTTCGAGAATTAGATTCCGATCCTACACTAAAGACCACTCTAACACTCCACAAAATAAGGCATATTTGGCACTCATCAATTACACAGATGAGTAATGGGTACGTTAAGGGGAACCTTACAAAACACATTGCACCTAAGTTTTTTTATCCGCATAAACTCTAGAAGAGTGCTAAATTATTGTTCGAAAGGTTCGCTCAAGTGACAGTCTAACAGATCTGTTCACTAACTCCTTGCCTACGTTCACCTTTGAAAAATATGTTCACAAAATTGGGATGCGTAGGGTTAGAAGATTGTTACCTTTAGGGGGAGCAACAACCTCTAGATGTTCTTGATCAATTGGTCCATAAGGCCATTATAATCATGAAGATTATGCCCTGAAGGTATTTGATTGTACTTTTTTTTTTCCCTTAGTTAAGCTTTTTCCACTGAGTTTTCTTAGTCTAAGGTTTTTAATGAGGCAACTAGTGTAACACATGACTATACATATCATGTACTCTTTTCCCAATTAACCCAAAATCATGTACTCTTTTCTTGACTAGGTTTTTCCACATGTTTTTCTAGTAAGGTTTTAACGATGCATGATTATGGAAAAATAATGTACAAAGGGGAGTGTATGTTATAATAAATTCAAATGTATGGTTATTATATATGTTATTTTTCCTAATTTTCAGGAATATATATCTTGCATGAACTCTTCTGTTAATGAATGATTAAGAATTCTCCGTTATAGTTTTCTTCATTCTCGTCTAATTTTTACATACTACGTAACAAGTTTTAACCAAATCATCAACCAGGATAAAGAAAAGCATAACAAGATTTACACCGAAGATTAATTAAAAGAAGGAATTGAACATCTTAATCTACAACATATTTATTATTATGAGAGAAAAAAAACAAGGAATTGAACATCTTAATCTACAACATATTTATTATTATGAGAGAAAAAAACAAGGAAGGAAAGTAGAGTATTTCTAAACGTTTAGGCTGTGTTTGGCAGAGCTTATTAGGAGCTTATAGCTTATTTTAAGCTACTAATAAGATATAAACTCTGTTTGATAATGTTTCTAAAATAAGTTAGTAGCTTAAAATAAGAGCTTATTTTTGAACGCTACCTAAGGTAGCGTTTCAAAATAAGCTAGTAGCTTCCTAACTTTTGTTCCATCTTTAACATTATTATTTTAAAGAAATGACATCATTTACCCTTCTTAATTAAAACCTTTTTGGCTAAACCATTTTGACTTTTTTCTCTTTAATATGTTTGGTTGTAATTTCAATTTGACATTTGTGTTTGAACCTTGATTTTTGTATGAACTAATCTTATGAATTATAAACATTTTGTTTTACTTTATATGTTTTCAAATATATGTTCTTACTTTATATTTTATTAAAATATATTGATTTCACTATTTTATATTTTAATATATAAACAAACCTATTTAAATTTAAAACTATTGAAATTGTATGAAGATGTCATTTTTAGTCTTTTTACGTTTATCAACATATCAAAAAGCTAATTTTACCAAACACTTTTAAGCATAACAGCTAGCTTAACAGCTCTTCAGATTTCAGCTTCGAACTTATAGCTTTTCAGTTTTCAGCTACTTTTCAACTTTTAGCTACCTTTTCAGCTAGGTTTGCCAAACATAGCCTTAGTTTAAATACAATGTATTTAAAGAGGTTTTTCAAAAAACAATTAGGCAACAAATAATCCGATCCAATGTTTTAATTGTATTAGTGTATAATTTTCCATATTTATTTAATATCAATCAATAAATTATTTGAATAATCACCTCTATTTAATCACATAACACAAAATTTGATTTGATACAAGTAATACTCGTAACGACCTAATTTAAAGCAATTATTTGCATAAATGTTGCGTGTAATTGTTAGATGTCATTTATGTGGTTGGGTATGATCATAAATAGTGTCACGCCCGAAAACGTGAACACTGAAACACGCTCTGACTCCCTCTTTTCAAAAGATAGATAGATTTTCCCGGCCATCTTCCATTTCAAATCCGCCGCTTCACTTCCGTTTCAAATCCATATTTATAATCGCTACTACTAGATTCCCTGCCGGCCACTCGGAAAGCTAGCCATGCGAGAGAGAATGGGGGATTATTCCGACGATTGCAGCGTCTCCGTCGTAGCGTTTACGTCTTGCCTTAGCCGCCGGAGGAGACGGAGACGTAACGGCGGCCGCAGATGCCCGGGAGCCGCCGCTTATCTGTCGCCGAGTTGGTTTTTTGCGCGGTGGCGGAAGAGTAAAGATGAGAAGAAGGCTCCGGCCAAGGTATTGAATGGAAAGTCACCGTTGCCGTTACAGTTGGTGGATTCAGGTAATCCTTCATTATTCCTTGCTAGTAGTGTGTTTGGTTTATCTTTTTAGATTTGGGATTGGATAAAATGGAGCTTTTTGATCGAAATGGAATTTATTATTATTATTTTGATGGATAAAAAAGAGTGAATTTTTATTTTATTCAAGTAACGCCACAATTGTTTTAAAGTTGTAACTTCAAATGATTTACACACTAATACAATCATTGATAACTAAAAAAATTAAGAAAATGAATTATGTTCTTAGCCAGAAATCTCGCTTGATAGAAGTGAATCATGAAAAAAGAAATAGTGAACCCTCATTGAATATCAATGGGCCGGGCAACGCGAAGTATACTATCTGCCTCTATCTCAAAACAGAAACTTCACCTCAGTCCCCCTCATCTCTCTAATTTCATCCGGGGATAGGAAATCTTTTTCATCTTTGTCCATTTGTGAAATTTTGATGTTGGAGATCTTTTTCATCTCTGTCCTTTCGTGGAATTTTGATGTTGGAGATCTTTTTCATCTCTGTCCTTTCGTGGAATTTTGGTGTTGGAGATCTTTTTCATCTCTGTCTTTTCGTGAAATTTTGATGTTGGAGATTCTGTCTCCAGTTAAACTTTAATCAACTTAGTATTTAAAAAATAATAATAATCAAAACTAGTATAGTTCAAAATATTTAAGTAACAAATTTTAAATATTAAATTTGTAATCTTACAATAGTTAAATCTTCATCAATTCTCAATATCAATAAAAAATCGAAATTTCAAATATAATATTCAAATAATTTTCATGCAAAGAAAAATATAAATACCAATTACAAAATATAACACATCTAATAACTAAATACAATACAACCTATTTGCTAATAATAATAATCATATTATTATTATTAACATTTTCTATCCCGCCCATATTCCTCAAATTTTATCCTCATCCTCACCCTTATAGGGGCGAGGATCCGAGATCTCGGTTAGGATGAGAAAAATTGTCATCCCTATTCATTAATCAATAAGGATGTTGCACACCAAACATGATTTTATCACCTTATTGGCATTACTAAAAAAAAAGGAGAAAGTTAAATGGACAAAATTTTCATAATCGATCTAATGTGACTAGATAATCTTTTTTTTTTTTTTTTTTTTTTTTTTTTTTTTTTTTTTTTTTTTTTTTTTTTCTGATGAGTTACAAGAGGAACCCACAACCACTATCCAAGTGTGTGCACACTCTCGTTGTGAGTTAAACTTGTATCTTTATGGTGAAGTTAATAGTCTAATCAATTTCGATGGGTTACGAATTACCCAACAAGATAATTTTTTATTCATTGGTTACTATAAATTAGTTGATCCACTTTCAAGCATATATATAATATATAAATAAATGTGCATTTAAAAAAAATTATAAATGCGCAGTCTACTATCAATTTAGCCTTTTAATTGAGATTGAGCACATACTTCAATTTAGCATTAGGCTTAGGCTTTTAGTTGAGAATTCAATACAAATTATATATGATCACGTGTGATGGTAAATTATGATTTTTGTGAAAGATTTTATATATGATTCTCTACTTTGCTTGATCTTTATTACAACTACACCAACTTGCTCTTAAATTCCAACAACATCATCTGCTCATAAGGTTTAATTAATTTGGTGTGTTGACGCAGGCGGTCAAAAGGAGGCCTCATTCAACCTAGGCATCGGATTAGGTCTAATGTATGCCATTGCAGGTTGCAGAAATGAACTCAACAAGATTGTAGACTTACGTTTGCAATTCGAAACCTTAATTCAAACTTACAAAGCACAAAATCAGCAGCTCTCAACTCCATCCGATGTTTCAACCCTCAACAACCTGTCAAGTTTCTTCAACTCCGACCGCCACGAAAATTTTAAGGACAACGGCGATTGTTGTGGTCGACACATGAAATGCAATAAGAAGATGAGTAGAAGGAGAAATGTGGGAAGTTCAGAGATGATGGATGAGCTTGAAGCTGAACTTGTAGCAGAGTTGGGTAGGTTGCAGCTTGATTTGGATTCTGATGTTACGTCCCAGCACTCAACACAACATGAGGTATATATGTGCTTTGCCATTTATTAGCAATGTCTCAATGGACCACGCTTAATATTAGGAAAAACATTGCAAGTTAAAAATGGTTGTTGTGGTTGAGTGAATTTAAGTTAAAATGGTTAAATAAGCTCTTAAACTTTATATGATAGAGCAATTAGATCTTTGAACTTTTAAAATGTGTGTAATTAAACTTTTCAACTTATTAAAATCGGACAAATAAGTAGTTCAATAATTTACCAGTAAGCAATAGGTTACTGGTAAATTATTTTGTCAATCATCAGCTTCTTTTGATCGAGGAATCGCGCCTTCACCATTATGGTTGCCATCTCCTGGAGAATTAAGGCGATCAACCAGAATTAGTCAACGGAGCAGATGTGACCGCTGACCATAAGAGAGTCGTAGGAGTTTGCTGGAAGGGTAGTGACAGGCTATGACAGGTCCATAGCCGGTTGGTGGGCTTTGATGCACAAACATAACATGTGATGGGCTTAATTGCACATTTAAATGTTCAAGGCTAATTGAATTTTTATTTAAAGTTTAAGGGCCTATTTGAGTTTTTTCTCTGGATTTAATATTAAATACTCTTTCCATCCCATTTTGTTTGTTTAGTTCGATTAACGAGGCTTGACTGACAGTTGTTATGTCATGGACCTGAGTCCACCTTGTAAAGCGGACTCGGGTCTATGTTCACAATTTCATAACTCTATGTTCATAATTACATAACGTACCCCATTTCACAATTCCATAACTCCATGTTCATAGTTTTATAACTTCATGTTCACAATTTCGTAACTCTACGTTTACAATTTTATAATTCTATGTTCACAATTTCATTAATCTATGTTCAATAGTATCAAAACTCTATGTTTAACAGTATAACACAATTTTTGAATCTATATAACAAAATTGTGAATATAGAGTTCAAAAGTTGTGAATACTGAGTAATGTAATTTTGTATATTGAGATTTAAAATTGTGAACATAAAGTTTTAAATTTATGAACATAGACTCGGTTCCACTTTGCAAGGTGGACCCGGGTCCATTAATTCATTTTTTATAATATTAAGTATAGTATTAGTATATAAAATTTATATATTTAGAAAAATTACATTAAAAGTACTATTAAAAACAAAAAATTAAAATTAAAAATTACTAAAAAAAAAAATAAGTAAGGAAGAAAGATTTGGTTTGACCAACGAATAGTAAACCCGATTTGTTAATAAATTTACCAAGTTCATAAATTTACAAGTTCGACTCACAGTAAGGAAGTGCAGATCCTAGTAGTAGTGGTGCAATATAATATTCCCGTGGATTGTTGTGCATTTTTGGAAGATTGAATTTGCAATTTACTTCAACTATTTGGCAGGTTATTATTGTTGAGGAAAGCGAAGGAAGGCAGAATGGAAGGTTTGGAGGAGTGGAAGATGTTGAAATTGAGACAACCTACGAAGAGTATTATGAGAAGGCAGTTTCTCCATACGAACTAGAAATAAGGTTGCATGAGGTGTTGGAGGAGAGACAACAAGAAAGGATTGAAGAGCTGGAATCAGCTTTAGAATCCGCCATGGAAAAGCTTGAGCAGAAAGACGAAGAGCTTTTGTGGTGGAAAGACACCGCCAAACTCATTTCCCAACACGTTCCCAATGTACCTGGCTTCTTGAGGCGTAGCTCTACAACAAAGTAGGCTTTTTATTCTGAATTGAACTTACATCATATGTGATATGATGGTACACACAATTTTTTTTTTTTTTGGTTAATATGATTTTTGGTGTTACATTGGATAATTATATATTTGTTTTGAGTACTACTGACTTTATCTGTTCATAGCTATAGACCACAAGGTCTTTGGCATTGGATAATTATATTAAATTTGATTAATTCAAAATTAACTCTAGCTCTCTACGTAAAAAACAACATGCCTTAATTCAGAGTTTAGTACTATCATTATTATTATTATTTGTTAATTATAGTGATACTTTCAATTTTGGTCATTGATTTTAATTTGTTTCATTTTTAGTTAGTGGCTTTAAAATTATTTAATGAATTAATGACCGTTTTGGCCCTTTGACCATGCCGTAATTACCAAATTGGTAATCGACTATCAATTTTGATCAATTAAATTCTCAACTATTGATTTCGTAATCAATTTGGTCATCTATCAAATTGATTGAGGATCAATTTGGTAATTACGGAGGACCAAATCGGTTAAGAAATCAATAATTGAGGATTTAATTGGTCAAAATTAATAGTCGATGACCAATTTGATAATTACAGGCTTAAAGCATAGTTGAGGGACCAAAATGGTCATTAATTCTTATTTAATTTAATTTGAATCCAAAATATCTTTAAAATTTTTACAAAATGCGAATATTTTTGGTAATTTGATTTAAAGTGGAATATTTTTTGTTTGTTTGTTTGTTTGTTTTTTTTGAGTGATGAGTAAAACTTGTAATCACTATTTAAGTGTGTGCATTGATCAAATCCCGTTTTCTCCCGTTTTCTCTCCCTTTGAATAAAATAATAGTAGGTAGGTATTGGGGTTTGTGTTGGTAGTCTTGAACTCCCAACCATACTTTGACTTTACCCATTTTTTATTTTCTCTATTATTGTGTTTTCCTCTCGTTACTTTCATGACCTTTTCATTTTCATTAGCATAAATCGTTTAGTTTGGTTTCGACAAGTGTTGATCTTATCCTGGGCGAGCAAAAAAGAATGATGACGAAGACCTAGATCTTTGATGAAGCTTTAAGCTTCCTGAAGGAACATAGCTTCATAGTTATGAAACAGTCTGCGATTCAAGTTTTCTATATCATAGTTAGA
>CM008340.1:6394284-6404432 GCA_002525835.2 Ipomoea batatas
TGATTGGATGTTTGGCCGGAAATCCAGCGGGGCGGTGTTCATGTTTAGGACCAGGAGTGGATTGGATAGCAGGCTGTGGTTAGCGGAGAAGAATTTGGAGCAGAAAGAACAGGAGAGCTTGGGGTTTTCTTTCTTGATCTGTGCCTGCAAGAACCCTAGCTAGCTGCAATTTTCTGGTTTAGTTTTCATATACTTTTTGTTTAATATTTTTTTTTTCTGTTCTCCAAGAAATGTAGAATGGTTAGTTGTGGAGATTAGTGTTTGCAGATGAACCATGTTTAATGTATTAATTCCATCATATCCTTCCCTTCTTCTCTCAGCCCATACATTTTGCATTGTTCCAACTTTGTTCGTCCTGTTTGGTAGATGGTTGTTTGGTCCTGTTTGATAGCAGTGAGCTGATTGGGTCAGAGGATATAACTAGTTGATAACGTTAGTTTATTGTAGAAAAGTGTTTAGTAAATTACATGTTAGATAATATGATAAACTGTTTGGTATAATTTTTTCTCAAAAAGCTAATTGAAAAAGTTGTTTGTTAACATTTATATTGATTTTTTAACCAAGTTGAACGGTTAATAGTGGTCAAATAAGTCAAAATTGACTGATAAGCTAACTATTTTACCAAACATGGCATTTATGTAATTCCACATATCGGGTCGATCTCAGTTCGAATTTCACTATCAAGTGGGATGTATATATAGTTGAATGTAGTTTAAAACATATGAACGATTTATGAGATCAGAGTGTCTACCAATTTGATGATTGCATATGAACAATTTATGGATATGTTTAATAATTAATTAGCTGATAATAATATTGATAGATCAGAGATAGTATTAACAGCTGGTTTGACCAGCAAATAGTGGTACTATATGTTTTTGTAGCCAATAGTATTGGGCTAGTTGAATGTAGAGGCTGCTGGCCTGCTGCATTGTAATGAGCACTATTATATAATGGTGAAATACTTAGTCTAAGATTCTTTTTGTACTCTGATCCAAAGAATATTCTATTCTATACCCAAATTAATCCTCAAAGTTAATGACTCTCGTGGCTGATTGTAAGAATTGAAGCTGAATGATTTTTGTTGTCCACAAAGAAAAAACTCCATTATTCTTAGAATTTTCACACATAAACCTGGCAAGATAGTAAATGAGTAAATTATGGTGACTTAGCGACTTATTAGGTAATAAAAACATCAGGGTTAAGTGCTCATAAAGAAGAGTTCATCACATTTGTTAAGATTTTCACACTAGGATTATCAAAGTTCAATCATGTATTCTCATCCACAAGAAGCTAATTTTCTTTAGTGGCATAATGAATATAATGTGACTCATTAGGTGAGAAAATTAATGTAGATCAGAGTTCCCGATTACAAAATACCCATCACATTTGGTGAAACTTTCATATAGATGCCCTGTTTGATCATGTATTCTTGTCTACAAGAAGCTAATTAATTTCCCTAAGTGGTATAATGAATGTTTTTCATACCTGGAGCCAATTGAAGAAAACAGGGGCCTTTTACTTCCGTTCTCTGTTTTCAATTTTCTGTTTCCTGTTCTCTGTTTTCGAAAACTAGATGTCCTATAATTTCCTTGCCAACATAGGGTAAGACATCTATTTTAATCAGTGACGTATCCAGGATTTTTTTTTAGGGGGGGCGAAGAACCAAATGTAGACTAAATTAAAAGTGTTTAAACACAATATTCAAATACAAATATCAAATATGAATAAATTGTTAAATTACAAAATACATTATAAATATTGTTGAATATAGGCGAAAAATAAAACGCATCAAAATTTTATAAAAATATTCATAACACTATGACTATGTTTGGCAAACCTAGCTGAAAATGTAGTTGAAAGCTGAAAAGTAGCTTAAAACTGAAAAGCTATAAGTTCCAAGCTGAAATCTAAAGAGTTGTTAAGCTAGTTGTTATGCTTAAAAGTGTTTGGTAAAATTAACTTTTTGATAAGCTGATAAATGTAAATAATTAATTTGATAAAATAATTCAAATAGGAAACACATTATAAATTATACATTTTATTATATATATATATATATACACAATTAAAAGGCTAAGGACGGTGCTGAAAACAAGCTACGGACGATGCAGCACTTAGGATTCGAACTCTTGTCATTTAACATGCAAAACCGCACACTTACCATCTCTGCAAGCTTATCATCTGTTAATTTTATCTGTTTTTATATATTTATATATAAACATGTACTATATATACATATATACATACAAAGGCTATATAGGGGGTGGGGGTGGGGTGAGTGGGGGCAGCTGCCCCCACTGCCCCCAGGGTGGCTCCGTCTCTGATTTTAATGGTTGATCCTCGCCAACATAGGACAACCATTAATTTCCTATAATTTCCTCGCCAACATGGGCCTAGTATAAGTACACACACAATGTAATAAATTATTCCGTATAAATTAATTTTTTATCAAGTAATTTTTATTTTAGTAGTATGTAAATTGTGCAAACTTATATAAAAAACAAATATTTTATCATAGTTTGTATTTAATTTTGTGTATTCTAAAATATGTTATGAAATTGATGAGAGATGGAATGATTTAATATATTGTTTCATATTATCTATTTGTTTTAATCTTATCCATTCAGTAAGTATTTAAATAGAGAGTAGAAAATACTTTACTTTTATACTATTAAATAACAATGTGTTCTTAGCCAGTTATTATATTAAATAACAATGTGTCCTTAGTGTACGTATTATATGCGGATTCTTGTAAACGGTTAATACAATACTCCGTAATATTAACGGATTCATGGGTTGACATGTTAATACACGAAACACATAATGTCAATCTGACTCGTACTTGTGCCTATAATTTCAGGTTCGGTTATGGGTAGTAGTAAATTAAAATGAGAGAAAAAAAATATAATTTTTGTTCAATTCAAATTCTAACATTATTTTTTTATTAACAAAAATAACAGTATGTTTAAAAAAATTATAATAATAAATACAGTGTCTCTTGGATATATTCTATGTAGACAATATTGTCATGGAGATAGACATAGAGGTGAGTCATAAAATTGTTTGTGGTAAACAAATCAAATAAAGAGAGCAAAACTCAGTCAAATGTGTCCAAACATAAAAATAGGTTCCGTGAAAGGGAGGCCAAGAATTGTGGACAAAATGGATGGTAAAAATGGGTGAGGTCATTGATGCAAATCTCCATGGCTTTCCTATATAAAAACTCTTACCAATTCATTCACTTTTCAGATCACTCTATTCCTGTTCTTTTCTCTCATTCTTCACTTTATCTTTTCAACAACACCATCACAATGTCGTGCTACAAAGGAAAATATGCTGGTAAATTTAACCTATAGTTATATCTAAGTTTATTTATACATTAATGTAACCTAAATAGAAGTTTTGGAATGAATTTTTTGATCTTTTTGGTGTCATGGTTAATATATTGATGGTGATGGATTTTGTGCAGATGAGCTCATTGCTAATGCTACGTACATCGGCACACCGGGAAAGGGAATTCTTGCCGCCGATGAGTCCACCGGCACGATCGGGAAGCGTTTGCAGAGCATCAACACGGAGAATAATGAAGCCAACAGGAGGACTCTCCGGGAGCTGCTCTTCACCACTCCCGGTGCTCTTCAGTACCTCAGCGGCGTCATCATGTTCGAGGAAACCTTGTACCAGTCCACCTCTTCCGGTATGTGTTCGCCGGGTTTAACACTATATCTTATAAAATGTGACATGATTGCTATAATTTTTAGTAAGTGATAAGTGCTTGATTCTAACATTAATGTTAAATTTTCAGGAAAGAAATTTGTTGATCTCCTGAAGGAAGGCAAGGTGCTTCCTGGAATCAAGGTTGACAGCGGCACCGTGGAGCTCCCCGGAACCAATGGCGAGACGACGACCCAGGGCCTCGACGGGCTAGCCCAACGGTGCCAGAAGTACTACGAGGCCGGAGCACGGTTCGCGAAATGGCGAGCGGTGCTGAAGATCGGCACCACCGAGCCAACTCAGCTCGCCATCAACGAGAACGCCAACGGCCTTGCACGCTACGCCATAATCTGCCAGCAAAACGGCCTGGTCCCGATCGTCGAGCCGGAGATCCTCGTCGACGGGCCCCACGACATCGACAGATGCGCCGACGTCTCCGAGCGCGTCCTCGCCGCCTGCTACAAGGCCCTCAATGACCACCACGTCCTCCTCGAAGGCACCCTCTTGAAGCCCAACATGGTAATTAAGTGATTATATAAGGTTTAGGAGATATACTGATATACAATAATTACAATGATGACCAGTGATTATATAAGGTCCATGACTAGAGGTTAGTACGATCAGATGCTTATTATTGCATATTATGATTCTATATGATATAATTATTCTAACAGGTGACGCCGGGGTCC
Organism: Ipomoea batatas; assembly: GCA_002525835.2. Taxonomy (NCBI): domain Eukaryota; kingdom Viridiplantae; phylum Streptophyta; class Magnoliopsida; order Solanales; family Convolvulaceae; genus Ipomoea; species Ipomoea batatas. The sequence continues at coordinate 6,398,691 of CM008340.1, forward strand.
GATTGCAAGACGAGGGCTAAGCCGGAGGTGATTGCCGAGTACACGGTGCGGGCGTTGCAGCGCACCATGCCGGCGGCCGTCCCGGCCGTGGTTTTCCTGTCGGGCGGGCAGAGCGAGGAGGAGGCGACGGTGAACCTGAACGCCATGAACAAGCTGAAGACTAAGAAGCCATGGAGCCTTACGTTCTCCTATGGCCGCGCTCTGCAACAGAGCACGCTCAAGGCTTGGGGCGGGAAGCAGGAGAACTACAAGGCGGCGCAGGATGTTTTCCTCGCCAGATGCAAAGCTAACTCCGAGGCCACCCTCGGAACTTATGCTGGCTCCGCTAACCTCGCCGAGGGCGCTTCCGAGAGCCTCCATGAGAAGGATTACAAGTACTAAGACTAAGCTAAATATGGCTTGGCATCTTGGTTTGGAGGACATGTGTGTGTTTTTTTTGTTTTAATTTTTTATTTTTTTCTTTATAGCATTTGGTATCTCAGTATATGAGACTAGGACTGCAAACGAGCCTAGCTGAGCTCAAGACTGAGACTAATTCCGAATAAGCATGAGAGTGTTTATTACTATTTAGGATTTTTTTTTATAAAATTTCTACCCAACACACCCCATCCAACCCCACCCCCACACATCTTGTTAGTTTTCAATAAATCTTGAATAACATTGAAATTTTGTTTGGAATTCAATGGCTTTTTAATGAGATTATGAATTTAAGTTGATTTGGATTTTGGTTATATTCAGTACTTGTTTTTGGTATTTTAGAATATGTGTATTGGTTTCATTACTTGTGAACCCCATTGGAGAACAAGAGAATTCCTAAGTAAAAATAGAATAATAGCAAGAAAATGTGTTAATTCCTATTGTATGAAGAGTTTCAAACTTTTTGCTAGTCATTTTATAAGGTATTTAACTATTTATACTTAAATTGAGAAAGTAAACCTCAAATCAATAAATAAGCATGTCCTGAAATCACTTATTAAAATGGGCTGAGGCTGACCACTTAAGTTGAGTATGAAAAATGTAGTTTTTATTTCTGATTTACACAGCACTATAATCCTTGGAATAATGATCGAAACACCATATCACGTGCACCCGTATCTAACCCATCAGAATAAAAGATTAAAAGTTTATCTTATGTCATTTAATCATTTACAGAAGACATGCACCAACTATAGCAGTTGGGTTGGGGAAAATTGGCCCAAGTTCAGATGCAGTTCTTGGCCCAATGTGGAAGATGAGCTCAAGACCACCAAGCCCAACTCACAATTCAATTTTAAAAATATACTTCTTTTTCGTTCTATTTTATGTAGGCGAGGTTTAACTGAAGTTATTTATAATTTAATTTTTCATAATATTAATTATTAAGTTTAGAATTAGTTTGTAAAATTTACATATTTAAGAATTATATTAAAAGTACTATTAACTAAAAAAATAAAATTTAAAAATTTTAAAAAAATACTAATATAAATAAGTAAAGAATAAAGAATTGATTTATATCCACGAAAAACTTTATATTTTAAAGAAAATTTTATAAAAGACGAGAGAGAAAAAGGGGAGTAGAAGTAGAGAAAGGGTGTGGGTGAAGTAGCTTTAAGGAAAACATTTGGGCAGGTTTCCAAATTGGGATAAAGAGATGAAAAGAGAGAGATCTTAAAGGGGTTTTGTATGACAAAATATATGATGCATTTGCATGGGTTATGGGTATCCCTCTCTCTCAGTCAGTAGTCAAATCATATATATTGGCATCACCCTTAAAAAAGCTGATTACCCATCAAATATTTTCGGATTCCCACCCACTTGGATTTTTTTTTAAGGACTAAATGTATTTTTCTCAATTGAGAAAATAATTTATATATGTAACATCATTTATAATGTCCTTAAATAATATGGAGTATCAATAAAATTTGCGTGAGTATATTTGCGTAACCTTTCAAGTGGAAGGACCACAGCTATGCCGCTTGACCACAAGATATTTGGCTTAGCCAACTTAAGTTAAGAGTTAAGATGCTTGCAAAAAAAAAATAAAAAATTAAGAGTTAAAGATCTATTATATAGGTGGCTCTTACAATTTTTTTTACTCTTTACCTATGTGTGTGTAGGTTAGCTGAGAATGACTCATTTGTCTGTGAGAGTTTTAAGGTAGCATTGGGAGTTACAACACTGTAGAACACTATACGTTTTTCATCAAACTGGAGTTTTAGAGGGATAAAGCTGCGAAATTTATGTCTACCTTTTACCACTCTTGTATTTTCCTTTATTTTTTGGCAGAATTATTATTAATTTTTATATTTGTATTATGCCCATGAGCATTAATTTAATGTACTTATTAAATTAATATTAATAAAATTAAATAATAAACATAAATAAAGACTGAGAGCTGACGACACAACAGTAGTACTGTAGTATGTTTAATATAATTCAGAATGCTGTTTCCTATTCTGTATTACCATAAATACCATGATGTTTTTTTGAAATTCTTTTTTTTCCCCTAAATAAATTTTAAAATTAATTTTTCTGTCTATTTTCCCTTCAGAGAATCTGAGTTAAAAGTATGAACTGTACTTTACAACATTAAAATGGCCATACGGTTCAAAGTTCAAACAAGAACCACTTACAACATTGAGGAAAGAGACCGTACAGTTTTTAAAAATTTTGTTATGGATTTTACTGTACTTAATTGCCAAAATTTAATCTTTTTTTACCATGGTACTATCCTAGGAAAAAAGTAAATAGTGGGATATTAACCATTTTCTTGGTCCACTAAACCGAGATTTGAAAATGTATCACTATATGTCTATATCAGCTGGTTCACTTATCACATCAAACATTACCTTAATAACATCTTAGGCTCACTCATTTTTGTATTAACTATACTCATTTTCTATTGCAAATAATGTTTTATTAGGTCCACCCGTCATATTAAATATAATATATATAGTATCTGTCAGCCACTCATTAGTTGAAGATAAGATGCGAATATGAGTTGTACCCACTCAATTAGTTGAAGATCAGATGCGAATATGGAAAGCACTAACTTTAATTGTATTTGTCCTCAATTATTTCCATTTTTTTTTAATAAAATATTTGAATTGAATGATATATATATTAGTTTCTTTGTGTTGATGGCAAGTTTGAAGATGTTGTTTAATGATGTCTATATACATACAAGGTTGAAAGTTGAGGTTGTTCCAGTCAACATTCACAATCTCCAATGTTAATTCTATCGAGCACTAAGGAAGAGCCCACGCAAAGGGTAGTTTCTAACTTCTAACTTAGTTAATTAAACCACAAATTACCAAAAGAAATTATCATGGTACTCCACATTGAGGTCAAAAGGAATTATGAACTATCCTATACTTACATTTGAAATTAGTACAATGTCATTATTAGGGGCATGTGATACTCTATATACACGGAGAGACGTTTTGTTTAAGTGGCAGACAGATATGAAAAATATAGTGTCCCACTAAGGTAAAGTGATTTGTTATGATATTCGTGTATCTGAAAAGTTTGAAAAGATTGGAATTTTTTCTTTTGCTAGGTAATGAAATGATGATTGCTACATTCGAGAATATATGACTAAAACATATCAAAAAGAATTTTTATTTCATTTTTATCTAAGAATAAATAAGTTTTGGAGGATGAAGGTCTACTATTGAGAATCCAAAAGCTATAGTTAGTAACGAAAACACACAATATCATTCGTTTTTCTTGTACTTGCGTAACAGACACCGCCATGTTTCAGATGCTGAGCTCAACTCTTCGAGCTGCAGCCTAGAATCTACTACCCTTGGCTTAAGATTAACAATGGGAATCAGAAATCTATATTAGGGGAATCAATATAGATGAAGTGAAGAACAAATAAAAACAATTTATTAAAGTTGAGAAGTAGTCCAGCCTAGAAGATGTTGCATTCATGTTAGGAGCAACCTTAGCTTAATAAAACACAAATCCCATAATGTTTTTTTGTCTGCCTATGAAGAAAAAGCCAGCACTTATAGCTAAACCGATGCAACTTACCTTCCTTTCTAGCCATCACAGTCAGCCATCTCCTGACCTCTTCTGATCATCATCAGCTACTTTTACAATACCCTCTCAAGCCTGATGAATAATCAATCCTGAGAAATATTTTACAAACTGTGCAAACTTAGCCTTAGCCTTATCCTTAGCTTTATCATTATTGTTGTCTGGTAATAATAATAACAATAAAACTTTATTTTTCATCATCTCCACCTCCCTTGCTGAGTTTCAACCCATAATTCTCCCATAAATTTTCTGCATTGTCCCCCATCAGAAGCCTAAAACAGCTGTCATTGATGGCCGGGTTGATGGGTTGATGATTTTCTGGGCAGTATGAGCCTCCATTGTTGTTGTTCTGGAAAGAGTAGCAGATTCCTAGGTTGTTGTTGTTGTTTTTGTCGTCGTCGTCTTTTCTTTTCTTGTTGCATTCATTGCCGGTTACTTTATGTAAAGCCTCCATTAAAGCAGAATCTCGAGCTTCGATCCAGGCTCTCTCATTTGCCCAGAATTTCTGCTCCCTTTCCATTCTAGAAGCTTCCTGTTTTCGCCATTCTTCTTCCCTTAACATCCTCTCTTCTTCTTTGTGCTCAATCGTCTTCATTATTTTATCCAACCACGCTTCTTGCTTCTCCATTAGTTTCCTCATTTGCCCATCAATGAAATCCTTAATCTTCGCCTTCCACCGCCCTTTCCCCTTCCTCTTCTTGCTCGCCATCGCGCCGTGATCGCTGTCGGGGTCGTCCGAGGATGTCGTGTCGTAGTCCGAGGAATTCGACAGGCTGAGGCTGTCGGATACCTTTGAATCGTGAAGAAAGGCGGCCGCGGCGGGGTCTTGGGCGGTGTTATTGGCCGCCACGGCGGCGTTGGTGTAAGGAAAATTGGATTGGGCGTGGTGGGTTTCCGACACGGAACCGGAATTGCTGGGCTCGCCGTAGAGAGCCTCGAGCTGTCGGAAAAATCTATAATGTTTCCCGTCTTGTCTCCCCGCTTTCCCCTCCTTGGTCTTCTTGTAATACTTGTACAAATTCTCGAACTTCTCCCTGCACTTCTTCCCGCTCCGCTGATACCCGTGTTCCTCGCACATAATCCTAGGAAAAAACACACCAAAAACATCAACTCATGCACCATTAATGCTCACACAACAACCCTAATTCACTTCATACGATATTGGAGGAGGAGTTTTGCGTATCCCACACCCTAATGGATTATATAGAACTGAGATAAATCATATTTATTCAGTGGACCGTTAAGTAGAAGGACCAGCACCTAATGTCCATTCAGAACGCCCACATACACCCTAACTGACTGAATGAACTATATAGAGCTGAGATAAATCATAGTTATTCAGCAGGCAGCTAAGTAGAAGGACCAGTACCAAATGCCCACCAGGAATGCCCACATGCACCCTAAGAGACTGAATGAATTATATAGAGTGAGATAAATCACAGCTTTTTAGTGGACCGCCGTTAAGTAGAAGGACCAGCACTTAATACCCACCAAGAACGCCCACATACACCCTAACTGACTGAATGAATTATACAGAGTTGAGATAAATCACAGCTATTCAGTGGACCGTTAAGTAGAAGGACCAGCACCTAATGCCCACCGGGAACACTAAAACTCCTAGGATGAGTTTTGCTAATCATAGGAAATCTCATGTTCTTTCATTGTCACGCCACCCGGTTGGGGAATAGTGCGCGACGACTTATATTTCTGGGACTGAGA
>CM008340.1:6462852-6472916 GCA_002525835.2 Ipomoea batatas
AACAAACTTCATGCGTCCTCAAGGTTGAGAGGTAGATCAGTCAAATATCCCGAGCATGGGTAGATCAGTCATGTTAACCTTTTCTACAAATGTGTGTACACCTCTAAGTCTTCTTTCATATAATTGAGCTGGTCTCAAACTAATACTACTCTATAACCAAAATGACATCAATATATAAAAGTGTGAGTGACGCAATTAATGAAAATACAAAGAATAGTTAGATTGGAATTCGAATGTGATATCATAATTTTGTAATTTTAAAATAATGTAAATTATATTATATAGAATATATATAACCAAAAAATAATAATTATGATATTGAAGTAGTGGAGTAATTGGCACAATTATTTGAGGAAGTTTCAAACGAAAATTAAATGCTTAATGGACCATTATTGCAAATCTTAAACGAGTTCTATTATATTATAGGCTTATATAAAAGTCAAACATTGTTCATTTGTTCCGGTCCCAATGTCGTTTTAGAACTGCAAGTGTTATTAAGTGCCACAGTTTAGGCAAATTAAATCCTATCACTTACTAATAAATATAGAAAGCTCATTATACCTACAAACTTGAATTGAATGTTGGCATTGTTTTAATCTCATGTTCTTATTCTTTGTAATTATTATTCGCGTTGATTTTACTCACTTCAATTTTATTAATTTAGTGTCGTTCAACATAATTATATATGTATAAGATATTGAACGTTAAATATATAAAACATAAATTACAATTTATCTATCAGTTTAAACCAAACACATCTCAAGAAAATCTGTCATTACCCAAGAGTGTGTATGAAGTAAACTTTATTATTATGTAAGATTAGCATGGATATTTACAAAATTTGCCCTTTTAATTCTAATTATTATAAAATATATGTTTTATGTTAACTTATTATATGTATCATATTTAATTGTTTTTGTAATTCTATATTTTATTTTAGAAAAAATTGTAATTTATACCCCTCATAAATATGCTAATTATCAATGTCACTCATGAATTATTAGTTTTGTGTGTGTCTATATATATATATATATATATATATATATATATATATATATATAAGTTCACTATTTTCCGAATGAAATGCAATCCTTAAAGTCATTAGTTCACGGACTATTGGCTAGGAACATAGTGATGACACCCGTGCATCGGACTGGTCACAACTCTCAATCCTAGCTAGTTAGGCAAAAAAGTCTTTTTCTTAGGTGTTTTTCTTTTTTTGAAAGTCATGCTTATTGTTTTATTTAAAATATCTAAGTTTAATTCTCTACTTAATAAAAATAGAACTCCTTCCACTTTGATAGAGTATGCCCAATATAAGTTCAGAATAAATTAGGCATGGAGTTGTTAGCCAATTGAGCTCGGCCATTAGATTGGTTGAACTGTCTTTTATTAAAAGTTAGCTAACAACGAGTAGGAGTTGAATATGGGACTATTATTACATACCGTTTCATTTTGTAATTACACATCTCCATACTCAAATCCTAACTATTTAATACTGAAAGGGTGTGCTCCTAAACGTCATTGGCTAGCTAGATGTTTGTAAAGCCAAATCGAGCATCTTGTCGTTTTTACATTTGAAATATGGTGTTGGCTGCTACATAAATATTAAAAAATATATATATATACATTCCACTATCAATTATAACTTGTAATAATGTAATAATAAGGCAATAAGCGTTTGATAATGACAATTGGCATCATACAAGATTCAAACAAAGCAAACATCATGTGAGCTTAGTTTACTTATGAGTGTGCTCATAGACATTTCATTATCTTATATATATCTTCCACATATTCTTGTCCACTCGATCACTCCAATCTACCCAACTATTTAAATTAGAATTTGTCAATGCCTTGTAATGTTGTATCATTTATAGTCCTAACTTGTGATAGAAATTTTTACCTAATTATAATATCTATACGCAACGTAACATCATTGGGTATAGTAACCCCACTCAATTAGTCCTTATTAGTAGAATGTTATGCTGACAATGACACAATTGAGACGACTCACAAAGAATGATAAAACAAAAATTTTATGTTTCGAGTTGTTTAGTATCATCTTAATATGTAAAATCAAGTCCTCATATATAACCACATTGTGCAAACAATACTCAATGTAGTGGGTTTTTACTGAACACTAGGCTTGATCTTTTCATTTAAAAGACAGTTAAGTCGGTAGTCACTATGATTTATGTATAGTATTTACTATCTTGTCGAGTCAGGGTGTGAGAACTTTGTAAAGAAAAATATCGTATTTTGCCCTTAGGACCACCATGACGGATTGTGACACTTCATTTTGGACTTAACTTAATGTATATATGGCGGAATTGGGTATGGACCGATAGAGAGCCAACCCCATGGGGACAACTGATTTAATAATCCTACGTGAAGTATGAAGACAGGTTAGACAGCTGATTTAATGCATGTTGTTGTGTGTTGTCCATTCTGCGAAATAATTGGCAATCACTATAGGCCATTGAAGCTCCTTTCATCTCACAAGTTTAGAGAATTGGGGATTTTGTGGGATTATTTTAATCTGAACTAAGATATTGTGAAATAATGTTACAGGACATTATTTATATATCCAGTACTAAACTATTTAAGTATGTACGGACAGTTTAATTGGTTCTTAAGTAATAAGTTGTGAGTAATAATACAGAATCGANGTGCCAACAAAAGAGTTCGATCGAGCCTCTACTGGCTCAACTACGAGCTGTGGCAATGATCTGTTGAATGCTGCAGCTTCAGCCTTTAGTTTCCTTGCTCTCGTGGTGGCGGGTAAGATCCTAGGACTAAAGCACGAAACTTTGCACGATGGTCCAGCACAAAAAGGATCAATGCAGTTGGATCCAGCGCAGGGACCAGAAATCCTAGCAGGCTCCAATGCCCAAGACGACGATTTCAGAAGAGTCGGGTTAACTGAACATCTCAGCGACAGGTCAAAATCCGTGAGCATTATGTGACCATCTTCGCGTACCATAATGTTTTCGGGTTTCAAATCACGGTAAACCACACCCAGCATATGCAAATATTCTAAAGCAAGGAGGACTTCAGCAACATAAAACCTGCAAACAATGAAACATTGTAGTTTTCAGATTTTTTTTTTTAAGTACTACTGACCCTGTTACAATGTAATATCTGTTCATAACTACTTTCTCAACATTGTAGTTTTCAGATTTATATATTTATATAGTAAAACTAACATATCGTTGCAACAATGATTTATAAATTTGAGAACAATGATGAAGAATTATGTAATGGTGGAGGAGCATATGATACCTTGCTGCTGGTTCAGGAAAATATCTGTTTGGCTGCTTTTGTCGGAGGACATGCAGATCCCCACCCGGACAGAACTCCATAACTAAGCATGATAAATTATCGGATGTAAACTGTGCATACAATGTTGGGAGAAAAGGATGATCCAATATTCTTAAGATCTCTCTTTCAGTTTGTGCCCTTGGTGTCTTCTTCCTTCTGGCCAAAAATTCGTTATCCATAACCTTGATCGCAAATAAGCAATTTGTTCCTATCAGCTCGGCGAGATAGACTGTACCAATATCTCCACAACCCAACTTCTTCAGTAGATTGAAATGGCCCAAACCGAGGAATCCATGCTGCTTCTTCACCTGGTTGATAGCCTCCCATCTTGCATCCTTAGACATGTGCGGTCTGATGCCAGAACAAGGCGCACTTAGATTGCTCTCTTCGCTTAAAGTAGTGCTACTGCTATAGTCACCAATACTACTCTTTGAGCTTTGGGAGAAGTCCCCTTCCCTGTATTTTGATGTTTTGTTCAATTTTGAAACGGGAGTACTACTATTATTGTCACAGTTATACCCAATTTGGTCGGGTTTACTAGCACCACAGTTTGCAGTCCCCGGGCTGACTTCAGAAGGCACAGAAACAGCAGTTGCGGGGTGATTGCTAGAATCGCCTTTCACATCCTTTAATGCACAGTGACACCTCTGACAGATAGCTTCGTCACTGGGAACCGTATCGCCATCTTCATCTGAGAGATGAGAAATGTCTAATGCTTGCAATGTTTCCTGTTTTGGTTTCTTCTTAATGTTATTTTTGTTCCGAATAGCTGGTTTTGTGGCACGAGATGTGCTTCTTGTTGACTTGAGATCCTTGCTGCTCTTTGCTGCATTCGACAAAGGCACACTTTGCAATCTGCCTTTCCGTTTTAGTTTGGGTGCAGCTCTATGCACTCCTTTAACCGAGGTACCACCACTTCTAGATGGATTTCTTGTCGCCTTTATTGGAGCAGCGTTCCCCTTTTCTGGCTCTAATTCCCCATAAACAGAAGAACAAATCGGTACCGAAGGAACTGGAGTGTGGGTGTCTTCATCATTCACTACCGTTTCTAACGACTGAATGTCAAGAGCGGCACATGAAGGTTCAGTTTCACATTGCACTCTATTGGAATCCCTAGATTTCGTAACTTGTTTATCAACCAATTGAGGAGAGGAATTGTGTTTCTTTGGAGACTTCTTGGGATCGGGATGGGGAAGAGACGACTCTGCATCTTTTGATATTGGTTGATCAACAGACCTAAGAGGAGTACTTCGCTTTGGTGACTTCGTCTTGGTCTCTCGAATGTGTTGAGGTACCTCATCGAAGGGGCTCGAAATGGTTTCCACGGGCTCCCTTCTCTCCTTTTGTTGGACGATCGACCCGGTAATCTTAGAAGGTGGTTCACCAACCAATCTAGGGGAAGAAAGGGCACTTTGGTTCGGTGACTTCAACTTGGACTCTTGACAGTATCGAGGCACTTTCTCCGAAGAACTTGAAGTGCTTTCTGCACGAACTATTCTAGCACTTTGGTATAGAGAAGACTCTGCCGTCTTGATGGTTGGGTTCATGAAATGTCGTGGAGAAGATTGCGCACTACGGACTGATCTCAAGTTGGATTCGTGTAGGAAATGAGGCACCCTAGACGAAAAACTTGAAGAGCCTTCTTCAGACACGGGAGATATTTCCCCTCTTCCATCATCAACAGACCTGTAAGAGTGTGTAAACCTTCCAGCTTCTGATACACTAGGAGAACCGGGCGCCTTTGATAATCTTTTCATAGCCGCCATTTCCGAGGCCTGAGAAATGCATAATCCCCGCAATGCCTGTTTTAGAGAGACTGGTTCAGAGAACCCTATTCCTGGCGAATGATTCCCACCACCACCACTCCTCATCGGTCTTTTCGAGGCATCTCTTCTAGGTCGATCAGACAAATCCAGACTCTTTGACGTTCGCAGGTCAATTGCCTCAAAAAGCCGATTAATATCATCCTCCAAATACTTATTATTCTGTCCCTTTTTTGACACAGGAGGCTTCCAATCTCTTTCAGCTGTTCTTGCCTGGCGGGATTTTCCAGATGGAGGAACCAATTTCAGCTCCTCCTTAGATTCAACAATTTCAGAAACACGCGTAAATGAACCCATTACTTGGCAGCAAACACAGCACAGAAATCAAAGACGACTTGGCCTAAATAGGACAACTGTACATAAGGCTTGTAAGCAGAACACAATACTGGGATAAAGAACCAATGGCCATATCCAAACTTTAATTTGTAAGGGAAAGTGAAAGTTTCTTATCCACTCTCAGTTCTTCATTAATAATGTCACCTGAGTATATGTCAAGACCACCAACCTGCAATTACAACCAAGATTTTCACTCACATTAATTACATACAGTTAGGTATTTACAAGTATGAAGTCTTTACATACAGAAGAACATATATGCGTAAAACAGCGAAAAAGAAAAATGTATTGAATCCACAACACCATAATATGCTCGACTCGATGCAACTATGCAAGCAATGGAATTTTAAGGGGATTTCAGTTGCATTTATAAGAAGTTGAATGCAAATTTCTACACAAGATTTATATCAGGATCAAGCTGAAATTTTCTAGGAGGAAAATTTTAATTTCAATCTGCAGCATCTTCCTTTAAAACAGAACATACAGTTCCAGAACAAAGTAAAGAACTTTCACTATAGCAAGCAGCACTATTTTCTTCTGATTTCAAAAACAAAATTGAAGATTCAACTGGCAACTCCCATTGTGAACAAACTACTGACAAAACCAAGATCTGTAGTTCTGATACAATCTGTTCATTTCCAAAACTTGCAATGAGATTTTTCATTTTTGGGGAATGGAGGAATGTAGCTTCATCAAGTTCACCTTCATATTCATAAACAGAACCCCCTTAAAATTCCATTGNTGTGATGCACATTTAATTCGCATCCCATGAATTTTTGTTTTACGTAGTTAGGATTGGTATGTAACACGAATGTAGATCAGAGTACTTGTAACAAACTTTATGCGTCCTCAAGGGTGAGAGGTAGATCGGTCAAACATCCCGAGCATGGGTAGATCAGTCATGTTAACGTTTTCTACAAATGTGTGCACCTCTAAGTCTTCTGTCATATAATTGAGTTGGTCTCAAACTAATACTACTCTATAACCAAAATGACATCAATATATAAAAGTGTGAGTGACGCGATTAATGAAAATACAAAGAATAGTTAGATTGGAATTCGAATGTGATATCATAATTTTGTAATTATAAAATAATGTAAATTATATAAGAATATATCTAACCAAAAAATAATAATTATGATATTGAAGTAGTGGAGTAATTGGCACAATTATTTTAGGAAGTTTCAAACGAAAATTAAATGCTTAATGGACCATTATTGCAAATCTTAAACGAGTTCTATTATATTATAGGCTTATATAAAAGTCAAACATTGTTCATTTGTTCCGGTCCCAATGTCGTTTTAGAACTGCAAGTGTTATTAAGTGCCACAGTTTAGGCAAATTATATCCTATCACTTACTAATAAATATAGAAAGCTCATTATACCTACAAACTTGAATTGAAAGTTGGCATTGTTTTAATCTCATGTTCTTATTCTTTGTAATTATTATTAGCGTTGATTTTACTCACTTCAATTTTATTAATTTAGTGTCAATCAACACAATTTTATATGTACAAATTATTGAGCGTTAATATATAAAACATAAATTACAGTTTATCTATCAGTTTAAACTGAACACATCTCAAGAGAATTTGTCACTATCCAAAAGTGTGCATGGAATAAACTTCATTATTATGTAAGAATATCAATTTATCATGGATATTTACAAAATTTGTCCGTTTAATTCTAATTATTATAAAATATATGTCTTATGTTAGCTTATTATATGTATCATATTTAATTGTTTTTGTAATTATATATTTTATTTTAGAAAAAATTGTAATTTATACCCATCATAAATATGCTAATTAGTAATGTCATTCATAAATTATTAGTGGTGTAAATATTGCCCTCAATTTTTAAAATGTGACATTATCAGTGATATATATATATATATATATATATATATATATATATATATAAGTTCACTATTTTCCGAATGAAATGCAATCCTTAAAGTCATTAGTTCACGGACTATAGGCTAGGACATAGTGATGACACCCGTGCATTATCGGACTGGTCACAACTCACAATCCTAGTTAGGCAAAAACCTTTTTTTTTTTTGGGTGTTTTTCTTTTTCTAAAAGTTATTGTTTTATTGATAAAATATTCAATTTTAATTATTTATTTAATAAAAATAGAACTCCTTCCACTTTAATAGAGTATACTCAATATAACTTCAGAATAAATTGGGCATGAAGTTGTTAGCCGATTGAGCTAGGCCATTAGGTTAGTTGGACTGTCTTTATTGAAAGTTAGATAACAACGAGTAGGAGTTGAATATGAGACAATTATTACATAATGCTCCATTTTGTAATTACACATCTCCATACTCAAATCCTATTTAATGCTGAAAGGATATGCTTATAAATGTCGTTGGCTAGCTAGATGTTTTTAAGGTCAAATATGGTGTTGGCTGCTACACAAATTTAAAAAAAAAAAAAAATTACACAAAATAATTATAACTTTTAATGTAATAATAAGGCAATAAGCATTTGATAATGACAATTGGGATCAACACAAGATTCAAACAAAGCAAACATCATGTGAGCTTAGTTTACTTATGAGTGTGCTCATAGACATTTCATTATCTTATATATATCTTCCACATATTCTTGTCCACTCGATCACTCCAATCTCCCCAACTATTTAAATTAGAATTTGTCAATGCCTTGTAATGTTGTATCATTTATAGTTCTAACTTGTGATAGAAATTTTTACCTAATTATAATATCTATACGCAACGTAACATCATTGGGCATAGTAACCCCACTCAATTAGTCCTTATTAGTAGAATGTTATGTTGACAATGACACAATTGAGACGACTCACAAAGAATGATAAAACAAAAATTTTATGTCTCGAGTTGTTTAGTATCATCTTAATATGTAAAATCAAGTCCTCATATATAATAACCACATTGTAGAAAGAGTCATTTCCATTTTTGGTCCTACTGTTATTGGGGAATTGCCAATTTTAGTCCACTTTATTAATTTTTGCCACATTACGACCAATCTTATTTAGTTCTTGCCACTTTTAGTCCACCGTTAAAATTTTTGTCAAATAATCGTCCAAAATAGGGATATTTTGGTCTTTTCATGCTTTGATCATCTCCTTTACGTACCCTTTGCAGTGGTCTTCCTTACACATTTTTATCCAATGAAGAGGTCCGACGAAAACCATGGCTTTGTAATGTGGCTCACATGGCTTCCGCGGGACCTTTTCATTGGATGAAAATGTGTAAGGAAAACCACTACAAAGGGTCAATGAGATGACCAAAGCATGAAAAGACCAAAAATACCTTGTTTTGGATGACCATTTGACGAAAATTTTAACGGTGGACTAAAAGTGGCAAAAACTAAATAAGACTGACCGAAATGTGGCGAAAATTAATGAAGTGGACTAAAATTGGCAATGCCCCAATAACAGTAGGACTAAAAATGAAAATGACTCTTGTAGAAACAATACTCAATGTAGTGGGTTTTTACTGAACACTAGGCTTGATCTTTTCATTTAAAAGACAGTTAAGTCAGCAGTCACTTGATTTATGTATAGTATTTACTATCTTGTCGAGTCAGGGTGTGAGAACTCTATAAAGAAAAATATTGTATTTTGCCCTTAGGACCACCATGACGATTGTGACACTTCACTTTGGACTAAACTAAATGTATATATGGCGGAATTGGGTATGGACCGATACAGAGCCAACCCCATGGGGACAACTGATTTAATAATCCTACGTGAAGTATGAAGACAGGTTAGACAGCTGATTTAATGCATGTTGTTGTGTGTTATCCATTCTGCGAAATAATTGGCAATCACTATAGGCCATTGAAGTTTCTTTCATCTCACAAGTTTAGAGAATTAGGGATTTTGTGGGATTATTTTAATCTGAACGACTAAGATGTTGCGAAATAATGTTACAAGGCATTATTTATTTATTCAGTACGGACAGTTCAATTGGTTCTTAAGTAATATGTTGTGAGTGATAATACAGAACCGAGACCTATCAGTCGCAGACTCGCAGTGTACACCAGACGTTAGTCTTCTCATCTAAGTAATATATATAATATACACAACAATTCATATACGGAGTAATTAAAAAAAATTAAAATACAAATTTTGCTGAGTGACTATAGACTAATTCCTGACCTCACATAAAATGGTCTCGGAATGGGCTAAGGTGATCGATAACCAATAACCATCTCTGACAGAAACCCAAAACTAATTAAATGCCAATTCAATTATGTGTAAAGGACAGCAGCCAATTTTGCAATTATTCAAAATTTACATTATTATAATATAAGACTGTAAGGTACAGGCATGGGGGGGAACATGATTCATGAAGGGCACTTCCTAACCAGACAGTAAAGAGAGCATTGGGTTATTGCTAGAACAAGTCAAATTCTATATGCTCTCCTGTGCCACTGCACTCAAGGAACTTCTTGTTTTTGGCGTGAAATGCCATATTTGGGACCTCGAGATCACATAGATCGGGTACCTGAGGGGGGATGGCGCAGCGTATCAATGCCCAGTTCAGGCCATCGAAGAACGGGTGTCGTTTAATCTCAGCAGCTCCT
>CM008340.1:6494546-6512701 GCA_002525835.2 Ipomoea batatas
TGTCACACATTTACTCTAATAAAGTAATGAGTTACCTTGTGGGAGTTTCTTTTGCTTCATGATGGTGATGAAGGGGCTAAAGAGGTCGAGGATGAAGTAAGGGGAGTCGGGGGTCTGGCTGTTCAGCCGCGCTACCATTTCCTTCAACATTGAGTTGTGTAGCATCACACCTGCGTTCAAGCTCTCGTTGCACTGCCGGTGAGATGAATGCACAGTGGCTCTAGGAAGACAACCTAAGGGTTGCATAGACGAGACGCTCACTTTCTTGACTCCCATGTTGTGAAGGTGCTTCATGTCTGCAGCTACCTGGTTTACCACTTTTTTGGTGTATGGCACCAGATCCTGTACACATAATTTGTTAATTTTAGATACATAATATGTTAAATGTTATTTTGAAGTAACGTCTATAATGCAAGATGAACTATGATTTATGGTATAATTTTGGAATAAGGGTCAGACTTTCAAACTATACTGAATTGTGCAATTCGATCCTGACTTTAACTTCAAAAAGCTCTAATTAGACCCTCAAACTTGTTATTTTAGAGCAAATAAACTCTCTAGTCTATTTTTAACCAGTAATTGCAGGTCAACTAAAATTCTGACCAACTTCAGCGAAGTTCCGACGAACAAAGCCAAACCATCAACAACCGACGATCATCACTGTCGCCGGTGGCGTCCGGCCAGAGAAGGCTGGTCGCCTTCTTCGGCAGTGGAGAAAGCGACAATTTGGTCGCCATCTCCGTCAACTGGAGATGGCGACCACCGGTTGTTAATGGTTTGGCTTTGTTAGTCGGAACTTCGCCGGAATTAGCCGAAATTCTAGTTGAACTTCATTTAGATGTCACAAAATAACAAGTTTGAGGGCTTAATTAGAGCTTTTTGAAGTTGAAGGACCTAATTACACAATTGTGTATAGTTTGAGCGTCTATTTGATCCGATCCCTATAATTTTGTATGAGCATAACAGAGCAGAGCAAGCCAATTTCACGAGCTAAGTTAAAGCCAGTTTTGATAACACTAATTATTATAATGTCACGCATGGCTTTTATCATACCTCTATAGTGCCACGACCTCTTAATAGATAATCCAAATAGTCATTGCCACAAACGGTAAGTAAGGCCATGGAAGAGTGCAAGTCGGTGTTTGTATACACAGAATCATCAATCAGTTTTTGCAAAAACCCAATCTGTGTTGTCATGTTCAGCCCCGCCAGAATAAATGTATCAAACACGCCGGTGCCGCCAAATGCAAAGTTCATGCCATATTGCAGCCGCCGCTGAGCATGATTCATCCATCTGAACGGCGTCGGAGACTTCACTCCCAAGAATTCAGCTGTGTTCACACATATATGCAACAAATCACATCTAAAAATTGAAATGCTAAGAAAAAAAAAATTATAGAGAAAGAAATTAAAGTGGGTCAACACGTACTCATCATATCTTATCCTATATGTATCTTTATGACTTTATCATATATTCGTCTTAGTCCCACTTACAAGCAGAGCTAAAGTTTACTTTAGGATAAAGAAGAACCCATCTAGAAGAAAAGCTATCTATATATAGTTACTCTTAATTGGATATGGCATGGGAAAAAGCAAAAGATTCGTTTAAGCCTCCAATAATGGAAAGTTTTAACTGTCAGATCACTTTAAAATATTGCACATTTTTTATCTTATATAGTTATATTTACTTAACATATTATAATTCATTTTGAAAATTAATGAATTACAATGTTTATTATTATCTCTTCTATCAATAAAATCATGAATCCGTGATAAAAGGTATACCTCCTAAAATGGCATAGAGTACATGGCGTGCAGGCAGCCCACAATGCCATGCCACCCACCAAAAAAAAAATTAAAAAAAAATTGAAAGGTGCAAAAAAATAAAAGTATACGAACATGATGATGAGCATATGTAGACCATCACGGTCCCACCTCACGCATTACTATGCAAAACCATCCTACTAGTTCCAAAATCATTTACGCGTAGCAACACCCTAGAAATAATTATTTATTTTTAATAAAATGTCACGATTGAATATCACACGATTTTAAACTGATACATATAAAATAACACCTTTGAGAGAGATATCTTAATTAAAATTCAATTAAATTAGTTTATTTTGTAACTTTAAACATATATATATGAAGCAACACCTTAATCTAAAATATTTATTTCAAACAACTACACTGAAATCCTATTGAGACTGAACTAAACTAATCTATCTCATAACAACGTAAGCATATAAAATTATACTCTTATAAAAGTCATATCAAATGTGACTCTACCCGTGACTAAATTAGTTTCATATTATGGAGTGTGAATAGAAACGGAGAATGGAGAAAAAAACCATGCTAGCTTCCCTATGTGTACACATACTAATCTAAGTCATATATACCGGCTCTTCTTTAACGTAAAAATCATTTCACATCAGACATTACACTATCATAATTTCGTAATTATTATCATATAAAAATCAAATCTTTTTAATGATTTTCAAGTTTTGACAATCAATCACTGCAGTGGATGCCATAACAGGAGAGACCATAAATAATACATACCAATATAATCAGTGAGGACACGGCCGTCGGAGAAGCGGCCGGAAGGCTTTCCGGGGAAGGTGAAGCCATAAGGCTGCTTCCAAGAAACCGACTCAATTTTCCGGAAGTTCCCGGTATCGGAATACGAATCTCCGAACACAAACAGTTTGGTGGGTCGGAACCCATTTATTCCGTTCTTCTTGCTGTCGTTATAGCCTGCATCGGAAGCATGAATACCGGCGGGATTGCCTGAAACCACAAAAAGGAACAGAAGCAGCTGAATCTTTATAAATTCTGGGATGAATTGGAAGAAGGAAAGAAAAGAATGATGGAGAAATACGCACCGATAGTGAGGAGAAAGATGAAGGAGAAGAAGAGAGGTTTAGAGAGCTTCATGTGAGAGATGGAATGAAGAAGCATAAGGAATTGGCGGTATCGGGTTGGGCCTTAATATGGGTACATCAACTATGGGACCATTCCAATTATAGCTGATAATACACTCTTAAAACAGAAGTATAGAAGTTGATGATAAACTTTTATTGCACAAAATCACACTGAAGAATGTGTTTAAGGGCATGGCAAAATAACTACACAAATCTCACTCCAATATATTTTTTCTTTTTGATACATAGTTTTTGAGGGTGGCATTGGATTTGAATTCGAAGGTAAAATAATAAAAGTTGACAAACAAACATAGTAATGAGTATCAAATCATATAGTAAGATACAATGTAGTAGCTATGAACAGATACTACATTGTAACAGAGCAAGTAGTACTCAAAAAAAAAATACAAAAGTCTCAATTAAACACAATCAGAATTCATATAACAAAAAAGGGCAATATAGACTAAACAGAAATCTAGGGGTACAAGTGAAAATACGAGTTCATGAAAACCATGTTGAAAGCTAGAACAAGTGTTCATGGAGAGTAGCCTTCAAAGAATCATAAACAGCCGACCACCCTGCCTGAGTCGGGTGAGCGCTATCCCAGAAGAAGGCCGCGTTTGGATCACTACACATCGTGTACATCTTCACCCCTTTCTTGTCCACACCGGAGCAGTCGTATTCCTTGCTTACTCCCACGCAACACGGCTTCAATGGCGTCTCGAACCTCCTACTACCTTCTGCTTATTCACACCATTAGAAAATAATAAGCAATTATTAGAGGTGTCAAATAGACAGATTAGCCCAAAGTCCAGTCGACTCATTTGGACCAGATTGGGACGGTCCATTTGCTATAATGCGTAGATTATGGGTCTATGACTAGCTCGTTTGGTACAAAAAAGTGTCAAATGGAAAGGTTATCCGAAGTCCAGTCCAGGTCGGACCTGTTTGGATCGGGTCATATTGATCAATTTACTACAATGGGCACACTAAAACTAACCCATTTTATACTATATAAAGAGCTAACTGAACTTTACTTTTTGTCCATTGACCAGGCAAACCCAATTCGGTCCGTTGGCTTATACATTTTCTAAAAAATATAATTACATATATACTCTAATAAAGTAATGACTTAATGAGATTATTACATTAGAAACTTTGAAATTAATTGTATGCTTATTAAATTGTCACACATTTACTCTAATAAAGTAATGAGTTACCTTGTGGGAGTTTCTTTTGCTTCATGATGGTGATGAAGGGGCTAAAGAGGTCGAGGATGAAGTAAGGGGAGTCGGGGGTCTGGCTGTTCAGCCGCGCTACCATTTCCTTCAACATTGAGTTGTGTAGCATCACACCTGCGTTCAAGCTCTCGTTGCACTGCCGGTGAGATGAATGCACAGTGGCTCTAGGAAGACAACCTAAGGGTTGCATAGACGAGACGCTCACTTTCTTGACTCCCATGTTGTGAAGGTGCTTCATGTCTGCAGCTACCTGGTTTATCACTTTTCTTGTGTATGCCGGCAGACCCTATCCACAGTTCAATAATGCAAGATAAACGTTGATCCATGATATAATTTTTGACGAACAAAGCAGAGTAAGCCAACCTCACCAGCTAAGTTAAGCTAAGTCAGTTTTGATAACTCTAATTGTTATAATTTCACGAATCAGTGTCTAGGCGCTGGCCGGCCGCCTAGCGTATCACCATAATCAGTGGCCTAGGCAGCTGGTTAGCTAGGAGTCGACTAGGCCGCCTAGAGCGCTTAGGCGCTGATCGCCTAGGTCTCCTTGGTGCCGACTATATATAGGCCTCCTAGGCACAGACTAGGTCGCCCCTAATCGACCTATTAGCTATTATACCCTTCTTTTTTAAATGGGTTATTTTCACTAAAAATGATATCAGAGCAAAATAATCCTAAATTGTTCAAACTCTTGATGTTTTTTAAGTTAATATTTAATATTTTACTATTAACTATTAAGGTATTAAATAGTTTATAATTATCCAGTCTTAAAAATAAAAAAAATGTAAATAAAATTTTTAAAAATTAAAATAAAAATAAAAAAAATACACGAGCTCTAGGCGCCGATTAATCCCCACCTAAACCCCCGAACGCCTAGCAATTTTTTCGACCATAGTTACCATACCTCTTTAGTGCCACCCAGGGACAGATAGGCCATATAGTCATTGCCACAAACGGTAAGTAAGGCCATGGAAGATTGCAAGTCGGTGTTTGTATACACAGAATCATCAATCAGTTTCTGCAAATACTCAATCTGTGTTGTCATGTTCAGCCCCGGAATAAATGTATCAAACACGCCGGTGCCGCCAAATGCAAAGTTCATACCATATTGCAGCCGATGCTGAGCATGATTCATCCATCTGAACGGTGTCGGAGACTTCACTCCCAAAAATTCAGCTGTGTTCATCCGTGAGATGGGTCAAATTTATTTATAAATATTAACATTTTTTCACTAGTATTTGAATTTTCATCATGAAACACTTCGATTCTTAATATTATATTTTAATTTAAAAATATTATATATTTCATCAAAAGTATTACATTTTTCGTCATAAATATTACACTTACACTTTCTCTGGTAAGTAACAATCAAACAATATATACATGATTATTAGTATTACATTTTTTCTTATAAGTAATAAATAATTTATTTTTACTTAACATTACATTCTACAATATAAGTATTATATTCTCATCATGACTTGACTTGATCCATATCATAAATAAAAATTGAGCAAATACCAATTTTAGTCCCACGACTATTAGCAAAATGACAATTTTGGTCCACATGTTTAATTCCTACCAATTTTAGTCCCACATCTATTGTTTTAGTACCAATTTTCATCCACGACTATTATTTTAGTACCAAAATTCATCGCGCTGGTCACACATCCGTTTAAAACGTGCAAAAATCTAAAATTACTAATGGTATTTTCGTCATTTTCAATTTAATATTCTAATTTGAGCATAAATAAATGGATATAAGTCCTAAGATTGATCAAAATTCGCGGTAAAATGAAGAGGAAAACTGTGAATTTTGATCAATCTTAGGACTTATATACATTTATTTATCCTCAAATTGGGATATTAAGTTGAAAATAACGAAAATACCATTAACAATTTTAGATTTTTGCACGTTTTAAACGGATGAGTGACCGGCGCGATGAATTTTGGTACTAAAATAATAGTCGTGGATGAAAATTGGTACTAAAACAATAGTCGTGGGATCAAAATTGGTAGGAATTAAACATGTGGACTAAAATTGACATTTTACTAATAGTTGTGAGACTAAAATTGATATTTGCTCAATAAAAATTCGTGAAATAATCTCACATGAGAATCACTCTAAAATTTTATAGTTATCAACTCAATAACTTAATAAACTTAATTGGAATGTCGGGAAAAAAAACGTTTTCAAGGTAAAGAAAGTGGGTCAACACTAATCATATCACGAATAATTTTGGTATCTTTTTCACATCTATCTTATCCTATCTATATCTTTTTCACATCTTATCCTATCTATATCTTTATCATGCATTCGATCATCTTTTAGTTCCACTGACAAAAAGACACAGATCGACCGACAGACAACTTATGTAACAGTGCTTTGACTATAAAAGACAAGTGCTGACCAATAACTAAAATACTAAATAGTATAGTGTATACATACGGACATGATGATGAGCATATGTAGACCATCACGGTCTCACCTCACGCGTTATGCAATAACAATGGTCCAATTAAACATCCTACTAGTTCCAAAACCATTTACGCGTACCAACACCATTGAAATAATTGTTTTTAAAATGTCTCTATTAAATATCACACGATTTTAAACTGATGTATATACGGAGTAACATTCTTAAGAGAATTGTCTTGATTAAAGATTCAATTAATTTAGTTTATCTAGTAGGTTTACAAAGATGTATAAAGCAACACCTTAATTAAAGAGATTCATTTTAAAAAAATTAGTGAATTTTTTTATGAGATTTGTCCCTACTTAAATTCTATCGAGATTGAACTAAACTAGTTTCTCTCATAACTTTAAATATAAAAGTTATATTAAATGTGACTCGGACTAAATTAATTTTATATTTTAGAGTGTGAATACATACCAATATAATCAGGGAGAACACGGCCGTCGGAAAAGCGGCCGAAAGGCTTGCCGGGGAAGGTGATGCCATAAGGCTGCTTCCAAGAAAACGACTCAATTTTCCGGAAGTTCCCGGTGTCGGAATACGAATCTCCGAACACAAACAGTTTGGTGGGTCGGAACCCATTTATTCCGTTCTTCTTGCTGTCATTATAGCCTGCATCGGAAGCATAAACATCGGCAGGATTGCCTGAAACCACAAAAAGAAACAAAAAACAGATGAATCTTTATATATTCTGGAATGAATTGGAAGAAGGAAAGAAAAGAACCATGGAGAAATACGCACCGATAGTGAGGAGAAAGATGACGGAGAAGAAGAGAGGTTTAGAGAGCTTCATGTGAGGGATGCAGAGCTTTGAAGGTGGGGAACTGGGGATGAAGAAGCACTAGGAATTGGCAGTATCGAGTTGGGCTCTAAGTTTGGTATATATGGGTATCAACTATCAATTGGCCCATTTCAATCGCACTGAAAAACGTGTTAATGGCATGACAAAATAACTTTGTTTGTGATAAATAGTTTTTTCAACTTATGTCAAACTATCCACTGTGTTCGCTCCGAGAGGCACGAGAGCTGGCCTGAGAGAATCGTCACTTGTGAAAATTAAATCCAGATTCTTCTGAAATTTTTCTAAAGCTCATTTGATACTTGAACTACCCCATTGGGTTATCAATAGGTTAAAGAATAATAAATAGTTAACAAAATATTCAGTTATTAAAGTTTATACTAATTGAATGCGGAGTTATTTAAGGAAGAAAAATAATATAATAGATGGTAAAGAAGGAAAAATTGTAAAAAAAAAAAAAATTAAAATCAAAATAATATGAATCATTCATTTAAACAAATAATTACACCAACATTTTTAATTGGATTTTATTAGATTTGTAGTCGGTAGATAATAGATTTGTAGATATAAGAACAAAAGGGGCCAATATAGACTAAACAAGAATCTAGGATGCAAGTGAAAATAGGGGAAGTTCATGAAAACCATGCAGAAAGCTAGAATAGTTGTTC
Source organism: Ipomoea batatas (assembly GCA_002525835.2). NCBI lineage: Eukaryota > Viridiplantae > Streptophyta > Magnoliopsida > Solanales > Convolvulaceae > Ipomoea > Ipomoea batatas. The sequence goes on from CM008340.1 coordinate 6,502,653, forward strand.
ACGGAGAGTAGGCTTCAAAACATCATAAACAGCCTGCCACCCTGCCTGACTAGGGTGAACTCCGTCCCAGAAGAAGGTCGCGTTTGGATCGCTACACATCGTGTACAACTTCGTCCCTTTCTCGTCCACATCCGAGCACTTGTTTTTCTCGGTTACTCCCATGCAGCACGCCTTCAATGGCGTCTCGAACCTCCTCCCACCTTCTGCTAATGATTCACACCATTCGGAAATATTAAGGTTATGAAGTTTGTTGACATTCTAAGCACATAGTAGAGGTGTCAAATAGATGGATTAGTCCAAAGTCTACCTCATGCACAACCCTAAATAAAGTACAGAACTCAAATTCATAATGTACATAATTATATAATTGATGACACATAAACGTTAACGAGTAACATAATACACAGATTTAATGCTCATAATGCACAAAATTCGTTTTCATTATATCGTGTTTCTATATGTATTATGAACCTTAATTCTGTGCATATAAACAGAGAATTCTGTACATTATGGAGTCAAATTATGTGTATCAGACCACAATTCATAGTGGGGTCCACAGTGGACACTGATCCGCAATATAACGATTGACACGATTCACCTAGTCCAAAAAATAAACTAGCCATCGGTGTGCTGGCCCAAACCCATCCATTGTATAATGTACATTCAGTACACAAATAATGTACATTTAGTATATTAAAAATGTACTTTTTGTTATGGTCCACTGCCGTTATCATCATGTAAGGCCAACCTAGTCCAAAAAATAAATGAGCTATTTGTGTGTCGGTCCAAATCCACCCATTTGACACCTCGAGCCCATACTGAGATTTTTTTTTTTTTTTTTGAGTACTACTGAATGTAATACAATGAATTACCTGGTTTGAGTTCGTTCAGCTTGAAGACGGTGAGGAAGGAGCTATAGAGGTCGAGAATGAAGTAAGGGGAGTCTGGGGTCTTTCTATTCAACCGCGCCACCGTTTTCTTCAATAGCTTGTTGTGTAGCACGGCGATGATGTTCTCGATGTCGTTGCATTTCCGGAAAGATGAATGGACTGTGGCTCTGGGAAGACAACCTATGGGTTCCAGAGAGGTAATGCTCAATTTCTTGACTCCCAAGCTGTGTAGGCGCTTCATATTTGCACCTAGCTTCTTCACCACGGTGATCATGTATACTGGCAAACCCTAATATTCACACTTCAATCTATAAATTTCATAGACTTCAGCTCAAATGTGGTAGCGCCTTAACATGTGGTTAGTACGGTCGCTTAAAAAGGCACCGGTTAAGAAAATGTACAAATACACCACAAAACGCACAACACACCCAAAAAAAAATGCACCATACCACCCACAATTAATTGTGCATTTTCGAACATTGTGTGGTGCGTTTATTCATACGTAATGGTGCATTTTTGGTGATGTGTGGCCGCCCCTTAACGTGCGGTCAGTGCTGCCACACCACTATGTATACAAATATGCATCCTTAGAAAATGCACCACACAAATTTGAATCATTAGGTACGCATCACCAAAAAACACACCACTAGGTATGCAAATATACACCACACAGTGTTAGCAAATACACCATTAGGGGCAGGGGAGTTGTGGTGCATTATTTTGGATGTGTGGCGTGTTTTTTGATGTTTTTGTGTATTTTCATTGTGGTGCATTTTCTGATGCATTTTATAAATGATGCATTTTTTAACATTGAGTGGTGCGAACCGCACCGACCGCGAAGGCGTGACGACATTTCAACAGATTTCTATATTGTTATATATAATGTTATATATGCATGGGTTTTATGATGAGATGAATCAAAGGGATGGTTTTAGTTAGCATACCAGTTTGGTGCCACCTTTGAGTAGATAGGTAGCATAGTCATTGCCGGAATGGGTAACTAAGGCCATGGAAGACTGCAGGTCGGTGTTTGTATAGACAGAATCACTAATGAGTTTTTGGAGAAAATCGATCTGTGTGGTCATGTTCGGCGCCGGATATATTGTATCAAAGACGCCGGTGCCGCCAAATGCAAAGTCCACACCACTCGGACCATACTTCATCGATTTGTACGGTGTCGGAGACTCCACTTCCAAGAACTCAGCTGTTCACACATATGCAACAAATCACATTGAAAAATTAGATAGAAAGAAATGTGTGTTATGACCCTAATTAAACTCGTGTTGATCACGTTTCACCCACTCGACTATATATTTTGGGACAGAAAATGAATGTTTCTTTTTTCTTTTTTTGAAATGACGAGTAAAACTCACAATTACTATCTAAAAGTGTGTTAGATAAACTTCATCATGTAACTCTAATCGAGATAAATCAACCATGTATTGTGACCCTAGTCAGTAAGGGACCACAATAACTAAACCAAACTCATAGCTGATCGGCTCAAATCAAGAATGGTCAATAAGTCACTCCTAGTGAAAAAAACTTTTATATTAGCCAAAAAAGGAAAAAGTTAAAGGTGCAAAAAGATAAAGCATATGAGCATGATGATCATATTTAGACTATCACGGTCCCACCTCATGTGTTATGCAATCAGAACGGTCCAATAATTAAGCATCCTACTAGTTTCAAACGTATATAAAACACTTTGAAAGGGTTGTTTTAATAAGACTCATAACTTCAAACATATATATATATTGTCTCTAATGTCCGCAGCTGAGTTATTTCAAAATCCTTCGCCACAAAGAAGCTAAGTTCTTTTGCCATTTGAACTACCTTTGACCCTTTGAGTTATATCAAATTTCTTTAACGTAAAAACCATTTCACATTAGACATTACAATATTGTATGTTTGTGAATAATCATATAAAAAAAATATTTTTATAATGATTTTCAAGTTTTGGTTAATGCCATGACAGGAGAGACCATAAATACATACCAATAAAATCAGTGAGGACACGGCCGTCGGAGAAGCGGCCGGAAGGCTTGCCGGGGAAGGTGATGCCATACGGCTCCATCCAAGAAAACGCCACTTTCCGGCTGTTCCCGGTATCAGCGTACGAATCTCCGAACACAAACAGTTTGGTCGGTCGGAGCCCATTTATTCCGTTCTTCTTGCCGTCATTATAGCCTGCATCAGAAGCATGAACGCCGGCGGGATTCCCTGAAACCACAAAAACAAACAAAAAAACAGATGAATCTTTTTATATTCTGGGATGAATTGGAAGAAGGAAAGAAATGAATCATGGAGAAATACGCACCAATAGTGAGGAGAAAGATGAAGGAGAAGAAGAGAGGTTTAGAGAGCTTCATGTGAGGGATGAAGAAGAAGCAGAAGGAATTGGCGGTATCGGATTCTGATTCATGCTGGGCTTAAGTTTGGTATTTATGGGTATCAAGGGGCATTTTTGTCCATTCCAAGTATATCCTGTTAGACAAATAAACAACTAATATTAATCCACCACGATTAACACTAGTATCAATAGTACATTCTACATTTTGTGTTGGTTAGTAACTGAATCAATAGTAAATTCTATGACCAACACTTTTGTCAATAGTACATTCTAGGTTACTGGTCGTTCGTCAACAGTACATTCTGAACTAGATAAGGTTAACTATCCATTGATGCTAGCCCATGTTTCAATAGTCCTATATTGTATATTCTACCTTATTGGTTACAAGATAAGGTAACTACCGGCTAGTCCATCTGTCACGTACCAGTTCATTCTATGTTACTGGTAATAGCTAGTCAGTACCTGTGTTAATAGTACATTTTAAGTTACTAGTTAGTCGTGGATAGTTTGGACCTGTCAATAGTATAGCATTGGTAAACAAAATATACACTTAATTTTGTACTAATACTAACAATATATGAGTTATTGGAGTAGTAATATATATGGTATACATCAATTTTCTTGGCTGGCCAAACTCACCAAGAAAATAACAGATTGTAAAACTTTTTTCCGTTTTTCCTCGGGAATTGCCTAATACTGTAATACAGCTAGTACTAGATGACACATGCATGGCATTTCTTTCCGTGTGGGACTATATACGTGTGCGCGCGCACACATATATATATATATATATATATATATTTACTATATGATAACAAAATAAAAGCAGAAAGATAAGATTTGTAGTTTCCTTGTTCATCGAGATGAACGGACAAGTGGACAACCCATAACAGCTACAATTATCATTTCAGTCCACTAAAAATTAGGCAACTTAAAATTAAAGCAAGATGAATATGGAGAGTGATGGGCTGACACAACCCTATATACGGGCCGTGGTATACTACCCTAGCTAGCTAAATACAATTAAAACATGTGGGCATTAGACAAACTAACCCATCCCATGTGAATTACTTGCCTTGGGCCCTTGACCCAACTCCTATTACATAGAGGACAGTTAGCTATAACCTCATATATGGTCAACTCAATGGTGACACAATACAACCTTATATATAAAATGGTAAATGATATATGTACTCTGCAGTGAAACTCCCGTCATGTATCATGATTTGATTATAGAAGAGAAAAATAATATTAATAAGAATATGACACCTAAGTTGGGAGTAAAAAATGAAGTATAAAATAAAAGTATGTGTAGTATTACTCATATAAAATCGCGCTATATAAACTTAAATATTGTACCACATAGGCCATGCCTAGCTAGTAAAACGAGTAATTCATTTCTTTACAAACCACCACCATCTCCCTCTCCATTCAGGGAGACAAGACAACGGGCAATTCAGTTGACTCCTGAATAATGGATTGTGATACATTTTTTTTACAAATACTACATGGTGATAATAATAATTAAAAAAACAAAAAACAAAAACATAACATTATAGTAGGATATATAAACTAGAGACGCTGTTTGAATGGAGTAATCTTGATAACTAAGCCAGGAAAAACATCATCGGGATCATGAATATGAGGATTCTCTTCCACGATGAAAGGATCTCCACACTTGTCGCTTATGGTATGCAGCGTCTCCCCTTCCCGCACCACGTAAATCTCGTCGCATACCCCTGCCGTTGCCGCCGCGGCGTGCGGCGGCCGTTCCACCGCCGCGAACTCGCTCTCCGTCGACTCGCAGCAGCTCAGAACCAGCATGAGCGCCACCAACAAAGCGCAGTACCACGACAGCTTCTCCGCCAGGACATTCATGGACGACGACGTTGACATTATTGTTACGGATGACGATGAATTGAATTGAATTGAAGAACACAGTTAGTTTAAGGTTGATTTATAGGGTGCGGAGAATTGAGGGTTTGGTTTTTTGAGGTTGTGTTTTGTAGTTGGGGATTAGGAGAGGTTGGTTTTCAACGTATGATGTTGAATTGGAGTGGGGAGGGAGTAGTTGGTAACTGTTGATATGGACAAGAAAATGAATTGAAGTTGAACTAACCACCCATGAGATCGAGGGGGGGAGAGATGGTTCAACCGCTTTATTCCGCCATGACTGAGTACATGATGACTTGTGTTCAACATATATGAACCTGGGCCTTTGATTTGATGAACCATCAAGAAAACATACATTTTAGGTTTGACTTTTTGTTTTTGTTTTTCTAGTACGTGGTTTAGGTTCCATTTTTTCTACTGCGTCCTTAAAAGACTGATGTGAACAAATGACGGGTTTGAATTGTGTGACTTTCTTGAAACAAAGATGAGTTATATTTAGTCAGACTACGAGGTGTCCTGTTGACTTCTCTTAAGGAAAGTCACTCAGGCCAACCAAATAGGTTATTTTTAATTAAACATTAAAGTAACTAAAATGATCTTAATTGAGCAAATGTTGGCATGTTGGTTATGATTAGGTCATGAGATTTGATGTGCAACTAATTAAAAGTGATTAACAAGTCATTATCTACCAAATACCAATATACATTCTTTAACCTTGATAATTTACCTAATTAAGCTACATACCTCAAACTATTAATTGTTGTAAAAGAAGGTGATAGTTGCCCCGAAAAAGTGATCGAATGGCCGGTGGAGTATAATTCTCTTACAAAAAGATTACGAGTTCGATTCTTGATAATACCCTTTCGATTAAATTTGTAGCACATGGTCTTCTTAGTGTAATTTATCTCTCTTATATAGTTTATAAAATAACAGGATTTACTTAATGCACGTCCTCAGGATAATTCCTAATCACGATATAATATGGTTACTTTAGTACTTTCCTTGCTAAGGATGTTTGTTGAGTTGCGTGAAAAATAAAAGGTTGTGCTGAATTTGTGATAAGGAAACCTAATAACTTACAAAAGTTTCAACGTTGTACCAACTTTCAATTTCCAATGAGTTAAGTTCACGGTTTAAATTTGACAAGTTTGGCCACCCCCAGACTTTCTACTCCATCGACAAGTGGCATTATTTGAAATGGTCAATGGGGGTGTTTGGTTATTGGCTTATAAGCCAAATTTTAGCTTATTTGACAAAGTTTAGCTTTTTGACCAACCAATAAGCTATTTTGAAGTGTTTGGTAAATGGCTTATTGGCTTTGGCTTATTGGGCCAATAAGCTGAAAATTGAAAAAGCTAATGGGGGTGTTTGGTTATTGGCTTATAAGCCAAATTTTAGCTTATTTGACCAAGTTTAGCTTTTGACCAACCAATAAGCTATTTTGAAGTGTTTGGTAAATGGCTTATTGGCCTTGGCTTATTGGGTCAATAAGCTGAAAATTGAAAAGCTAATAAATGTAGCTTTTTGTATTAGCTGGTTGGAAACAATGGTATATTGACTATTTTATCCTTTAAAATCAATGAGATTTACTTTTAAATGGGTGGTGTGTTTGTTATTTTATAAAAAAAAATAATAATAATACCCTTAAATGTCATTTTACATTCAATCAGCTACTAATAAACAGCTAATTTAACAAACAGTTTTTTATAACCAGCTAATACAACCAGCTGGTCAAACCAGTTAACGCAATCAGCCATCAACTACTAGCTAAACCAACCAGCTATCAGCTATAAGCTATCAGCCGTTTGCCAAACACCCCCAATGCCTTTCCTCTTCATTCGCTGCTCGGGAGCCGCACAACACATAATTGGGAGTTAGAGGGCTCATACTATCTGCCTAACCCTTCACTCCGAGAGATTGCTGATTGAAAAACGCCTTCTAAACCACCCCGTTCATCTAAAAGAGAAGGGAATGAGCCTATGTATTTACATGACCCCTACAAATTTAGCCCTATCTACACTCGGGAGCCACTCCCCCAACAGTCCTGTCACCACACTGTAAAACAAGAGCTCATGTGCAACCTTTTATTTTAGTGTTACGGCGGTAAAACGTAACTTAGTTGCGCGGGGCCAAAAGTAAAAAAAGTCAACCAAAATATGACACTTGAAGGACCCAACACATACAATCCTATTCTATTCGAGTTTGAGTTTACCCCTTACACTTCGGACAACCATCCATAGCATCACAAAGAGGACCCCTTCCAAGGTTCAAAAAAGAATACAGTACATAGGAGGTTGGTCTTTCTCAACATGCCAACATGGTGTATATTATGGTAGCTTGTAAGATATTACACAAAAACAAAATTTTCTCCGTACATACCCTTAAAATAGTGACCGCAGATTTTTCTCGTCATTCAATAAAAAAATGAAAGATTTTAACACATCAACTAAAATAGAATTTGAAAGCGATGAGAAATAAATACTCCATAATTATTTTGTAAAATTGCATCTTATGTGGACACGAGTTTTATTGTATTTTCAGTTTTTTCACAAATAAGATGTGTGAACAAGCAACGTAATTACTTGCCCACTACAACAACATACAACATTTTTGTTCACAATTTGCAGAAATACAGACACTGAGGACTATAAAGAGTACAATAATTTTACACTATTGACAACACTTTACAGTGTTAAACCCCAAGTCAGAAAATGCATCATTCAAATTATGGTTTCATTAACATGTTCTTCACATAAGTTAGAACTTCATCCACATTAACTGTCCATGCAACCGAAACCGGAGAGTAGCCTGTCCACGGGTTGCTCGTGTTCCATCTGCATTTTGCAAGAAATGGTTATGTTGTGTGAATTGGAGGACGGGTCCCGTTTCAACTGAAAGGCTAAGCTGATAGTAAGACTACTATACACGTTTATGTTTTATATATAATACGGTCAACAGTGTGAAATTAAACTATGTAATGCGTTGAATATGATGAATGAATAAGTACCCTTTTAGCCCTTGATCCATTAGCGTATGCCCTGTGCAGATGCCCTGTGTTTCAACACGCACGACCCCTTTCCTGAACGTGAAGAGATCGGGTCGGACTAATGCCACGAAACTGACAGGGTCGTGCAGGAAAATTCCTGGGGAGAGTGATAGAGACGACAATTAACAACTCGATACATAATATAATGCAGTCTGGAAAGAAGATTAATTACCATAGACGCCATCAGACTTCACGTGCCAATCCCGGTAAAATTTGCAGGTGTCGCATATGAACTGGGCGTGCCTGCCATTGGATTGCCTCAGTTCATCAAGATCAGCATCTGAAACCACGGGGCGCTTAAAATGAGCAAAGGAAGTGTGTATGTATAAAGTACAAAGATTATAGAAACCTTAAAACGAGCAAGCACCTGTCATTTTAACTTGCGTTGTAATGTCAATGCCAACGACATCAATATTTGCGCCTGAGGTGAACACGATATCTGCAGCTTCCGGATCCCCATAGATCTGTATTGCCAAAAAAAATGCATATTATCAACAAGAATCACCGCAATCAACACAAAACAAACAATTCGGAACCTTATAAGTTGTAAATGTCGAGAGAATAATAAGTTCATGGAAAGTAAAATGCAGAAGATCAGAAACGAAGGAATAGGATTACGCACATTGGCTTCAGCAGCAGGATTAACATTTCCCAAGGCGAAAAACGCACCACCAAGGATTACTATCCTCTTCACCTTGCTTGCAAAGGATGAGTCCTTCTTAACAGCCTAAACAAAGAAACGAGCAATTCAAACGTGACAAACGAACTAGTGTAAAACATATAGTTTGACTGTAATTAGATCCTACTAACCAGAGCCAAATTTGTAAGCGGTCCCAATGCAAGTATAGATACTTCACCAGGAAACTCCGAAACTTTATCAACCAAAAAATCAGATGCTGATTTCTCGCATTTTTTGGATTTTGGAGGCGGTAAGTTTAAGTTCCCCAACCCATCTGCACCGTGAACAAAATCTGCAATACGTGGCTTTCCCCTCTGTTGAACAACGAAATAGCCAGGTCACATCATGCTCACAAAAATTATTACTCCTAAAAACTCAAAAAAGGTTAATGAATTTAAAGTTTTTAATAATAATAATAATAATGGACAAATAAATGGTTTTGCCATCAATATTAGGTAACGTTTAGGTATCTACCTACTGCAATAACAGAGAACTTGCAATATGTGAGTGATGAATAAAGATAAGCTTAAATCAAACTTTTGCCGCTATTTAATTTGCAACACTAATAGGTGTTAAGAACAGTCCAACCACTTTTTGTACTCAGTCAATGCAAATTGTTAAAAGGCAATCATTGAGACAAAAGACGGGCAGCATAGCAGATTACTATGACGTACTTTGTTTTGCTCCTTTTCTTTGCTTGATGGGGTATAAGAAACAATACAATCATTACAGAAAGAAATTATGCCATGGAATGATTCTTTCTCGCATATAATATAACATGACCTCGTGAGATTTTTGAAGAGACAACATCTGGAAAATGAATAGATTCGAGGGCAGAATTATTGTGTTAACTTCATCCTATTCGGTAAAATGCATCATAACGATCAAAGTATTACCTTTAGGGCCTCGGGGCTACCCTCTGCCACAGGAACATCTGGACGTCCAGCAATCTCACACTATCCTTTTGCACAATTAAACAGTTTTTTGATCACGAACATGATTCAAACGAAATTTAATACGGAGTAACAATAACAACTTATGGTTACTGCTATTGACAGGTAGAGGAATATTTACCAGAAGTAATGCATTCCTCGTCGCATCTTCTGTAGTAACATTGCCGAATATCGTTGTCAGTCCTAGTATCTCCAAATGCGGTGTCTGGAACGCCATCATTATTGCCACAGTATCATC